>CAFUXE010001401.1:8794-37966 GCA_903364295.1 Serranus cabrilla
AAAAAACTCAACGTAGCCTCAAGCGTGCAGCAACAGCATAATGACCTGACGAAAAAACATCCATAAAGAAGGAAGAGTAGATTGTTGCCAAATGAAAACAACTACTTTAGTCGCAGTTGCTTTCTGTGAGTCAAAATTGATGTATAATCATACTATTTTTATCGGCCCAGTGGCCTAATGGATAAGGCATCAGCCTCCGGAGCTGGGGATTGTGGGTTCAAGTCCCACCTGGGTCGTCATACATCATGTGATCACATGATTTATAATGCAGCAGCATTAAGTAATAGCACAAGCTAATTGGAACTAACTACAACTTACAATAAAATAAAATAAATAATTGTACACTTAAAATGCTGCATTATCTACATTTTCATAATCAATACAAATCAAACCAAAACATTTCAATAAAAAATTTTATTGATGGAAATTGCAAATACATACAGGAATCATCCATACAGTAGCTGGTGTTGGTTTGTCAGGTCTGTGTGATATAATCAGAAACATCCTGCAGGCCTGTGCTCTCATTGTCCAGGTACTCCAGGATCACGTCACCTCCGTTATACAGGGGCGTGTCTGCGTGAGCCAGCAGTGAGAGCAGAGCGTCGTCCATCCGGAAAGCCTCACCTGTCTGGGGATGACATAACCGCAGCTTCTGCAAATGAGGAGAGAGGCACGCTGTTAAGATTTATCTAATAAATAAACACTTTGCTTTGCCCCCCCCCAGAAATGTAAGTTAACTAAACTTGGAAGGAAAACAACACCTCTTAAAATATGGAATTCTATTGTGTTATGTAACCTCAATTTTGTGTTAAAAAAATAAATTAAAGCAGCAAACTTTCCACATTATTTGATCAAATTAAAAAGTGTCGGCAAGTGTGAAAAAAACCCCACAATGCACAGAAATTATGTAGTGTAACATTGTTTAATGTTCATGCCTTCTGCTGTAACCATAGTCACATGCAAATCATGTAACAGTGGTTAACCCAGCTTCCTGTTATGTCATGCTGCTAACACCTGCACGTCCTGGAGGAAACTCTCTCTGAGTTTGACTGTTGACAGTCCTCTTTAAAGTCATCGAGAAGAGGTAGTTTAGGGACGAGAAAGTAGGCTGAGAGTTGCTGGAAGCAAATCTGTCATCAAGTGGAAGTTTTTGTTTTGTGTTAAATCAACATTATGCAACTATTTTACCTTAAAATAAAAGCTCAAAAAAATTATTTTCATGCTACACTGACTGCTAAGAGGGAGAATTATGCCTTTGTCACTTCTTGTCTGTGTCCCCTGAAACGTATGTGTGTGCACCATGAAACAATACAACTGGACTTCTTGCTGCTGAGAAATATTATCTGGCTTCTCTAATGTTTGGCTGTATTAACCTAGTTAGCGACTAGTTGAATGCACGTGTAAAGCTGTTCATATTTCCTACAGCAGTGTAGATGTGAGCTGTGATTTCGTGGTGCTACATTGCAAGAATTGCCATTTCTTACATAATGTTGCTTTAGAATCTAGTGCGCTTATAATTAACTTTGCTGCTGTTATCCTTTACCTTATCCATCAGTTTTGCCCTTGTGTGTGCTTTCCAATTGTATTTCTTGCTTTGTTATTAAAAAACATTGTGCACTGCACTAAATGTTCACAAAATGTGCTGACTGATTTCATTAAAAACTCAGCGTAGCCTGCAGCGCGCAGCAACAGCATAATGACCTGACAAAAAAACATCCATAATGAAGGAGGAGCAGATTGGCCCCGAGTGGATAAAGCTTTAGCAGTCTTTTAGTCACATAACTGCTTGTGACTGAAAATAAAAGTATAATCTCACATATTTCAGTCAGAGCTGGACTTCTGCTGTTTGACTAGTGAGTTACATCAGCTGGCTGTCTTGTGTTGCTGCTTGTTTAATGTTTTGCTTTGTTAACTAAATTGGCAACTGTTGCTTTAGAATCTACTGTGATGATCAGTGTGTCTGTTGTCAGTTACCTTAGCTGTCAGTACATTATTGTTGTTCTTGAGGCTCGCTAGAGAAGCTGCATAATCCACCACTTTTCCCACACTCCACTTGGAGCAGAAGAACATGGGCTGACTGGAGTCTTTGGATTCTTTAGGAAGATAAACCTGAAAGTAGGTTCTTTCTGTCTGCAGAGCCAAAAAAAGGAGAGGACGTTGAATAAAATATTAAACACAGAAAATATAAATGTGGAAAGTTATTATCACATGACGTAGCACATATCTTACCTGTGGCAGCCCTTTGTCTCCTGCAGCATGCAGCTTCAGTTTCATTAACGCCACCTTTGCTGCAGTTACACTGTTCTTTGCACCTCTGCGTCCTTTACTTTTAGTCTTGTCCTTTGACTCTGTGTCGTCACAACAAACACAATCCAAATGTAAGTAGGTCGAGCAATGCAAACAGATGTGCATTAGTTATGAGAAAGATTTTGTTTAATACTGATCCCATGTGGACAAACGAGGAACCACAGAGGAAATTCTTTCAAGTTAAAAACTACAATGTTACTTACCAACAATCTTCTGAACCAGCTCTTTTGTTGCTGCCATTCGAGGCTTTTGGACTTCCAACTTTTCACACTTGTGATCATCTTGATGACGATGGCTACAAGGCAAGAACAAAATACCTATTTAACTGAGAAATTTGTAAAATATTGTCCATAATTGAGGCAATGCTGTAGCTCATTTTTGAGCGTGGATTCACTGTAGTTAACATGTTATTATTACAACAAGTTATTTTTGTTTAATAAAAGAGAAGAAAATTGAAACTTACGCCAAACAGAAATGTTTTTCACAATGTGGACATATTACTGGCAACACTTCTTTCCCCCTGCAGTCTTGAAATGAGCATGGATAACTTGTACTGCCGCCTGCAGTCTGGGGCTCCCTCTTCACCGGCTCCTGGAAAAAGTCGAAAGACAGATAAGAAAACAAACCACCTCAGGAACAGAGAGAAATGTTCCAGTGGTAATCTTCTCAAAGAAGGACATTAAGAATATGTAATCAACAAACACGGCGTACCTCTGAACATGAATGAGCCCCTCTGCTTCTGTGCTCAATGCTGTAAAAAACAAAAACAAGTAAAACGTGTGAAGATGAAAAGTATCAAAGCATTTTTAAGTTGTTTTTGTTCTTAGTTTATACCTTGTTATTGTCTCTGTCCCAGCTTAATTTGTAATTATTCTCTTTTTAAAGCAATTTGGTCTTATCCTGGTACTTCTAAGCTCTTATTGTTTTTATATTTGAAAAAGCAACACCGTGGTCTGGGAGAAGCTGTTTACTGTTTACTAATGGCAGAATTGACAAAAAAAGTTTATTTAGGAAATATGGCAAAACTCTTTAATAACTTCGATCTGAATAGTTCCTCTAACTTTGGAGATTTATTTTCACTTGGAAAAGGAGAATTCTTACCAGAAGATCCCACTGCAGAGATCACAAACAAATGGAAGAAAATCTAAAAAAAGAAAGAGAAATTGTTTCAAAGCTGAAGTCAACACAGACACATGATTGTTAGCCAACAAATCTGTCTGTTAGGTACAACAGATTGGGTTCAGGTCTGAGATGTAATTATGGTAGATAAGTAGATAAGGCAAAGTAGGCCAAACCCACACCTGCAGTGATGAGGTGCCAGCTGACATAAACAAGCATGAGACATGAAAAATAAAAGAGTAGCCGCACACTCTTAACTCCAGTAAAATGATTAATTAGGACATAAACAATAAAGGGCAACATTTCAGCGGCTAAGAAACCCTCATCAGGGTCAAGACAGTGATATTCAGGTACAAAATATTAAAATACTATTTAATATCAAACAGAAGTATAAAGTCAACATATAAACCAATCTTAAAAAGTTCACCATGCAAAAATGACATGAAATACAATAAAATACAGTAAAAACAATGAAACATAAATAGTATGAATAATGGGGATATCTGATTCAGTAAACATGGGCTAAACCTGCACCAACATCGTTGTTTACATGTTCTGCTGGCAAAGTTACAGCACAGGGAGCTTCTATCAAACAGGAGATCATAAACATTCATTATGGAAATACATAAAAGAGTCAAAGATCAAAATCAACATAGAGACCAAGAGGTCCAAGAGTTTTAACGTTAACGATACTGCCTCTCGTCTCAGTGATAACTCAGCTTTGCTCCCCCTCTCTCTTCCTGACACAGAAACTTACATAGATAAATAGATACCAAACTCAACGCGCTGCAGCTGCTGACAGAGCTGCTGACTCATTTGAATCTGGGCAGAAACTTTAACATTACAGTTTAAAATGATACCTGAGAGAAACACAGTTCATCCACAATAATCTCTTGTACATACGAACCTTTTTATTTAATATAACTGGTGTCCGACCATGATTAAACTACTTAGCTAGCAGTTAGCTCGCAAGCTAACGTTTCTGACAGTAATAGAACGCTAATACCAGCTAGCCAGCTAACAAGCTAACAAGCTAAAGAGCCACTCGGTGTGTTTTTTAACAACACATCCGGCAGAATATCACAACACGTTTACATATGTGCTTATTGTTTTTCAGATGAAAATGAAACGGACCTTTCTGGTTGCAGGAATCGATCTGACAATGCTTCCCAATGTCTAATTCAGCCATCTGATAGCCGCGAGTCTACTGTGGATGTCAACACGAACTTTGACCCAAACGGTGAAACCACGTGACTGATGTGTTTGTCGTTTTCAAAAGTTTCGCTCGGTTTCAACGCGACACAATCACTTTTAATGACATTTTTCATGTGTGCGACAGTCCTCAATAAATATGTAGTGACAGAAAAAAAAAATCTAAAATCACATTTAATAGCATTACATTACATTCTTCTACTTGTGTTGACTTGAAATTGAAAAAGGCATGAAAAATATCAGATAAATATTGTATTAACAATAAAATGAAAGGTTATAACGGAATATTGTTTTCGGGAATCCTGCTATTTTTTTGCATTTAGATGCAATATAGAAATATGGTCATCCATTATCGTAGTTATATTTTTATTTATTCTCGAAATAACTCATAGACAAAAATGTTTTTATTACAGCTGTTTATATTTTTTTTTTGCCAAATTCCATAAACAAAATTAAATGGTCCAATAGAAAACCAACATTTTCCTTATTTTTAATGCATATTGACAATATTTGAAAGATTGGATTATGGCTCCCTGTTATTTTTTCCCCCTTTTCGTATGTATTATTTCTATTAAATGTATAAAACGTCTTGCACAATCACTTTCCAATTTTTATTGCATAACTAAGATTCATATTTTGTCCTGAAAACCTGTTTATATATGTCATTGTCCTTTTGAACTGGATTTGTCTGTTGTCAATAAAGTTGGGAAAATGTTCACTTGACTATTTAGATTACATTAAAATGCAGGTTTACTATAAATACATATATTTTCATTTTCTAATTTAGCCCACGATGTTTTCTATAAGTTTTCTTTATTACTTTACTTAACTTCAACCGAGAGAAAGAAAAAGGGGAGGGAGGGCGTCAGGTGTCACTACGTCACGCAGGTAAAGGTGAAAGGTGTGGTGAAAGGTGCGTTCACTGGCTGGTTTGAATTGAAAGCTCACAAAGCCGTCGAGCTGGAAAATCCGCTCGTTAGTAACACACCCGCCTGTAAAAACACCGTGAAGTAGGAAACAGCTCGTGGACACGTTAGTCACCTACGCAGTTTAAACCAAAAACGGCCCAAAAATGAGTAAAATCTCGAAGCTTTTCAAGGGGAGCTCCAGCTCGGGTTCATCGAGCTCCTCAAAGTCCAAACACCACCGGTCTCGGGGGGGACCTTCCCCCCAGGAGGCCATCCACAAACTCCGGGAAACAGAAGAAATGCTGACGAAGAAACAAGACTACCTGGAGAAAAGGATCGAGCAGGAACTTATGATCGCCAAGAAGAATGGCACGAAAAACAAGCGAGGTATGCTTTTAGTATCGTGTGTGCACCTGTTCTACTGTGGCTAAAGTTGTGCCCCAGGGCTTAAAATGAAGTATAGTGAACTATTAACAAGTTTTGAAGGGATTATTACATTAAAACAAATATAAAATAAGATGTTTGAATACTTTCAGGTACGCTGAACTCACCCACACACATACTTCTCTTTAGATAATTGGCCTACAGTGATTTGTTTTTTTTTAACCCATTTGTGCCCATTTAGTATGATTTACATTATATTCTGATTGATTCAAAGTCTTAAAGTCTTTTAATTGTGATACGTTATCTAAAATTACAACTTTTAAAATATTACATCACATGAAAAAAATCACACTTTTCTAAACAGTCAGGACTTTTAAAGAAATAAGGAAAAAACACTGTTTATTAAATGTTTTCCATATGAAATACTTATTTTACATTACATGTGTGTGTCTGTGTTTGATATTTAACTTGTTATGAGCTCAGATTACAATATACGTGATTCTGCTCCTTCTAATTCCTGAGATACATCAATTTCCAAAGCATACTTTATTTAAAACAGTAGTCCCATGTTCCCAAAGACTAATACTGTATGATAAGAAATATTCACTTTTCAGTCAAACTATTTTGAAGATTTCTACTCATTTGTGGTTAGGCAAACAGGTAACATTTCACCAAAGGGAGTTAGATATTTTAGTTGCAAGTCTTAGTTTAGCAAGTATAACAGGTTTGTAACAAGTGAGGTGAAAGATAAATGAATATAAATCGTATTTAACCTGAAAGTTTCTCTCCCTGCACAGTAAACCTTCAGAGCTCACTGTGTGTTTGCTCATGTGAAACCTTGAGCTGCTGCATTGCTCGTTGAATCACCTCAGACTAAAAATAAACAAAGGGAGGAACCTTGTTATCTTTTGTTTGTGAACGCCTGGCACTAGAAGTTCTCCACCAAACGGCAGATACCAGAGCAAAGATGTGGAATGATAACAATAATCCCACCTTGTTTCTGTATCTCCAGCCGCCCTGCAGGCCCTGAAGAGGAAGAAGCGCCTGGAGCAGCAGCTCACGCAGATCGACGGCACGCTGTCCACCATCGAGTTTCAGAGGGAGGCTCTGGAGAACTCCCACACAAACACGGAGGTCCTGAAGAACATGGGCTACGCTGCCAAGGCCATGAAGCAGGTCCATGACAACATGTAAGAACATGAGCTTCAAAAAACCAAGAAAAACTAATAGAGATTTTGTTAAAGCTGCATTTTCTTACGTGAAAAGTTTGGGGATATAGAGCTACTGATCCCTTAAAGTCCAGGCATGATTCGGTTTTTGTATTGATTCATTTTTATATATGTGATAGAAACATTATTTAAAGTCATTTTGTTTCCATTTTTCTTTATTTTCAAAGCTTTTATCTCATAAGAGTAAAAGTTCAAATAAAACATATATTTGACTTTAATTCTCCACCAAGAAAGCAGCACAATTCACCAAATATGTTGATTTAAACATTTAAATCCCCATTCACATCCCTGCCACTCTCACCCACCCAGGAACAAATAATTGTTTTAATAACCTACAAATAAGGAATAAATGGGAGGAATATATATACAAAAATATACTAATTAAGTCTGTAGAATATGATTTGTACGCTGTGATATCCTTCAGCATTACAATACTTAATTAAATACTTTGTCAGATATTTTGCCTTATATTCTGAGTCCATACTTTCAATAAAATTCTCATTACTTGTGATTTAAACTCTTTTATCTCTTTCTCATTTTCAGGGACATCAACAAGATCGATGATCTGATGCAGGATATCACAGAGCAACAGGATGTGGCCCGAGAGATCAGTGAAGCAATCTCTGGACCTTTTGGCGAGACATATGACGAGGTTGAGATTTTTAAGTTCTTCGATCAAAAGCTTTTCTTTTTTCTTTTGACACAGCAGATTTTAAGATAAACTTGGTATTTTCTAGAATGCATATAACTAAACTGTGTTTACTTTGTGTTTTGTCAGGACGAGCTGATGGCGGAGCTGGAGGAGCTGGAGCAGGAGGACATGGAGGAGAACATGAAGAGTATGGGCGGATTACCCAGCGTGCCGAGCTCCAGACTGCCTTCAGCACCAGCCAGTCACCGCGCAAGTAAGTGCAACAAAAATCACAAAGGACAAATGACTACAGACGCTACTTTACATCTTTAAATATACAGGCCACTTTCACATTGTTCTTACCAAATACACATTTTAAAAGTAAACTGCCAAAACTACAAGCATTGTTTATCCAGAAAGAATAGTGTTTACTTCAGCTTCCCAAAGATGAACATTTGCTGCTTTTTTGAAAAGCATAACAGCTTAATATCTTTAGGGTTTTTGACTGTTTTTCAATTTGAAGAAATCATTTTGGGCTCGAAGAACTTATAACTTCTGACTATTTCCACTTTCAAAATTATTTGTGGGAGAGTATTTCATGCCTGTATTATTCCTTAGATGCAGCTTTAACCCTCATGAAAATTCCATAACAATTTGATAGTATTCATTAACTGTTTCCTTTTCTTTTTTTTTTACAGCAACCAAGAAAAGGGTTGAAGATGATGACGACATGCGTATGCTGGAATCGTGGGCAACTTAAGTGCATCAAGGCAGCTTTAATGTACTTAGCCATCTCTCTCTCTCTCTCTCTCTCCCTCTCTCTCTCTCTTTTAGCTTTTAACATTATTTTTTGAAGGTTTTTAGGGAAATATGAAGAGCTTTATATTATTTTTAAAATAAGCTTTTTGGCTCATATTGCCAATTTGCAGGTTCTATTTATCAGGTAATAAAAAAAAAATAAGTGAAGGAATCAACAAACTGTATTTTGGATTTATGTTCCCTTGTCTTTTTTCCTATTTTGCTACCTTTACAGTGATCATTCTTACTTAGCCTGTACAGAATGCACTTCTTTCATACACCAAATGAAGATATAACAAGGATATTAGTGATGTTTTTAACACATCAAGCAGAATGCTTAACTGTCTAGGTTGTAAATAAAGTCTGATTTTGCATAAATGTTGTAAATATATTGGTTGCTTCATCTACATTCTACAATAAAACCGTCCCCTAAATTATGTCTTATTGTCTTGTCTTAAATGCTATATTTACAGTTGCTTGCAAATTAGATTTTAGGATTACTAATAATACCTACACATAGGGGTTAATGTGGGATGTTTATAGTTTAATATGCTTTACAATTCAATTTAAATGAAATTAAAAAAGGGTGGCAATTTGCCAAGGCAAACAGTTTATAACAGTAACACAAAAAGGAGAGTTTAAAAGTTAGCTATACCTATTATAAAGCTGCATCTATAATTATTTGGGAAAGAATAGCTGTAAACACTGGTAAAAGTGATGGTATGAGAATAATATTGGTGCAAAAATAAGATGTACAAATAATGACAATCTATTACGACGAGTACTGTAAATCTTCCCAAAACATTTCTGTTTCTACATGACTGAATATGCATCTTTATTTACTTTGTATAATGTATTTTTGTGGCGTTATGTTACATCCGGTTTTCATATGAAGGGTTTTATTTTGAAAGACGACCGGAAGCAACATGTCTACGTTCCGGTTAGCTTACCGCTTCTGTCAGCAGGAGGAGGAAGTCCTTGTCCGGCGAACTAGCCGCCCAAAGACGAATAATACCTGAATAAAACCTCGATCAGGATTCAGATAAAGTATGGAAGCGAATAAACCACCTCAGACGGAAGGTGAGCCACTAACTTTTATTATCTATAACTGTATTTCTTAACGAGTTTCCGTGGCTTTTAAAATTAGCGCTAAGTTAGCAAAAAATGTTTACAGGCTAAACTTTAACGTTACCCCCTGAAACCGGGATGTGACACGTTTCAACACGTAATGTGTCATGAGAGAGAAAGTTAGACACACTTCAAGAGCTGTAATGCTCTTATTACACTGTTATTAACCAAGTCATATACTTTCATTATGATATTACTTTAATAACTGATTGGGATCTAACTGATTGGGAGGCTATGTTGCATCATTAGCACTGCATGCGTACGTGATGGTTTTTCTTTGGGAAAGTTCGGCAGAGGTGAAGGAAGTACTCAGATCCTATCCTAAACAATAAATAATTAATAACACTATACTACAAACATGCACTGTATGTAATATTTACAGTCTGTGGTTACAAGCAAAAAATGATTATGTTACTGAAGTGAAATTAACGTTATGTAAGTATGTTTAGGAAAATGTACTTTAAGTATCAAAAGTACTTAATGCAGAAAAATATCCACCGTGACTTTTATACTATTATATATTGTATTATAAATCTATAACTAGTTAATTCAGGTAAAAGTTGTATTTGACTGTTTTAGTTGGTTTAGGTGGAGCTATTTTTTTAAACTATTATGTATCTGACTGCAAATATTGATTGTTTTGTTATGGATTAATCTTCTTCACTGATTGCTTGATTGTTTGGTTTGCAAAAACTCTGACAATAGCTCAAAGAGCTCAAAGTGACACCTTTACAATGTTTGTTTTGTCAACTAAAATGAATAGATTTTTTAATGGAAAATCAAATTTGAGAGGTAGGAGCCATGAGATGTTTTTGTATAAAAACCTGGAGCACTGAACTTTCACATAAACCTGCCAGATGCATACATTAGTTTAAAGACCAGTCCCTGCCTTAGACTGGTCTTGGATTGTCTGGTTAGACTGGTGTAATTAAGCCTGCCGCATGTTAGACTGACTTGATTTGAGGAAGGAAAGTCAGACACTCTCCCCCTCGGCTAAAGCCTGAGGTGAGAGCTGGTCAGGCCATCAGCTTTCTCCTGCTGAAGATGGTAAATGTTCTTCTTCTACATTTTAGCATCTTTTTGTTGACAGAATAATCAACTCTGCCTCTCTATATAGTTTTCTTTAAGTATTAGTTTGTAACTATTTTCATATTCAGTGAAAGGTAGAAAAAAATCCACTTTTTTTTTTTCTCTTACAGAAATTGACAAAATTGTCAAAATAATTAAATATTGAATTAACTTTTTTCCAAATTGGGCAGGCTAAAAAAATTGATAGTGAAAATGTATAGCATAGAGTAACAAAAATAGTCACTGATTAGACTCTGTATCAATTTGTCTGAACACTAAAATAAATATATTTACTGACCACAGCCGGAGGTACCACTAGACCAGAAGAGGAGGCCAAAAAGGCAGCAGCTGCTGCAGCCAAGGCGGCTAACCGCCTGCCTGAGGTCCGTCTGGTGGTGCTGGGCTGGAGGTGGCCGGGGAAGAGCCTGACTGGAAACACCATCTTAGGCCGAGAGGAGTTCCGCCTGGAGCGAGCAGCCGAGTTCTGCGTGAAGAGAGAGTCGGAGGCGGCGGGGCGGCAGGTGGTCGTGGTGGACACTCCGGGCTGGTTCTCCGCTCAGGATACACCTCCCTCCTACAAGCAGGAGTTAGTGAGGGGAGCTTCTCTCTGCCCTCCAGGTCCACACGGCTTCCTGCTCTGCATCCCAGTGGGCATGTTCACAGAGGTGGACCGCGCTCGCATCGAGGAGCACGTGAGCCTCTTTGGCGAGCAGGTGTGGCAGCACACGATTGTGGTTTTCACCTGGGCCGAGGTGTTGAGGAAAATTTCAATCGAGAGGTACATTCGGAGGGAGGGCAAGGACCTGCAGTGGGTGCTGGAGAAGTGTAAGCGAAGGTACTTTGTTATTAATAACTGCATATTCGGGGAGCATCCCCAGGTGGGGCGCTTGCTGGAGAGAGTGGAGAAGATGGTGGCAGAGCAAGGGAGCTTCTACATCCCAGAGGAGGCGGGGAAGGAGAAGAAACCTCTGGACGAGAACCAGAATCCAGCCAGAGAGGGACGGGAGCTGGGGGCCCGGCCTAAACAGAACTCTGGGCTGGGTTTGAACAAAGCCATGGAGGTGGAGCCGCTTTCCAGTGAGTGATGCAGTGACAATGTTAAGATCACAAGTACAATGACATCTTTAATGCCAGTATAATGATGGTGATATGACAGTAGTTTAGCTAAATGCTTGTGAATAAAAAGGATGGGAAGGTTGGGTGTATGAGGTACTTCGTCACTACAGTAGATGGTGGTCAGCAGCACACTTTCAATTTCATCCACCTGGAAAAAAAACATTATCAGTTGAGGTGTCTGTTATATCTGGAACATTCTCACTGCTTTCCCTTGCCGTGTGACAGCCCTGTTTAAGTTAATGCGGGGGGGAACTGGAGCTTGCTAATGCCACCAGACTCTATTGACAAAAATGGTAATTTTATCTTGCAGACCACAGGAGTTGCTGTTCTACTGCTGCATTAATCTGTGAGTTTATTTATCTTGTTGTATGACTTTGGTGGTTTAAAGGGTTAATTCAGATTCACCAAAGTCCCACAATTACACAAACAATCTCAACAACTGAGGCAGCAGTAGACCACATAACTCCCATGTTCTGCAAGGTTAAAATAACCACTTTTGTCAATGGAGTCTGGTGGCTTCGGTAATACATGCATAAACTGACACAGGGCTGCCTGACAGCCATCTACTGTTGGTAATACACTGTGTGTGGATAAGAACGTCATATAACCCCACTTAAAAAAAAAATCTAAGCTATCCCTTTAAGCTTGCATTAATATACAATGGAGCCTTATTAATAATGCACTGTATTTGATTGTAGATCAACAAGACACTCTTGGCTGATGGACCGTCTAAACTACGAATAACGGAGGCTCTGCCTCACTGTTTGGATGGCAAAACTACTTATTTGACAAGAAAAAAAGGGGTAACTGAAATTTCACTGAATGTACAAACCAGTGTGATTTATTTATTTTTTTGCCAATCCATGTAACTGTGGATTGTGTGTGTCTTTATGATTCTTAATGTGCTGATATAAGAGGCCTTTGCCACATTAACAGCCTGTCCAAAGATTTAAACTCCCCTGTTTTTATGTTTTTTTTTATTGTTCTTGAGTTTGGAGGATGTTTAAGGTGTTTGAGGAGGGTTTTGTGATGCCAGGGATTTCATTTAATCCAAACCAAGGAGCACAAGCTGTTACACGCCGTCATATTTAAACCCATTGTGTACACACTCCGTAGTCTTGGCGTCTACAAATGGCAGAACTGCACTACTAAATTGTTACTATAATCTTCTGTCGCTGACTGTTGCGGGAATTGCTTTTTTAACGATTCCCATTTGTTGTGACCAAAGTGTAAATTCTTTTCTCGTGCTGCGATGTTTATTACACTCTCAGTGGACAGTTATAAAGCACACGGGCAGTTATTGATTTTGTGTGTTGCCTTAAAGCAGTGATTTTGTGTTATTTGTCAATGGATTCACGTTTATATATCTGTGTGGTGGAGGCATATGTTTGAGGCAAGGATGCACATGTAGCTGCAGTGATTAGTTGATTCATTCAGAAATCTGCAACTATTTTCAGAATCAATTAATAGTTTTAAATAATTTTTAAAAATGGGAATCTTTTCTTGTTAGATCTTCAACAAAGCAAAGCAAATTTCTTTCGGCTTTTTAGTGTTAAAGACAAAACAGGCAATTACTAGATGTCCTTTTTGGATTTAGGATACTGTGATTTTTTTTACAAATTTTTCTTGATTTTTTTTATATTTTATAAACCAGATTATTTATGATTTAATGCAAGCTCAGAGGTAAAACAGGCTTGCTTCAACCACTTCTTCAGGTGTTAAGTTTGTCTTTAAGGATACAAGTAATGGGGTCGGTAAAAAGCTCTGAATGTAAACATAACTCAAAAGTTCAACCTAAAGGTTTTTGTTGATAGAACAACAACAGTCTTGGTGAAAACAGGTTTAGTCTTTGACCTCCAGCCGGCCATGTAAGCCTCTTTGTTTGTTCTGGTGTACTATTATTGGACAGAGTCAGCTGCTCCGGACAGGAGGACGCGTGAAGTGGTTTTTATAGGCCCTTTGATAGCTCACTGTACTGACCCCCAGAAGAATCAGGCAGAGTTACAGCACCGTCCCAGTGACCCAGTTACAGGAAACATACAGTAACAATGGTCACATACTGTCCTCAGATCAGATGTTGTTGACCCCCTGCAGGAAAAACACAGCGGTGAATCCTTGCATTGAACACATCCCTCAGTTCACATATAAACACACCAATATAACTGTCAGTTTTACTCTATTTTACTTGGGAACACTGCTCATTTAGTTTTAGTTCACCTGGTGTAATGTTGGTGTGAATCAGGGACTTGTAGCATTGCGAGAGTGGCTGCCTTCAATCTTTTGTAAATGTCATTCTCGGCCCTCAGGACCCAAATATTCTGGTTTTCATTCTCACCGTCCAATCTGTTTGTTTTCTTTTATCACAATCAAGATGGTTGTATAGAAAACCAGCCGGGCCCTGATGGCCGGGATTGTAATTAACTGACTCTTAGCCTTCTTATCGTAGGAACACTGTCGATACCTTCAATCTCTTGCATGAATGTGTTTATACTTATTAGAAACCCAGCAATGCTGTACACTCTGATATGCACTATCATTAATTCACCCAGTGTGGGCAAATACAGACATGTTTGTTGATGCTTTTGACCTGAAATACGAAACAGGTTTGCTGTACACTTGTATAATACACTAGTGCCTAGAGGACTTTGTATTACTGATTTTTTTTTCTTCCACAAAAGCATTTAAAACACACTGCTACAGATGTGGGTCTTACTGTATTTGGTCAAATAATAAGAGGTTTCGCACTCAGCGTATTTAAAGCAACATGGAACAGCTAATGCACCAGTTAGAAACATATTTAATAAAAATAAAACTTAAAGAGGAAGACTTTTGAGTCACAGAATGAGGCCAGCACACAGCAGACATGTAGAGAAACTGCTGTTGGGCCTGTAACCTAATACAACCCCCCTTTGTAGCAGTGTTTGTAATGCGGATTGAGTTACTTTCCAGCATGTGAATCGAGTTACTCTTAAGAAATAATGAACGAGCAGAGTCATCTCCTTGCTGTATCCTCTGTCGGCCTGCAACAAGTCGTATTGGCTCACACTATTTACAGTCGATTTTCTTGTTAGAAATGTTCTGTGTTCTTCTGTTCAGTCCAAATAAATGTATATTTTGATCTAACTCTTCGGCCTGCTCCTTAAATAACTGACGGATGAACTTTCATTAAGTGTGTTTGAGGTGATTTTAAATACTGTAACAGCAAGCCACAAGCTTAATTATATAATAATTAAAGCATTAAGTCTAAATTTGGCAGATAGCTTTAAAGTTTACAATGGCTGCAACTTAATTACTTGTTTTCCTCATTAATATCTTAATCATTAAGACTATATGGGGAAAAAAACTAGAATGTTGAATTTAAGCAGTAAATCCTGTAGAGCTGCAAACTAATTGATTGGTCAAACAGGTAAGTAATCAACTATTTTGACAATTAATCATTAAAGTTATTTTATGCAAAAGAAATGACAGAAAATATGTTTTTTTCAGCCTCTGAAATATGAAGATTTCCTGCTTTTCTCTGTTTTACAGTAAATTAAATTAGCTCTGAAGCGAAGCAATAGTATAATAAATACCCTCCATATAAGGACACATCGGTATTCTTGTTGTATAAAGACAGAGACAGGAAATAAACCGCTTTCACAAAGTATTAGATAGAATAACTTAGCAGAAAAGTTTCATAAAATAAAAGCAGATAATCTCAGCATGTCTGTTGTTTTAGTACTTTATGGACAGCAGTTGTAGTTTGTCATGTGAACACTAGATGGCAGTAAAACATCAGCTCACACTGATGAAGTGCTGCATTTACCACAGCAGCAGGATGATTCACAGCGTGGAGTGACCTTGCCTACAATAGATTCATTAACTTGATTTGGGGAGTGTAATTGCTGGGTGTCCCAACGATTAACACCCACTTATTACTGTTTATAGGCAGAATGTGCAGCGCTTGTCTTTATGTTGCACACTTCATTACTTCCTGACTCTACCCTTGAGTTATGGCTTTAATGCCAAACAATATAGAAGTTTAATTCTCTTTTTGTCCTCTGTGCTCCTGAATGTTCAATATAAGTTTCCTCCTTCACGCCTTTTTGCCTCCTTTGCTGTCTTGTTTACTCAGCTTTCTCTCTGTGCTGCTGTGGAGTTTTATCTCCTGAATCTGCAGGGAAGCAGTGACACTATCTACCTGATCCTGAGGATTTCACACAAACCAGACAGCATTTTTCACTGTCATCAAGTCTTGCAGGACCAATACATAGACGACATAAACGAAAATAGCCTGTATATAACCATGGAGAGATTTCATAGTTAAGAGAGAGTCAAACATATGGATGGCAGAAGCTGGCAAAATCCCCCCAAAAAATGAATAAATATAGTGATATATAAGTTATTATGCCATTAAATGTACCAAAGTAATATCAAAAATAAATCTATGCATTCATTAATTGATCAAATTCGTCATAAATTGATATTTATGTTTCAATTAGCTTATTTGACTGTATTAATTCTGGTATTTATTTACTTTCTAATTTAATATTTTATTTATTTGTATTTTATTTAACTATGTATTTATATTTGCATTCATCTAAATGTATTTTGACATTTATTTCACAACACACTTTTAATAAAAACCCCTCATTTACACAGCGAAGAAGGAATAATAATAAATATCATAATTTTAAAACAAATTAATTAATTGCAAATAAAAGGAACAATTAATTCGAAAAGTAGCGGGAATAAATACAAAGCTAAATTAATAAGAAAATTAAGGACATATTACACTTTATGTACCATTTAACAGTTAATTCATGTCTGATTCTTTTACTATTACTTGTGTTAGATTTAATGGCAACATTAATGTATTTATTAACTAATTAATTTTTTATTTTGGCAGCCTTGATCCTTCATACCTATAATTGACTTCCTCCAAATTAATTTACATTTTTTGGCATGCATTTCTAAATTAATTATGATGCCAATTAAACCCGAATAATGCATAAATAATTCCCCCAGCTGCTGATTGTTTCTCTGTTGTGCTTAAGCTTTGAATGCAAACATGAATACCAATGAATGATGAACAATGGAAGTGGCATCATATTAAATGAGCTCTTTCTATCCTGTGGTCCTCAGTCAAAGCTATGCTTACATAATAAATAAGGAGTTATACTTAGTAAAAGGGGTACAATGGTAATATTCACAGGATATATTCGTTTTTAACAACATTGTTTATTATTTCAAATGTAATCAAAACAACAGTAGTTACAGAAATTACAGACAGCTATGATACTGTGTGATTTTGAGTCTCATTGTGTCATGATAAGATAAAACAAGGTCACAGTTCTTGTTTCTTTATATTGAGCTGTGGAAATCGTCGCTGACTCCGTAGGACTTAATAACCCAACCCATAAGTCAGAGAAAAACCTATTTCAACAACACCGCTATGCTGCTTTTCGTCATCTAAAATAACATTGTTAAGAAAGTGGGAGTGAAAGTGATTAGTCAAGTCCAGTGAAGCAAGTTAAAACTTTTTCTATGATCAAAGTGTTTCGGCTTTTGTGTAGACGCGTTAAACACAAAAAAATCAGACTGTCGTCCACTTTCTCTGACTGCATTTTGACAGTGGTTATAAAAACACTTGCAGTTTCAGGTGGCAGTGTACAACAAGCAGATGTTCCAAGCAATTGCAGAGAGCATTGACTCCGCAGGGATCAATTTTTAACAATGTTGAAAAACTAGCTGTGTGCATGAAAAAGCCCCCTGCCCTCTTAAAACGTAATCCTCTGTTCTCTCCAGTTCACACTTTTTAAACACTGCTGTGGAAAGGAGTTACGAGGAGTCATAAAAGAGGGCTTGAGAAGCAGGGGTTTGTACTCTCTGGTCGACACCAAAGAGACCACATGAGATCTCAGAGTAGTTGTAAAGAAAGGTCTGTGTGAAGGTTTAAAACAGCCAGTGAGTCCTGATTTTGGTATTTGTGCATGACTCTTGTGTGCATCTTTGGGTGTGTGGGTGTTAATGAACCGGTTGTCTAGAGGATGAAATGGCTACATCTCGTTTGAATGAAAGATTTCAGCCAGTGATTAAGCTTTCAGTTCTCCAACTTTACAAATTTTGCAGTTTACCAAGATAAGATTTAACATCAAAATTAGTATACATTTTTAAAATAATAGGTCCCTAATTTCGGACAATGGCAGAAAAAATCTGGCTTGTAATTTCTAGGGTGAGGGTTGTTGATTTTGCCCTGAAATTACAGATTTTATTATAATAACTGTTACCTTCCCTAAATAGGCTATGAGTTGGTTGAACTTTGTCTCTGTTTGAGTTTTGTTGTTTCCAGCCGATTTATTTTAAAGACAAACTCATGCAACTCAAACTCTTGTAACTCACTATTAATATATTATAATTATTCGATATTGCCAAATTACGTGATTACAAGAAAATTATTGCAATTATTTTAGGGCCAAATATAAAATTGTAGATGCCCCTAATGAATTGTCATACTCCTTGATTTTTATATTGTGGTTATATACTGTCCAATGCCATGCTATACGAATTGCAAACTTAATTTGTTTGATAGAGATGGTGGTTATAGCTTTTGGAATACCCGCAAGTGTTAGTAAACTATCTTTTCAGACAAACTAATGCTAACCTTAGCTGCTAGCTACGTTATTTAGCTAGCTAAGTTATATAGCTAGCAGCAAGCTAAGTTATTTAGCTAGCAGCTACGGTTAGCATTACTTAGCCTAAATTGTGAATGACTTCCACACAATTATAAAGTTAGTATTAAACTGGGCATCAAACGGTTGCAGAACTAAGTTAACTAACTAGTTATAGTTAGCTACGTTAGTTAACTACAACTAGCTACTCAGTGTTAGCTAGTATTAGCTAGCATGTTAGCTTCTTGTCATTGGAAGTAACGTTACTTCGGTTACTGCTGTTGGAAGGAAGCTAGTTAGCCGGATATGCTAACTGCCGCTAGCTTGGTTTGGGCATTCAAACACGCAGTTCTCCAAAGTTTTTGCTCACATATTTATTGGTTTAGAGAAGCTAACTAGAGTTTAGCTAGCAAACTAGAGCTTGCTAGTGTTAGCTAGCATGTTAGCTTCTTGGCATTGGACGTAACGTAATGTCTTACTAACGTCACTGTTGGAAGAAATCAAGTTAGCCGGACATGCTAACACGCAGGTTAATCAATTTTTCTCCCTTTTGCGCTTAAATTTATAGGTTTGGAAATGCTTACGAAAAAGACACCAACCTCCAAAGTCTTTGAATGCAGTATCTCTCTTATTATCCCATGCACACCGGTTTAACCTAACATATTTAACTGTCAACTGCTGAATGACTGTGGAAATGGCTGCAAAACATCATTATAACCAACAGACTTGTATACCTACAACTAGATGGTGTTATGGCTGTTGAGGATATGGGAAGTTTGAGGTAAATACTTGAAAATATAATGCTGATTAGTCTTTGGTCTCAATGTGATGACGACAAAGTGTGAATTAAAAAAAACTCCAGATGATTGTTATTTGAATGTATTTACAGTGTCAAACTGAATGGGTGTAATATTGCACGTTTTATTTTTTCAGTAGAGTTCCAGGATCCTAAATGAGTCTACAATCATTGGTGTAAAAACATGATTTTGTCTTGAGATAATATATTTTTGTTCAGTCAGAAGCCTTGTGTGTTGATTGGTGACAGTCATGATTGGAACAGTATTCACATTTAAGTAAAAAAGTAGAGAAAAAAAGGCCACTCATAAAAAATAAAAAAGTTTTTTCTGTACTATACTGCTATACTACAAATGTTTGCCATGAGTTACCTGAATCTGCAAATGTTTTGGCCTTGGTATATACATTAATGTGTTGACACGGATGAGCCAATGATCATAACATAAACACAGACTAGCCTATGGTTACGCCGGCAACATACTGGAAAAGAAAACCACACTGTAAGAAAAAAAATCAAGGAAAACTCCAACCATCCCAGTGTGTTTTCTGGCTCACACACAAACTGTATCCAGATACTTTAGATTCAAATCCATAAGAATCACCTGTGCAGAGCCAGCTCAAACATATGCACCCATAAAGCAGGTGGCTATCCAATCACTAATGTAAACTGCTCTCTTTTGCATTCACACACATACACACACACAAAAATCAATTACACTTTAGAAAATATATTCAGCATACACACTCACAAGCGCCTGTCTTGTAATTTTGCATTAGTACCACATGTCAAATGAGAAAAAAAAAATGTGCAAACTCTAGTCAGGGACAAAATGGCACGGCAGTCATGAAAAAACTGCAAAAGTAATAAAAAAACAAATACATAAAATGGCATCCATGATGTAAGTAATCAAAGAACCAATCAAAAGATTGAGAAGGATAGAGTGCCCATCACCCGTTGTTTTAAAAAGCCCACTGAGATATTCTCAGCGCACGAAAAAAACCTCTTACACTTCATTTTCAGAAAATGAAACCAGCCAAAACATCACAAACTAATCCAGCTCTGCCGCTGAACGTTCAGAGCTCGTCTGCGAGCTGCGATCGATCGCAGTGACAGCACTTCAGCTCACGTCATATCGCACAGTTTTTCAGCCTCTCTGTGCAGAGCGGCCAGTGGAAAAGTCAATTAAGCCCGCCGCTGTATTGAAAAGCAATACCGACAGTCTGTACAGACAGATGTGCCAACCCTCTGTGAAAACAACACACTGAAAGAAAGAGGAAAGGAATAAGAACCTGATGGATATACGAAGGCCTATACAGTATAACCCCACCGACAATAAAGTGGAAATCTCTGTTCACATACTCTGTATTGTTTTTGAAAATATATATTGTATAATTCACCCTGCTCCCCCCTCAACCACACCAGTATCCAGTCTCGGCAGTCAGGCTGTTCAATCCCTCCAGCCGCACTAAACTTAACCAATGCTGACTGAGTCGATGACATCAATGCTCCCTCCCTCCCTCCCTCCCTCTGTCCCCAGCAGGTCAGCTCTCTGCCAACAGGAGCTGAACAACGGGCTGGTCTGGGATCAGTTTTCAGGCCTCTCTCACTTCCTCATATCATTGGCTGCCGTATCCAGTCTCATCTAGCGCTCAATGGGCCGATTCCGCAGTCTTAACGAGTCATTGTGTACACTGATAAGCAGATCCTGGAGGGTCCTGCTGAGGAGTCCCTGTGGAGCAGGAGGGAGGGAGGAGGAGGGCCGCGGGGGTGCAGACGCCCCCTCCTCCCTCAGCACTGCTCGGACTCGATGAAGCCCTCCTTCTCCTGGCCCACTGGCTCCACCTCGGCGTAGGCCGGGTGGCCCGAGCCCCGGCGAAACTTCATGGCGGGCCACCTGCTTGGACGTCTCTGCAAGGGGAGGGCAGGATAAAGATCAGTGTCATCAAGGTCAAAGGTCAAGGCCAAGGTGGAGGTTTGTCTGTGACCTGAACCTTTAATTTAATTAACTTTAAGAATGTATTCAGCTGCTTCTGTGCACCAGGTTTCACTGAATAATTGTATTTCTTTCTATCTGCTGAAGTCAGGTGAAAAGGAGGTTATGATCTCAATGAGATTACCTGATTAAATTAAGGTTGTTGAAATAAATTAGGCTTTTTTTTTTGCAGAGGAATGGTGTTTACCCCAAGAGTAGAGTTTGACAGATAAAGGAGCATTGATAGATCTATCTATCTATCTATCTATCTATCTATCTATCTATCTATCTGGCAAAATTACTTTTTTTGTCTATGGAGTCTGGTGGTTTCCACCATGTAAACTAAAACAGGCCTGTCTGACGGTCAGGTAAAGTGGTGAAAATATTTTGAAATATAGCGAACACTTAAACTAATATTGATTTTTTTAGGTTGCCAAATTACATTGTGCTCCCTGTTCACAGCAGTACATTATTTAACTCCTGCCTGCTTCTCCACGCTGGTCGTGAGCTGACCTCCAATGCACCGACTGCGGATAAGTGCCTCATATAACCTCACGTTAATAAATCAGAACTCCCTCTTTAATTTTGCAGATGCTCTGCTTAGTTGAGATCTCCAGTGTTTAAACTAAACCAGGCACACATAAAAAAAACACCCCCACACAAAGCTCAATAACACAGTAACACTCCTCACAGGCGGAACAGGTAAAACTATGTGTATTTCACAAGGAAAAATGAATAAGAATACTTTAGGAAGTGTGTATTTTGCTTGTTGTTGATGCATGTGTTTACATGGTCGATGCTTTTGCAGATTGACGCTTGTTTTATGTTGTTGTTTCCTGCCCAGGACATCATATCTCATGATCAATTATTTTTTATCATCCTGCAACCAAATGAGAAAAAGAATCCCTAACACGTGCACTATTTACTCAGTAACCTGTTTTAGGAGGTTAAATAGCCTTTTTTTTTTAAATTAAAAACTATATATTTTAGGCTGTTTTACATCCTCTGTAGTAATAAATGACAGTGTAGGGAAGTTGGTATTAAGAGAATGAAGCTGGTTTTGGTCTTTTAACAATATAATGATAAAACATCACCTGTCTTATCCTTGAAAAATGAACTTTTGACTTGTCAGGGAGTTCCTGTGACTGATAATGAACTTGTACGACTGACTGTGAACTCAGCACCTCTCAGTGTGCTTCAAACCCTCCAACAGCACCGACTCATGCTTTATGTTTATTTATTAAAGAGAGACTGTGTGCACCAAGTTTCATCACTCCTCGATGTAGAAAATTCTTATTACATACTCAGAAGTCGGGAGTTGAAGGATAAAATGCACCGAGAGCTGAATGGGTTGTTTTTTGCACAAATATATTTTCTTGCTGTGACACAGGAATGTCTGGAGGTTTTCAGAAAAATGTGTCTTATCAAGATAAAAGTAGTTTTGTACACATTCCAAACTTAATATCTCTATTCTGGCCATGAATGACGACAATCCTGTGAACAGTCAATAGCTTTTCCCAGCAAAGGAATAAACACAATTGTATATTTAACCTCTGAAATGCCTCACACTTTGGGAAATATGATGGATAAATTCATCACACAATAAAATAAATCACAGAGGATCCATCTTTTTTATTGGAGCGCATGTTTACTACCTATGTTGTTGAAATATCTAATCTAAAAATCTAATTTTCATGAATATGAACCATGAAAACCTCACCACAAGGTGCATTTACTATCACAAGCTTTTTCATTCCTCTGCAGTTAATGTTATCAGAGTTTTTTTCAAATTAAAATTTTCTGGGTACTTCAAGGACGTCTCGCGCACGTTGGTTTAAAACTTTAAAAGTTGGCCTTGGAGCAGGAGTTCACGTTTGAGCTCCAGAGCAGCCAGGAGAATATTTTAAATCTATAACTCGTGATTCCAAGGTCAGGAATGAGCTTTCACTCTTAATGAATGTTCCACTTTGGATCAAACCGGCAGCGTCTCCACTCACCTCGATGAGGAAGAGGCTGGCTGCCGAGGTCGGGTGATGGTAGATGTATACGGTCACCAGCACGCCGGCCACCATGACCAGCATCACCAGCAGGATGCCGAGGATCAGACCAGTGTGCAGAGGGTGTGTGCCGGGTTTCCTGTCCACAGCACTGTCTGCAGGCAGCGCTGCAACACACACACACACACGTTTTTTATTATAAGTAGAGAAAACTCACTGCAAGGATTCATGATTTGATGATCTAACAATTTCATGTTTTTATAGATTAACTTTGAGGTGTTTGTAGTGTTTGTCTGATTGTGTCATTTCTCGAGATTTATCAACAATAAACAATAAAAATATAGAATAAAAATAGAGTTCCTGTGACTGATAATTAACTTCCACTTATCAATGTATTCATGAACAATATGACGTTTAACTTTGAGGTGTTTAATATATGTCTGATTGCATTATTTCTTCTTTTTTCAAATTCACTGTAGTACGACTAGAACTTGTATTATTTATTACTAACCACAAGTGCAAATGATCTGCTGAGCTACTTTTTTTTATATTGATGTTGTTTACTGCATGTGTGATTTATGTTTAATAAACAAAGTATCGTGTCTAATATGCAAAGACAGACCAGGCAGCTGCACAATCAACAAGGTTTCAGACATAAAACACACAACAATAAAGAACATAAATAAACATATAAATAGAGAAACAACAAAATATCAAAGTTATTTGACATAAATCATAAACAGTAAGATACAGGCAGATACTCTTGCCTCTAAATCATTAAGGAAAGGAAACCAGCTGCTGAGGATTCAGATGATTTTGCGACTGATCCAAGAAAAAGGAGCAGCGCACCTGAACGCCCCGTTTCCCAGTTCAGTGAGGGCTTCAGGGACAGCTAAAGGGAATAAGTCCTGGGAGTGAAGATGGTAACTTCCTGTGTTTTTCTGAAGCATGTAGCTCTGTAGATAAGATGGAAACAGACTAAGAATACCTTTATTTCATACAGTAATATTACAGCTGCGTTCCAAAGCACTTTATTTTTATTTTTAGTACATAATGAAACTGCTCCTCTGTTGCACACTGTTTGCATACAACTGGGACACACAACCTCTTTCTAACATTGCGCCTCATCCTCTTGATTATATACATGATGCACAAAGGATTTTGGGTCAAAGTTGGAATTTAAGTTTTAGACCAGATGCAAAATAAGGCATCCAGCTGTTTATGGGGTTTGATATAAATAATTTGGGATGTACTAAATTAGTGTTATTAGGATATTAGGAACTCACAGCTCGTTTTTCTCCTTTTGCTGCAGTTCCATTATTGACCAGCAGGGGACACTCATCATTCATCAATACTCTCATTTCTTACATGCACTAATATGCCTTAAAATGATCATGTTGTAGTCAAAATTATTGCGAAATGTCATCGCATTGAAAAAGACAAGTTTGATTTAAAATTTAATAAAGTAACATTGCAAATCCCCTTCATCCGTGGATGTTTTTTCAGTGGATTTTACAGGTTTTTCTGTCTCACAGAACAAAGGGGACTTTTCCTTCACTGTGAGGACAAACTGAAGGTTTCAGCTGAGTCTTTGGGTCTCTGTGGCCCCGTCGTCCCTGTGTCTGTTTAGGTATTCATGAGGAGCTCCTCTCTCCTGCAAGAAGGAGTAATCTCCAACCAAGGTTAGCGGCATAAGTTCCTGACAGGAGGAGGAAACAGGCCTATAGATGCAGATAAGAGTCCTACTGTAGCCTCCAGTCGTGGCAATGCAAACTGACTGGTGAGGCTGAATATATAGAGACTATATAATCAGCCCGTCCTTCAGCGTCACTCGACTTTGAAGTACTTTTGTCAGCTTCATACTGGAGTCGACCCAGCAGGTGTTTTGAGAGTTTCGTTTGAAGATGATGAGAACGTCCTGTAACCTACCGGGAGGATCTGTTTTCATCTACGGAGCCACAATTTCCTCAACACACAAAAACAAAAGCATTTTCACCTGCAGTTTGTCAGCAAGAGGAGCACACAGAAGAGCGACTGTGTGAGAGTCCCGGCAGTGAAACTCTGATCACAGCAGGCGAAGCTAATGAAGTGATTATGAAACAAACAGCCAGCGTGCCCTCGTAGCTTATCTCACACAGATTTATAGCAGGATCGCTCCAGATCTTTTCACACAGCTGCAGATTTCTTCTTCTATGCCCCCCTGACAACCTCTCCCCGGGCTCCTCCCAGCTTTAATTAGCAGCTATAGCCACCGTGGAGCTTGTCAGCCAACCAGCCTCTCCCCTGGCTCCCTGCCTCATTGATTTCCAGCACACAGAATAACCGGGTGGTAATGAAACCTGTCCAATGTGTGTGTGGGCCGCCGCTTGTGAATGTGTGGGTCTGTAAGTCAGTTTGGCCATTATGTGCACTCCTAAATTTAAAAAAAAAGGACAAATTGTGGCTCATTTGGCGTGCTAAAAACGTCACTCGATATAGTTTCACATTAAACAAACAAAACAAAACAACAGATTCTCTATTGTTTATCGTCCATAATCTGACTGGGAACTGTTCTCATAACGCTGCTGGGTGTTGAACTGAGTGTGTTTCATAATAGCTCTAGAGTTTACTGTCAGTCAGCCTTATAGGAAACAACTCTGAAGCCTACTTTTCAGGGAGAACAACTTGGCAAAGAAAATGACATTATGACATCCTCGCTCGTGTGCTTAGCCCTAATAAACACAGTGTGAGAGCGCTTTATTTTTCTCTTGTTCCCCCAGAAACATATCTGTCACAGCTCTAGAGTCCGAGATCCATCTCTCGGTCAGCTGGAAGCCCAAACAATACGACAGGCTGTTAGTCTGGACTGTTGGTGGGTTAGCAGGGGGCACGCGGCTGAGCGGACATGTAGACACAATGAGAAATCAGCAGCCCAGCAGCTAAAGAACCGGCGGGAGGTTTGCAGGGACGGGACGCCCCGTCCCCCTGGAGGAGCGAGGAGCTGAGAGACGGACGGATTCATCGGGACTCGTCTGATAGATGCATCTGAACAAATAAGACAGCAGAGTGCAGCCAAAAACACATTTTAAAGTTTTAATGTCTGCTTTGTTTTGCCATTTATGTTCTTATAACACGGTGTAATGCAGTTTTAAGAGCAGAATTAGGCTCTGGTATTAAGATGTGCCCTCAGGTTGGGCACCAAGAAAAGGACCCCAGAGTGTAAGATAACAAATAATAATAAAAGTTTTGCTTCTGCTTTTCAGTTCCTAAAGAACAAGACATTTGTTTTCTTTCAGGACGCTGTGCAAAGTGAAACATTTTGCTGTTTCGGCACTAAGAGTTTCTGTGTTTCATGGCCGGCAAGTTTTCATCTCTGCTCTGAAGTTGAGTAGCTGTTTGTTTGCTCTCAGCCGAGTCGCCGTCTCTTCATCTTTTTTTTTTTTCTTTCTCCCACCTAGTGTGCACTATAGGTGGACATGTTTAGGGATTACTGTAGGATTCTTACAGGATGGGAGTTCATTTTTCTATTTATCAAGGAATAAAGAAATCTAGACTCCAGCCCTCCAAAAGTGCTAAACAGGGATTTAGAAGTTGAAAGTACAGGGACGTCATTGTGTCTTTTGTGCCCTTTAGTGCTACACACTGAGCTCTTATAACTCCAGTCATGATTCTAAACCACCAATTTTTTGTGTATGTTTCAACATTTTTTGCTACAAAACAACGAGATAGAGACGGTAAAAAAACACCAAAATAAAGGCTTCAAAAAGCTACGCCCAGTTCTTTTATACAGTCTGACACATTCATCTATATATGGCTAAAAATACTACCGAGTCCATAATTCAAAGATGTTTGGTAATATTTATTATTTTAACACTATACAGCCGGACAGAGATGGCACGTCTTAAACAAATTGCCCTGAATTTGTTCTCCATTAGCTTTGTCCTCGTGACTGCTCCGACCTGAGCAGACTGAGTAAACACTAATGGACGGCAGAGCAATAAAATACATTAGAGCTTTTGAGAACGGACAAATTAGACCGACCGAAATCCAGCCAAGCTGTTTCTGTTTCAGCTGTACATTAGCAGTTCTCTCACCTGGCTAATGGGTTTCTGGGTAACTCACGAAACGAACGGAGCCGACCTTTAATTCAGCGTCTTTATAAATGGACGGCGTTGAGTCTAAACTCCTGTTGTTCTGATCTCGGCTGTTACTCGCTGTTTCCTGCCACAGTCCAGGTCAGGGGACGCCTTTGTGTGACTGGCAGGAAGAGCTGAGGAGTTGGATAACTGTGTCTGAAGTCAATGAATCATCTTGTACTTGCACAGTAGAAATTCATGCTTTTTTATGATCCTGCTGCTGCTGCCTTCCTCACAATAACATTACTGGCAGGTGTGTAAAGGCTGGATGCATGAATGATGTTTGTGTACTCAAAGTATGATAGAAGTTGCTGATTTAACCATTTCTCTGTGAAAACAGATACAGCTGGAGGTCATTTCAGAGACTGGATGTTTTGAGCTCAGTGTGTAACAGAAACTCAAACATCAGACACTGTCTGTTACTAGTGTTACTAGTTACTAGTTTGATGTCATTCATGTAAACAAATCGATCTCCGTCCTCATGAAGCGCAGGCTCAGAAATAATGACCATTAGCTACAGCGGGCATGTGTGCCAGTGTACATAATGTAAACAGGAATTGTCACAAATTGCTTGAATAACAGCTCGCCTCCTGTGTGTGGGCAGGCAGCATTAAGAAATACAGGATTCAGCAGCGCGACACAAAGCCTGTATTTTATTATTCATGTTGAATGCTGAATCAGTCAGAGGGACGTTGTCTCTGTCACAGGTTTCTAAAAATGTCTGTTTCCGTCCAGATTAGAAGCAATCCTGTAAATTTTGATCGCAAACAAAAATCTTTATATTATGGTCGTCAACATATTGTGGACTCTAGTCTTGTCACGGGTTTCAAACTCAATACTGATACCCTGGAAAATACTCGATACCTTTTTCGATACTGCAGAGGAAAATGACAAAAAACTGAAGAGGCATCAAATAGAGTTGGCCGAGTTATTTGTCAACTTTTCTCAGATTCAATCTGGGACTTCAAGACAAACACTTTACAGACACAAATAATTGTGTTTTCCTGTTAAATTAACATCGTCTATCAGAGGAATGGACTCCAGTCACAATTTTGATGACTTTGTACTCAACTTGGACTTTGACATCAATGACTCAGACTTTAGTCTGATGACTTGAAAATACTTGACATTTTCAGTGAGTATGTTGCAGAGGTGTGTCGAAATTTCGATGACTTTGGACTCGACTCGACTCATCTTGTCTCTACTTGAGACTTTGACTTGAACGTCTTTACTTGAGACTCGGGATTAAAGACTTGAGACTTACTTGAGAATTGCAAAACAATGACTGTATTGACGTTACAGATGAGCAGCTCCGATAACGTTTGCTGCTTTGCTCCCACATTAACGTTAAGTTGTTTTATCATTAGCAGCTAGCTTAACGATAACTTAACAGACGGCTAATGTTGCTATCGGCTAATAGATACTGATAGCTAAACAGCTAACGGTAATGAGATTAACTCTTTAATGCGGTTGAAACCTGGAACCTTTGTCTTAATGCAAACAAGCTACTTTCATGTGAGATATAGATGTATTTTCTCACTGTTGAACATTCAGACAGCCACCGTATCTTTCTGCACAGCTCTTCTTCTTTTCTACTCCTGCCTTACAGGAAACCTGCCACATCTTACAGAAAAATCCCCCACACATGGTTCTTCTGTTGCTTTTGCGACTTCATTTGAAATGTTTAAAGTTGGAGTCAGCGACTTGGGAGAAAGATTGTTTATATTAGAAACAAATTCCCC
>CAFUXE010001401.1:38118-53309 GCA_903364295.1 Serranus cabrilla
GACAGTTAAGCATTATAGTCGGCTGCTGCAGGAAGTTTATCAGCCGACTGAGCCACACGTCCAGCTAGGAGATGAAAAAGCAGTCGGGGACCGATACCTCAGTGGGGAAGACAGAAACAGGAGGCAGACAAAGAAACACACAGCAGCAGCAGACCTACCCTGGTTGTCTCTGAGGTGCAGGGCGATCTTGGTGTCATCTGTGAGGAGACAGAGAGAGAAATAATTAGACATTTTAATCAATATTTCTCTTTGTAGTTTGTTTTTGACGCTCCCACAATATAAACAAGCTTCTTTCATTAGTGGACCATATTCCTTTCAACATGAAATTTACTACACTTAAGATCTGATTAAAAATTAATGCATTGAATATAATGGTCCAGCATGCATAATTCAGCACATAAAAGCTGTCTGGGGTTAACTATACATGTGAAATATGGAAATGTGGCGTGACCCACTTCTCCTCGAAGGGTTGGAGCCGTTTACGCACACCGTAGGATTCACATTATGCAAACCCAGCACACACACACACACACACACCAGCAGCAGATATATTTCACTGAACGATTTAATTCAAAAGGATTTTCTATTTCAATTTTCAAAAGAGCCAAATGCGGCCACATTTTGGTGTCTGAAATGAATCATTAAATGAGATATTTTACTGTAAGAGACCGCACAAAATTTAGCCCAAGTCAATCCCACGCCAGACTGAGTCATGAATATGGATCATCAGCGCCGCTCGAGGGAAACGAGCCTTTAAGTGTGTTGAAGCCGGCGGGGTGATTACACAAAGCTACTGTTTAAGAGTCTGTTTACTTCAGTTAGATTCATATCTGTCTGCAGAGCTGGCTGGGAGCTTCTCGGGATGAATTTCTGTGTAAAGTGTTTTCTTCTGCCATTGATTTCCTTATTCATACATGTAAGAATTAAGTTTAGCACAATATCCTCACAACAATGTACCTAAACTACTCAGATATTTACCTTTAAAAAGGCACAAATGTAACAGTTCCTGATCCAGGAGTTGTTAAAATGAAAAAGGATTTCATTTAAAAGCTTTCTTGATCATTATTTTTGCACTTTTGAGACGATCAACAAAGCATGAAGATCATTATTCTGCACTGCAGAATAAACCTGATGTAGACGGATAATCATCGACTTCTTTTACAAGAACAACATATTCAGATTTCTGCCCTCATTAAAAAAAAGACAATATTAGTATTTAATATAATATATGAATAATAATGAAGGAAAATATTATATATAATATCATTAATATTTCCCTAATATTCACATTTACATGCAGCCGTACATTGTCCAAATAACTGACATATTTATCATATTAAAATATTGACAGCTGATCCATTTCCAAATAAGATTTTTGTTCGATCATGCGAACAAAGCCGACTCTTCTTTTCCTTCATACATGTTCTTAACAAAGTCTTTTTATAAGTAAGTAAAAGCACAAATACCACTCTGTGAAATTACTCCAATACAAGTAAAAGTACAAAAGTATCAGAATCAAAATGTACTTAAAATATCAAAAGTAAAACTACTTATGCAGAATGGACCCACTCAGATTCTTTTATAAATCCCAAATATTTTATTAGATTATTATTACTGATCAATTTATGTAGGCAGTGTTTTAATTCATTCTAACTACTTAACCTGAAAAGTAACTAAAGCTGGCAGTTAAATGTAGTGGAGTAAAAAGTACAATATTTGCCTCAAAAGTATAAAGTTACATAAAATGGAAATACTTGTGTAAAATACCTCAAAATGAATGAGTAAATGTACTTTACCACCGCTGAACATCACACAGAGCTGACTGAATATTAATGACACATCCTGCACGTCTTAGTCGGCAAATATTACATCAAGAACAAATTAACTATTCAGATTATCCAAACAGAATCTGCTGTTGACATGAGACACATCAAATTCAGAATATTTTTATATTTAAAAGAACAGAAGAATCCACCAGCACCACAAACTAAACTCAAACTTCATGGAGGTCAGATTTATATCACGAACGCTGCAGTGAATCTGCTTGTATTCCTCTGAAGTGAGCATGAAAACTTTAGTCCAGTGTCAATAAAGAGAGAAAAGAGATGTGAGCTTTCTCTGTTTGGGTTTCTACACCTCCGCCCACACAGACACATCTCTCTCTTCACATCTCTTCTGTCCTCTCTAACCCGACCTTTGACCCCCGCAGCTGAAGAGACAGAGTAACTGATCCGCTGTCAGAGAGTGAGAGCGAGGGGTTTCTCTGCACTACAAACACGGCTACAGTGACCTCACAACCTCCACGTACAGTCGCACACATGAGCGCTCTCAGCACACTCTGGTTTGATCTGCGGGACGACTCGCAGCTGGACAGTATCCGCACTGAATCCATCCTCGTCCCAGCACCCCGCTGCGGGGGAGTATCCATTTAAACCCACAGGATGATTAATGGGGGTGCGAGGGAGAAAAGGTCAACTGCTCCCTCAGTTAGCGATGGAAATAAATGCCTTTTTGTGGGAGTGAAATATTGGATAACCTTGGTTTGGATGTGAAAAACCTTCTAAAAAACTCACCAGTAGATTAAAAAACACCATCAAGGAGATAGGAACAGAGTGGAACACACCGCACTACAACAGAGTCCATCTCAAGTTATTTAATCTCACAAAGAAAATCCATCTTTACGGACTTTTGGTAAAATAAGCTTTTAAAACCTGCCGGTAAGTAAATATGATAGCACTTTTCATTAAAGTGCAGAAAAGGGGACAGAAAGAAAGGAAAAAACACATTAGAGGAGGTGGACAGGATGAGGAAAACATGGACAATATTAAATTAGCACTTTGAGAAACTGCCAAAGAAAGCAAGAACGTTTCAAGGACCAACAGCTCTGACGCGTGATCACCTTTAATTTCCAGTTTTTAACTGAGAACAGACGGGGTCAGAGCCAAAAGGCCCCGCTGAGGGACGCTTAAGACGGACTGTTTGCAGAGCGCCGCGAGCCAAAACCCTGACAGATACGATCCGTCTGATGAGGTCAGAACATCCATCACTCCAACAGTGAAGTCTGCAGATATTTCATATTTTACTGACTGTGTGGCCAAAGCCTGATACTGGATATCTTTCTCCTTCAGTGTTGTCAGAACATGAATATTGGAATAAAAAGGTTTTTCCACACGTTATACATACTGAACTATGTTTACGGCCTCTACTTCCAACCTCTCCTCTCCTGTCCTCTCCACTCAGCTCTGTGTAAACAGTCTGCAGTGAATATTTGTGACGTGACCGTTTGTCTCAGCAGATTCAATCATGGCTTCACAGTTCTGCTGAAGAGTGCAGAATTTTATGTTTTTAACAAAATCTAGTTATTACCAACAATTTATTTTTGACATATTTTATGTTATATTTTGACAGAAATAGCCTTATTTTAAGTTCTGTTTTGGTTACTTTTTCTAACAGAAGCTTGTGTAACCTGTGTTGCATTCAAGGACTGTTGGAAATTTTCAATTTCAACAATAATGCTTGTTTTTACAGTTTCTTTCTTCAAGAAACGTGTATTTTTTTTTACAAAGAAAACATAATATTTTGGTTGGTTTCAATGGGATTCACAAGAAATAAAGGCTATTCCATCTTAAACCTTTCACATATTACTGCAGTCTTCTTCTTTTACAGCCATGTTTGACATGTTTATCTTGTAAGACACATTTGAACCGGACTGTATCTGACAGATTCACAGTTGAAGACATTTGTCCTTCAGAGGTTTATCTACTCCACAGACGGGGTCTCATGTTCCTAAAAGGATGCCGTAAATTCATTACAAACATTAGAGCTGATGTCTGAAATGATTTGTGCCCATTGTGCATCCCACACACTTCACAATTAACACGAGACGCGACGAGTCTGATTATTTACAGTGCTTCCCATCATTCTGATTCAATCCCTCCACATCTGGAGCTGATAAAGATAAATTGCCTGTTTACTTACACAAAGTGCTCAAAAGTCATAAAAAGGGAAATGAGCTGAAAATTGATACCATAAATCCTGCCACGTCGTAACTCTCGCACCACTCGAGACAAGTAAAAAAAAGAAAAGTAAATAAACTTTAAAGGACACCTTGGCTGTTTTCCTATCATCAGCACAAAAACTCAACCTCCTTTCAAAGAGGATTTGCATTAGATAAGTGAGATTATGCGTGCAGTATGGTTTGGGTTAGCCTCCCGCTGGGGTGCATCGAATCATGCGCTCAATACTTTACGCTGCAATATCAAAGGAGCAAAACATCACTGAACTCTGCTCAGGAAGACTTTCAGTGAGAGGAGGAGGAAAGTATTTTATCTTTGAAGACTTTTCTACAGTAAATGTCATGTTTAAAAGGTATTTTGTCCTTTTTTTGTACAAGGAGATAATGAAAAGACAACTATCTCCTATGCATAAATACTGTATGTGCACACATGCAAAGCAAGTTAATTTAAAGGTACAGTACGCAACATTAAGGGGAGACACTACAGGTGAATAGGTTTGTTTAAAACTTATAGATATCACTATGAAACTTCTACAGATTGTTTTTTTGCGTAACAAGTTTTCTGAAATTTCATGTTTAGGTATTCAAATAAGGTGGGAACTCATTAAATATGCAAAATTTGCACGTTTCCAGGACAGAAATCTGGACATTGAATAAATCTAATTTTAAAGTTATTATTTTATTTTGTTGATCTGTTAGATTCAAAGTTTCTTACAGAAGGAAATTGGGATTTCTCTTTTTAATATTTTATAAATTAGACAATACTGTAAAAAGTCATAAAAAAATAATGTTTTTGGGAACAAAATTTTTTATAAATCAGGGTATGAATGATATAAAGACAAACCTTTAGATTATAGTTAGGAATAAAACTGGTACATTTAGTGTCTGTAAGTGGAGCTGAAGTTGAGATTCATGAGAAAAAACTAATTTTGAGAAAACGGCCATTAAAGATTTTATACTTTCTTAATATAAACGACTATTTGAAGATAAAATATTGAATCAAATTCACAGCAACAACAATATAGAACATGTAAAACACATAATATTGTGAGCTATAGAATACTAACTCACTAATTTAGGACAAATCTACAAATTATAGTAAAATATAAACCTAAATGTCTGTTTTGCATGAAAAAACAATGTTTTTCACTGTAGTGTCTCACCTTAATATACCAGCAAACAACTATTTACTATATAAAGACATAAAGGAGTAACGGCGTCCCATCTTGTGCGTTTTAATCTGAGCCTCTCTGTCTTTGTTGACAACAAACAAACAACAAATGTTTGCAGTAGAAAGTCCGACTGTGTGTGCATTTTGATGCATGTGAGTCCTTTTGTGTGTCTCTCATGTTATTGCTGAAGACGCCTTTGTGGCTGCAGAAGCGTAGCGGCCACCTGCTGGTTCCCCCTCAGGTTACACTGTTATCTCCGTCCAACTGTTTCTGTTTCTTGGGCGGTTCGCAGTTATTATTTTTTTTGTAATTTAGATTTTATTGGCGTTTATAACACCTTTTTCATGAATAAACAAGTAAAAGAAAAACATAAAAAGAAAACAAAAAGGCCGAGACATTGATATAGAAAACTAAAGTTGGCTTCAATAATGCAGTGAGCATCATTTATTAAATAACAGTGTTGGGTGTGTAGTTTTTAGAGTGCAATTTCAGATGCTATGCATGTATAGAAATCTTTTGTCTCTTGTCTAATTTGCTGCTGGGTTTCCACTTTTACTTTTGTGTGCGTGCTTACTTGATCAAGTCAAGTCTTTTTCTTTCAAAGGCATTTTTAAAAAATCATCTTCTGATCTGAGACTTCGGTTACTTTCCTTCCAGCTTTAAAGGAGAACATGTCAAACTGAACTAGTATTATATATCTGCACAGTCCCTCTGTGGGAAATATTTGGCCTAACTTGATAAAGATTCCCTCTTTTGACTGTCTGTTGAACCAAAAGCTAACTTCATTTGGCCTCTCTTCACTGTTTTAGATTTCTCCTTTCCTCTTAAAAGCCACAGCACTGGAACCAGACGAGAAAGAAACCCTCAAATGTAAAATGAGACCTTGGAGGAGAGAGAGAGAGGAAGAGGACAGGTAATAAGGAGAAACAGCTTTCAGAAAAACCTCAGTATCTGGATCAGATCAAGCCAATTTCACTAAACTCCACAATGATTGTACGGTCACTTTCCACTTACTGTGACAAAAGCTAGAGCTCCATCTAATTTCCTATTAAACGTTTAGCCTTCAGGAAAGAAAACTGGCCTTCGTTTGAGTCAGATTCTGAGAGTGAAAGCTTCATAATTAGCCTCAGAAATGATTAAGAAGAAGAATAACTTTGACACATCAACAGATCCACCATCAGAAAACAAACAAAAACTTTCTGAAAATAGAGATTGATGGTGAGCCTGATCGCAGGTGTGTGCGGCTGCATCTATTTCAGACTGGTGAGATTTGTCCTGATTCAATCTGCATTGTTTAAAAGTTGGTCCAAACACAGCTGCTGCGCCTTCCTCCGCCGCCTGCCATCTGGAACCAACGTTTTTTAAGCCTAAGTGGCGAGCTACAGTACATATTTATGCCCTCTCCAAAAGAGAAAAGTGTCTCGCTCATGTTATAAAGCAGGAAACGCATCAATACCAATAAAGAACAGTTCCAGCAAATGCACTTCATTTAACATCTTGCCAGCGAACGCAGCATCCATCACTGCTGAATGAAAGCTCTGGGCTGCTGCACAATGCACGCCGTGGCCTCGGTCCAGCTCCTCCCGTCCTTACCTTCAGTGGGGGCGCTGGTGGGCGGGTGGGCGGTGGAGGCGGCGTCCCTGCCTGCAGTGGCCTCTCTGCTCCCGGCTGTTGTTTTGGCGACGGTCGTGGTGGTGAAGGGGTAGAGAAACGTGGTGTCAATGATGTCGCACATCTTGTCCTTGGTCTGAAAGATGAAAAATGGGCAAAAACAGATAAAAAGTGAGCATGCAGGGCTGCAAAGGGCATTCATCACCCAGGCAGCTCCAAACACACGATAAGCAGCACGGATTCAAATCATGCTGGATGATTGTGTTTCTCAGGCTGGTCGCTCACCTCATCAGGGCAGCTGTTGTCCACCCAGTCCTGCCGATGGCGGTCGAAGCCGCTGGAGCATCTGATAGGAGAGAGAACAGCTGTCAGTCAATCTCTAATTTAATGAAAGAGGGTTAGGTGAGGTTACACTTTGATAAAAATAGATAACTAGTGTAGGACAGTATGTAGTGCCTCCCTGTTCAGTTAACACTTTAATTTCCTTACATCAAGTGATGAAATTCTTCTTCTCTGGTGCTTTTTTGGGTCAAATTAATGGCGTCATTCAACCAGAGATGCAAACTCATCATCAGTGGTGAAATAGTTACAAATATCCAAACCTTTGTTTTTTTTTGGAGCCACACCAACTTAAAACAAGCCCTCAAGGACATAAACACAATATTTCTGAAACATAAAGGTCAACATAAGCATAGCTGAACACCTAAACACACACATCTGACCTCCTTTCAAAGAGAGGAGAGCAAAATAGCCTAATATTTAAAAATGCAGACCAAAATATGCTTCTAAGTGGGTTCTTTTGGAAGCACAATTTCTTTTTTTAATGCTTTAAGAAAAGAGTATAGTAGCTTATATAAGTATTATCCTCATGTAAAAAAAAAAACACATCAGAGGAAGAAAACAGCAACAGGAAAGATAAATAAAACAGTTTTAAGTACAAAAGCTACAGTGTTTTTATGTTCTCAGTGCTTGTAAATCTCCACCCTTATGGTTTTAAATTGGTTAATTTGTTCTTTTCAGTGCCTTTTATCTTTTCCATTGAAGCTTTTTAATGCGACTTCAAAATATGCATATAAGTATGTGAAGGGAAACCTACCTACATTTATTATATATCATTTTAAATAATAACACGAAAGGTTTTTCTGCTCTGAATCAAACATCTGCTCCTCCCACTCCGCCTCAGCCTGAGGTTCACACTCTAACAGTATGAAGACGTGGGATCTGTAAAGGAGGGAAGTTTAATGGGTCATGGGGCTTTGGGATAAGGGTGCTGTTGAGTAATAACCACAAAAGGCAGACAGTAATCGAGGCGGCAGCGACTAATCCTCCGCGCTGTAAACGGATCAGAAATGATAAAATGGCCCACCGGTGAACTGTTTCCTGTCTGGAAGGAAAAGTTAGTATGCAAAGCAGTAAACCCACTCACACTGCGCGCCGTCAGATAAAGTGAAGTTGAAAAGCTTTCTGCAAATTATTTGTCACTGCAGGTGGGAGATGTACAGAAAAATGCACACAAATGAAAGCGACCTCTGACCGCCGCGTGGTGCAGAAAGGCAGCGGTGGTATCTGTGCTTTCTGCTGCGGGGACAATACGAGTCCAGTAGAGTCTCACACGTCCCCAGCAGGCCCCATTTCTCTCTGAACACATTGTTATGGTAATGTCTTTATGTGAAGGAGTCCATTTTCATCTTTCTACCTCTCTAATCATCCCATTCCTTTTATTCCCCCCCCTCAAAAAATGTCTGCCTCATCTGCTCAATCAGGCGAGACTGATTCCTCCGCTTAATCCTCCACTTTCCCCCGACTGCTCGGCGTAAAGAGACGAAGGAGAAGTGAGACACAACATGACCGTGCAGGTCCAACCTGTCCCTATGGGGAGCTCCGGTTTTGTTTCTCCTCAATGGCATCCATCGCTGCTAGTTGCCATCTAACTCAGTGAGCCACGGTGCTTTTAATTAGAAACGGGCCGAGGTGCTTCATTTGAATATAAATGAAGCCATGAGGGAGAATATTTCTCTTCAGGTTTTCCAACATTCACAGCAGCCATGGACGGATTGTGTTAGCAGGTCTCATTCCCACTTCGCAAAACACACAATTATTCTTTCCAGATGCTATTTTCTCATGTTAAAGCTGTTACCTGTGAGGATTTTATTAGATTAATCCTGTTTTTAATGCTGTTTTTAGTCTGTATTCTTTCAGAGAAATCCATTAAATGCATTTTCATTCTGTAACTACCTCACTTTACAGTAGTTTTTAATGTTGGTGGCGGAGTCCGCCATCAAATTCACAGCAGGACACAGAATCTTGGCTCAGATCTTGAGCCTTTTTGCATTTATTCATCAAAAAAAAAGCCTAACCTGCACTGTTACTTCCAATGCTATAACATTACTGTGAACTCTCTCTAAACAGCTCTGTGTTACTGCAGCAATCGAGGTTGTAATAATAATTTAAAGGGACAGTTCGGATTTTTGGACCAAAACAGCCGATCTGCTGCACTGAAACGGCTGTGGACAGCAACAAAAATCAGTGGAGTTATCCTTAATATAGCCCACACATAGACAGGTATCCTATTTTAGGGATAAAATATGTTTTGTGAAAGCCCCGTCTGCTGTCTGTTTCCTGCCTGGATCACACGTCTGGTTCTCCAAACTGGGAACGCATGGACCATCATTAACTGTGGGCAAGTACCTCATACAACCTCTGAAAATCTGAACTATTCCTTAAAATAATGCGTTGGTTTGTAGTATAAATGTTGCTTATGCCAACTGATTCCAACATCCGTTTATGTGACTGAATCTTGCACAGTTGTGACACTATCGCACTGACAAAATCTGTCCACAGAGAGACACACAAACACTTGGCAAACTCAAAAAATTCTTCTCTGGTACTTCCTACTTCCTCATTTTGCCAAAATAACACACACATACACTCTCACAAGGTGAAAACATCACCTGCATCGCTGTCCCGGCTGATAAAATGACTGATGTGCTTGTGATTGCGCCATTTCTCAACATAAAAGCACGCAATAAAAATTCCCGGTGAGACGAAGACGTATTAAAACTCAATATTTGTCTCCTTAGCAGCCATAAATTTCCTGTAAGTTGCATTTGAGATGCTCGCCAGATGCTTTCTTTAAACAAACCCCTTCAGTTCCTCTAAACACATCAAAGTTCAGTGCTCGCTGCCCGCCGGGACGCCTGTCACGCTTTATTAACCTGCTTCAGTACCGGCTGCACACATCAGCCTCAGCAGACTGATTTAGTTCAGAAGTTAGCATGAGAGCGGCGCTGTGCTCTCACCTTCACAGAGACGTTCATTAGGGTAGCTCTCTTAAAATGTCAGCGCCTTTCATTAACCCCGGAGCCAACAAGCAGCCACTGATTTTAATTAGCGCGTGTTTAAAGCACGTGTGGCTTTTTCAAAGGAAGTGGCTGAAGGATACAAAGGGCAGAATAAGGCTAGATATTAACACAGTTAGAGAGCTAATTAAAATGCATCTTAGTGAGATCACTGCTACAGGCAGACAGTATCTCTCTGTGAGGGGAAACACGGCTGCATGTTGCTGCACTGTAAATGACTTTGTCTCAGTCAGAGGCAGGAGATTCAGGACGCAGAGCGGAGGGGGAAGTCAAATTCAATGCAAAATCTCAGCGGACGGAGCAGAAGTGCTGCACATTTCTCCAGTCAACCACATCACTCACAGAATAACTGATGAGCCCAAAAGAGAAAAGAGTGGCGGATTAATATTTGATGTGCGAGGATATTCAAAATGCAGCACAAAAGAGGAGAGACGGCGGCTGCCCCGAGTGTGACTGAGCAAACCCCGACATCACCCTCCACAAGATAAAAATATATAAATAAATTAAATTCAGGCTCGACATTAATCAGGACAATAAATATCTTTTCACTTTCAGTCTGTGGATGATAACTCGACTATCTCTCCATCATTTATTTATCCTCTCTGTCACTTTTACTCAAACTTTTTCCAGCCGAGAAAACAAAAAAACAGAAAAAACAATAACACTGCGCCGCAGCTCCGATTTCAGCTGTCAGGAAACTCTGGGCGGGAACGCGAACACTTCTTCAGCAGCTCAAATATTTACTTTTGTTTGAAGAGAGTGTGCAGACAGGAAGGATGAGACAGAAAGTGGAGCAGAGGCTGACAGAACAGATGTGAGTTGGATTATTGTTAAAATGAGCTGCTGTGTCGGCTAAACGGTGGAAGCACGTCTCCATTAGTACAGCGGCAGCAGAGATACTGTGGATATCTTTATGGAAATTCATGCTTTTATAATTCGTCATCATTTGGACTGAAACAACAAGAAATATACATAAAATTAATCTGGATCAAGTGAGGTGTTATTGAACATTTTTGCTCATTTTAACTCGCCTACTTCAGCACCTTGAGCATCTATATCTCTGAATTATTTACTGCCAGCATGCAGGCTGAGTGGAAACCTATAGTGTATTTTAAATGTTTCATAATGTTTTGGAGAACATTATTGATCCCAAAGTTAGATTTCCAATACAGAAACGTCAAACCCTTAAACTCTCAAAAGAGTTACTTTCCAAAAAACATGTTTGTGCTGCTAACTAATGCAGACAGAAAGAGAAAGATTTCTAAAGAGGAATTTCACAAAAAGAGAACAACCTGATCTCACAAAATTGAATTAAATGAAAATCACGACTTTCACAGAGGAGAACAGGTTTGTGTCCCGTGTGAAAACAAAAGTAAATGTACGTAACTTACGTTTCTTACGTGGCTTCACTTTCAACATTTCCGTAACCCTAAACCTCGATCAGTGGTTTTGTAGCCTAAATTCACAGAAACCGCAGCCTGTTTTTTAACCACCACGAGCCGTACGTGTCTGTGTAAAGATTTCATTTTACATAATTCTGTGAGATCAGGCTGGAATAGAAATGTTGGAAATGTCTTTTAATGTAGAAGTCTTACGCCGAGGATTCACTGAACACACAATATATAACAATAATAATAGGAAGAATATATAATGAGATACAGAATATACAGCTCATATTAATGCACCATGAAGATCCACTCTACAAACCTAAAAAATTGTTCTTTAAATTAGGCGTGTCGCCCTTTTACCCAGAAATGGGGCATGAATGTGTCTTTATTTTTTCAAATGAAGCTGGTGCTAACTCGGTATAATAGTTGAAGTTTTACAGCGCTATCCTAGGTCAAAAAGCCTAAAATTACAGCTAATTGTATTGTTTGTAGACAAAGTTTGTAGAGAAAGTGGAGTTAATGCTTGTGAGAATGAAAACGGAAACATATCGTTTGAAAATCATCGTCACGTTTTTGATTATCAAGTAATTTCGGCAATTTTTGAAAATAACTGTGTGTTTCAATCTGGTTTGCTGCCTTTGTCAGTTTTCAATTATCAGACAAAGTTAAAGCCATTTTCTCTCTTCTTTTTTCACATTTCATACACTTAATACACTTAAAAAATAACCTGCATGTGAGTTCATAACGACAGTAACAGTTCGCTGCAGCAAAAGTGAGAATTTGTTGGGAGGAGAGGAGTTAAAAGATTTACAGGTGAGAGAAAAGTGTTAAAATAAAAAACTCCAACCTGTTGAGCCGATGGCACCAGCTGCAGTTGAAGTTGATGTGCGAGGAGACGCACGAGCCACAGCTGGTGAACTGGAGACAAGCTGGAGAGGAGACATCAAAAACAGGTCAAATCTCAAGTTATACAATCAATATCCTAACGGACATACAGCCGAGGAACAGCTCTAAAAGCCACATGGAGATAAGGAATAAAGCCCGTCACAGTAAACTGTTCTTACTGGGTAGAGGCATCATTTCCACGGCTGTAGAATTGGTGATCTTTGTCTTCGTCAGCTCAACGCGGTGGTACTCGTAGATCGTCCTCCGCCTCACGTCTACGTTACAGAGAAAGAGGAGAGAGAGTAAGAGTGCGGACAAACCATCACAAATCTCACACCCCGAGATAAAAAACTGGGACATGTGGCCCCTGAAGTGAGAGGGGAGACGGCGGGAGGCAGAATCAGGTCATGTGGGACGCTACCGCTGCACTTTATTTCTCCCCTCGCTTTGTGCCCAAACGTCAGCCCACAATCTGGCAATGGACGTTAGCAATTTCCCCTGGGAGTTTGATATCAATCAGCCCCCGTTGAAAGGCTGCCTTCCCAGTCATCTGTAACAGCAAGTCATCAGCCGGGAAAAGATGGAGCGACTGATAAGATACATCATTGACTCTCATTGCATCCCGGCCCTTATAACTCATACGGGCCGGCGTGAAATGGGCTGCTTGGTTTTGCTGCCCGTGCATCTTCGCTCCCATCAGCAGAAATGGAAAAGGAGGATGAAATACAGCCTTTGTTGAAGTAAAAAAGGCTCTTATCCTGTGTGGTATCTAAACAGATCTGATAATAACTCCTTGTTGCAGTTAATAATCCAAACACTAATTGGATTGTTATGTGACTTTCTATGCAGGAGCTCCAGGAGTGAAATCTGTACAATGCATCACTAAGATGCACTTCAGCGTCGCATTACTCAATACGTGACATTTTCTATAGAACTTGTATTTGCTTGACCAATGAGCTACAAAATTGAAATCCAATATGTCGGCGGTGGCTGTGTAACACATACAGCGAGCAGTGACTTGCAAGTTTCATTCATCACAGAGTTTTGTAATATGCTGAAACAGTTTCAGAGTTATAGGAACAGTAAAAGCTTATTCCCTCAGTGAGATGAGAAGATCGATACTTTCACGTCCCTCCTGTAAATAAGAAGCTACAGTTAGCTTAGCATAACGACTGGAGACAGGAGGACACAGCAGGCCGAGCTCTGTCTAAAGGGAAAAGAAATAAGTCACAACCAAGCTGCAAGATCCAGGGCTGGAAAGTGAAGCCAACACACGTTTGCCAAAAAGTGCAGTTCCTTAAATGGCCACTTGAGGCTCACTCCAAAAGAAAGCATGTTAAAATTCCCAACTTAACAGCAAAAATAGACATGTTTACAGCCTGGTAAAAAGGCAGTTTTGATCTCCATAGATAAATTCATTTTATGATAACTAATTTTTAGATAACTCACCCATTTAAATTATACTAGGGCTTAAAGTTACACATATTTAAGGGCGTGGCTGCTTTGAGTTTCTTTCTTCTCATTTGTTAAGTTTGGGTCAAATGTGAATACTTTGTGATTATTTTCCCAATGTTTCTCCAATTTCTCAATTGTATTTCATCTATTAAATCATAATAATCTAGTATTTTATTCCCCTGAGTTACCTTATTTCTGAAAACACAAGGAGGTATAATCTGGACTCTGGCCTAGCCCATTAAATACCCTGGAGTATATGTTAAACTAGCCCACTTTAACCTCAGGTATAGTCTTATATTTTGGGCTGTTACACCGGCACAGCTCCATCCACCATCCTGAGAATATTTAAATATAGTGAATAACAACAGACCTAAAGGCAGAATGAGTTATTTGTTGCATTCAAAGTTGGCCGCTCCTTCCACCTCAACCACATCTAACTAGCCAACAAGATTAGTGATCTTCAGCCCAATTAGCTAATAGTTTAACTAACGTTTGTGTCCAGACAGGAGAATTTTGCGAGGCTTCCCACTCAGATGACACTGATTACAGTCCCAAACACACAGTAAAATGAAAAGAAAAGAGAAAATAAAGGCAGAGAGGGCAGAGTCTCTGCAGATACAGACACACCTCAGAGGGTCAAGAAGAAGATAAGATAAGAAAGCAATTAGGAATATTTCCCAAAATGATAAACCATTCCAGGTTGATACATTTCATTTGTATAGTGCTCTAAAAACAAAACAGTAAGAACAATCTCTATAAAAACAGTGAGGAGCAGCAACAGGAAACCCCAGTTGGGGCTTCGCTCTGAGCTCGGCTGAGTGAACTGCTGGCTGCGCCGGCTGCACTGTTGTTCTTCTCATGTGATAGGATGTTGTTTTCCTGCAGACCTGCTTGGTTTGATTACACACAAGACGGCTGATCAAAGCAGCGAGTGTGAGCCAGCTCCGTCCAACCTGAGAACAAGCCCGCCCCTCCCCTCCTCCCCTGGTGCCTGACTTCCTCTTGCCTCTAGCGGAGGGATTATCAGGTGCCTAATGACACGGTGGGGGCCAGAGGAGGGTCAGTTCCTCTGCCTGAGGATGCTGATGTGTGGGCAGACTGCACAGCCTCGCCGGACTCCGTTTCGTAGGTGTAAGGAAGCCGCAAATCAGATCAATTATATCCTGGTGGTCTGAGCCACATTATAAACAACACCTAATGAGGCTTTAGCTACCGCTCACAGATGCTAACAAACAACGGCAGGTTTGCAAAGCGTGTCATCAATTATGCACAAGGGGGTCATTTAACCCATATTTTAATTAAAATC
>CAFUXE010001401.1:54314-69406 GCA_903364295.1 Serranus cabrilla
ACACTTCTTCATGGTACAGCCTGCAGCGGTCATGGCTCTCCTCTCTGTTTTTATCTCCGGGAAGATTAAGGCTCAATGTTCTCAGGACATGGATATTTAACAGGAGACACTGATTAATCTGCCGTGGCTGTCCTGATACACGGAGGAAAATATGTCAAAAGATTTTTCTTTCACTGAGATGAACCTGAAATGAGATCTGAAGCAGATCAGGACGGATCCAAAGCTTCATTTATGACAGATAAATAATATAATTTCTCTACAGGAGCTCGACTGATAGGGGACTTTTGAGGCAGATACTATTTTAGAGGAGAACAAATCACAGATATTGAGGCCAATATAGTATAATATAATTTTCTGAGCTATAATGAATCTTATGCACCCATTTTGTACCAATATGGTTATGCAAATATTCTCAACGATTATTTAAAATGTTTATACATTATTACGCAAAAAACTATTCTGAAAATAAAAAATAGATAATAAATAAAAAATAAAATAAATAGCTAAATAAATACCAGTATGGTATGTTCAGTGTCGATATGTTGCTGACAATTTGAATAAATAAATAAAAATAAATATCTAAATAAATATCAGAAATGGCATTTTAAGTATCTGTTAATTGATGACCATTTAACTAAAGAATAAATAAAAATAAAATTAATAGCTTTTTTCTATATATATATATATATATATATATATATATATAGAAAAAAAGCTGAATTCAGTGTTGATATGTTGCTGAATTTTTGAATAAATAAATAAAAATAAAATAAACATCTAAATAAATATCAGAATGGTATGTTCAGTATCAGTCAATTGCTGACCATTTCAATAAAAAATAATTTAAATAAATAACTATATAAACATGCACATAGTAGTTCAGTATTAGTCAACTGCTGACAATTTAAATAAAAAATATAAAATAATTTTTATTAAATATGATACGATTTCCAAATCACACCTTGTTTTACTGAAATATACAATCTTTAGAAAATGTTTAAATATCCTCATGTATCAGGAAACAGATACACTGATAAAGATGTATTTGACAGGTAAATATCAGCCGTTCAGTTCTCAGCAGCATTTTTTTCAGCCTTCTTTTCTACTGTAAATGCAAATTGCAAGAACAATAAGTGTCGAGGTCACACATTAACCGAGCTTCTTATAAAGAGAGACTGAATAACTTTGGTTGAATGAGCTCCGATGGCGTCAATGAAAACTGCTGATTCCTGCTTTTTCTAAAAGGTCAGTCCCGTCCTTTCATCTCCTATTAAAGTGCCACTTTCTATTATTTGCATCACTTCAAGGACTCCGACGCTTTTGGTTTCAGATGTTGCATCCTAAGACAGACTCCATACAGCTCATTGGGCACTTCAAGTGCTTCGGCCCGACAGGTGCACAATGCAAATGCTGCCCTTTAGCTTCAGACGTGGACATGAACCTGTGCACTTTGCAAATATCACCTGCTCTCTGCAGCAGCTCACACCAACAAGACAACAAAGCCGTGTTTGTGTGAGCTGCTGCTATGCTGAAGCAGTGAGCATGGAGCCGCGGTGTGACCGACACTCGGCACTCATACAGTGTGGAGGGTGGTTTCTGTGATTCAGCCTTCCAAAACCAAAAACCCAAGAGCAAAAGAAATGTAAGGAATGGATTAAACTGTGTTTGTCGGCTCTAACATTTGCTGGGAACCTTAACATACTAACAACCTCAGCCAACATTACCCCGGATCGTGTTTCGTTTGCCAAACACAGCGGTTAGTCCCCATCTGGGCGGCCTTTTGTCTTGTAATTTTAAAAGTTAAAATGTAGTGTTGAAACAAGTATGTAAGCCTAGCAGTTGGTAACGGTAAAATAAAACAGTCTGATCTGACATTTTCTTTCTTTAATTGCTTTCTAGCATGATGACCTTTTGCTTTGGTCTGTTAGCTTCAGCCTCAAGTCTTCTAGCGTGGTATCATGAATGTATCCGCCTTCAAGAAATGAGCTTCTAACTTCCCCCGGGATGCCTTGAATTCTTGAAGTAAACTTATTTTTCTCATATGACGCCACGGGAAACGACAATCCAAAAATCCTTGATTAACAGAAGTGTTTTCAAGAGCAAAACTATACAAGACTCTGTTTAAAATACTACCTAAAATACTTTGTTTTTACTCACACAAGACACTGTGGATGTCTTTTAATGTGTTTGGGAAAGTACTGAGCAAATGACTGGATAATTTAGATTATATTGCAAGAGATGTGTAAGAGTTTGTAAACAGATTTTAATAAATTTGCTAAATGCTGGCCCCATGTCTAAATATTCTGTTTTTGGATGCTTTGTTAAGCATGGAAGCATGGAAGAAAAACACATTTTATTTAACAATTCCAGACAACATGCGTTAAGTAATTGATATAAAAAAAAGTCCTTTTAAGAGGGAAGTATTCCTTTTACAGGAACCAGCACTTGGGGCTAACATTAGCTTAATTGGTTAGCTAGCTATAGCAGATAAACGAGAAGTCTGCTTTTGTCTTTGTTTGACCGGTATTGAAAAATAATGGTAACGCCATCTGTTAGCAACAGCCTACTTAAGGACACTTCAAGTCACAAGTGGGAGTATTTGCTAACATATTTCATGTTGTACAACAAGAGAGAGAGGAGAGACCCCAGGGCGCTAACATGCTAACTTACTTCCTGGTTTAAGAACTCGTTCCCGTGGCGCCCTATAGAACTACAAATAAAAGACTAATTACTTTAGCTAAATTGCGAAGAATTTCAAGTAATAATCCTGCCACTGTCTTGGTACCCGAGAACCTTAGCGAAGTCATTTACCAAGCAATGATACATCATTTGAGTTTAATGTAGTGACAGGTTAATGACAGGTCTCATATTTACTTGTTTGCATCTGAATGGATTTAATTTCGGCTCCATCATCTCTCCATTAAAACATTCTGGTTAAGCGCGGTGTTCATTTCAGGGGGATTATCAGAGCAGAAAAACAGACCTGACACAAAGAGGAAAAGTCAAACTCCTCAGAGATGCCATTCATGTTCGACACAACACCTTGGCCTCAATCTGCTTTCATTCAAGATTTCATCACTCTGTAAGCAAACAGCTGCACGGTCTGGTTTCATCACGCTGTGTCAGAGGCATCAAAGACAGCTCGGTTTGTGAAGTCTAAGAGGACGGCGCTAACAGGTTCAATAGACAAATCACTAAGTGCCAACTACAAGCTTCTTGAAGGGATTTTGCGGGAGAAAAGAAAAACAAAGTCCATGTCAGAAAATCCCACAACTCCAAGGCGCTGGAGAGTTGTTTCACTCTCAAGCCAGACTTACAAAAAGTCTTTCTCACAACATATTTCGCTGTAATCGCCTCTGTATCCAGCTCAACATAAAGATGCCAAGTGAAGGACGAAGAAAAAAACCCTTCTTATGTGCTGGGTTTTAAGTTATAAGTCATTAACTTTGAAATAAATGCTGTCCAAGTTTCACACACGCAATCAAAACAGAGTTTAAATTACTGAATAAATCATATCTGACAACTCATTATTGTGGCAGACTTTGAATCAGAGCCCACGAGGGAAAAAGAGAGAGGGAGAGAAAATCTGACTGTGGATAAAAATGTTTGAAGTGTCTCCCCTTTGCTCGCATTTGCTTTAAATTTAATGGGCCCAAATTGCAGTAACTGGAAAGCAAACGGGAGAGGCAGATCTGGAGCCGAGCCCACAGCTCTGCCCACTGAGAGGTGGAGCAGTGTCGGGGAAGAGGTGGTGACAGTTGGAGCTAAAGCAAAACAGACGAGGCCGGACTCAAAGCCATGAGGCACCGACTTAAAAAGGGTAAATTAAAAGCTGATGAAACAATGCACTCAGTCAGCTAAATGACCCCTCCTCTTTAACATCACGGGTAACAATAATACATTCATACAGAAACCACGAAAACCAGATTCTTATTACTCACCGTTCTGGTCGCTGATTTTGCCGGCTGACATGTCGAATTATCAGCTAATGCTTACTAATTATCTCAAACCATGTGATCCTGGTTCACAATTGCATTTCAAGCTGTTTTTTGATGCTTCCAGCTTTATTTTGACCACATAAAAAAACCCTATAAAAGGGTCTAAAATATGAATCTGATGGCTACATACATTGTACTTAAAGACTGAGGCTGCATGTCCCAATTAGGATGACAAGTTTGGCAAATATAACGCTACCTCAGGTAAATAATTTGACTTGAATACTTTAAAATTGTAAAATTCCCCTGAACGTTGGAAACATTTGGCACTTACATTACAGATAAACACCATTTTTTTTATCAGTTTCTGCCAGTTTTCTCTTGTATTTTTGGTTTTTGTAAAGAATACAAAAGACAGCAGACTCTTAAAAGCTGAATATTATTCTTTCTACAGCCCCATGAATAATCTTTGGCTGGTGAGGTTGTTATGATTGGAGGGGACAGCTTTATCGAACAGTCAGATGCTTTTATAAATCACACTTTTCTAAAAGAGTTTGTGTTTGGATTCATTTTAAAATGTGAGCTCTGAAGCTGTGTGTTGGGACTCACTGGGTATCTGTTGGATCTTGTGGACCACCACAAAGGCGTCAGACAGGCCCACCTTCACCGGGTGATTGACAGAGCTGATCTGTGACACCTCGATGGGGATCTGAAATAAAAGAGGTGAAAATCAATGTTCAGAAGCACGACAATCTGTCCGGTGCAGGGTGGAAAACAGGAGTAGACCTCACCGGTCTGACAGCACCGACAGTTCAACCAATTTATTACGACCTCCTGCAGGAATCAGCCGAGGCATTACCAAACTTCAATGAGCTTATGACCATGTTTGTTGCACAGAATCAACATTTCAGACACAGATGGGGCTAAAAAGAGGAAAAATATTGTGAAGATTGAGAGAAAAAAGACTAAAACTTACATTTATGGTCGATTTCGTAACATTTTAAATCTGATATTTTGTATTTCACTGCAAGAAAACTTCTCAGTGCTTAAATCCTTAAAGATAACTGAGATGGAGGTGCTGTACTACACAAACCACATAATCATAAAACATCATGTAAAAGTCAAGATTACATGTAATGGTCGGGCTGCTCTTTTCAGACTAATAATAGCAGCGTAATGAAACACCTTGGAGAGAAAAAACTCCTGCAGCTCCTCTAATATGTGAAAATAACAAATTAGAAAGGAGACCTTGGCTGTTGGAGAAGCAGCCCTGCTGTTAAAACCACTGAAATTATTATACATCATTACTTAGTTATTGCATTTCACACTCTTCCAGCAGTCTCTGTTGGATAATATTTTTCATTACCACCTCTTTTTTTCTGTTCAATTAAGCTGTTTATCTGTGCTTTTTTCAAATTTGGAGATTTATAGAAGCCACGGGGACGTCCAATATAATAAGCTGTAAAATAATTTGAAATTATGTTGTAGCCAAATCAAGCATATGGAAACATTATGAGGGCATTAAGTGATATTAGGAGGGCTCCAATGTGTGACGTCTCGGTTAATGCACAATAACAAAAAGACAGAAAGATTTCGGTAAATCAGACATACTGGAGATGTAACAGGAAAGTCAAATAAAACTGGTTTTCATTAATGAGTTCTGACCTCTTTGTATGCAAAAACAATCCTGCCGGTGTTGTGTAACGTTGCCTGGAAGGTGAAGCTTCCCAGGTTGTAGTTGTCCTGCAGGTGGACGTGGTCCCACTGCACCACCAGAGCCGTACCTGCAGGAGAAACCACCACACTGCTCATTACCACATGCACGACTACAGTAAACTCTCTAGACTTAAGAGAAATACAAGCGCCGTTAATAGCTTCAGCCTTTTTAAAATATCATCTGTTTTGTCTCAGATCTATCATGAAATGAACTGCTGACCGGGCAAATCCTGTGAATAAGAAGACATCAATGTAACAATCATGTTTGTAAGGCGATATGTTTGTGAGGGATTATTTCCTGGCTGAGGCTTCGTTTCCCCCTGTGGCTGTGAGGTGATTGACACTGAAGCAGTGTGAGAGCTGATATGAAAACACTCCACTGGAGCAGCATGAAACGGCAGACAAAATGAAACTTTTGACAAAACCAAATCTAGGCGTGGCGCTTACTGTGACGGGCTGTCGAGCACCAGCAATTTTCATAAAAGTTTTTCATATCGTTGAAGAGAATGACAGCGCTATAAATGATTTCTTTTCATGGTATAGAAACTGTTTCCAACTGAGAAAAGGCTGATGGAGAACATTATGATGGGAAAATATGAAGATATTTGCTGCTGAGTTATGTCTCATGTGATGTTTGCAGCACTTTGTTTTATCGACACCATTCGTTCCACAGATTTGCTCAATTTTACACTTTTTGAACACATAAAAATAGTTAAAATCCCTCTAAAATTGAACATCAAGACACCAGGAAATTGAGGAAAACCATAGAAAATGCATGCTTCAATATCAAAATGAGATCTCACTTACAATTATTAAAACATTAAAGCATAATTGTCATATTGAGCTCAGGCCTTAGTTTGGTACAATAAAAAATAAATAAGAAAGAAAGAATGAATATATAAATAAGTATGACTCGAAAGCCACATGCTAAAACTAAATCACACTTGGCCACAGAGAGTCATGATTCGGTGTTGCCTTAATGTGGATGTGCACTAAATTAGCAGCAGACTCACGGGACCTTCAGCTCTCCCCTCCAGACAGCAGGCCTCACATTACTTTTAACACCGTTTTGATTTACTGTGGACTTTGGAGAACCTATTGATGTGAAAGCCATTCCCTCCTGCGAGCTAGTCATTTGGCTGTGCGCCAGGGCAATAAAGGTTTGTTAACACAACTAATCAATTTTTCCGTCACATCGCCGGAGCTCTTCCCTCCAAAGTACAGATAGAGATTTAGCTCAGACGGTTCGGAGCGCGGAGGCGTTATAAATTACGTGTGGTTTGTAAAGAGGGCCTCTGGCATTAGACAGTTTTGTTAAAGAAGGAGGTGAGACAGCTGGAGAGTTAAGGGCAGCAAATACACGACGCTCTCTGGCACTGTGGTGAGTGTTTGGGTGTGAAGTTAGAAAAACGAGAGTGCTGCTGCATTAAAGAGGACAGAGTCGGGAGAAGGCAGTGAACTGCTGCAACCTTACGGCACGGCGAGCTCCCTCAGTCAGCACAAGTTAAGCCGAATATAAGTCTGCTTAAAATGCATTGAGTTCAGGAGGGGAGGCGGTCTGGAGCGTCCTGGCTAAAAATACAGAGTGGGTGAGGAGGTGTGGGGGGAGCACACACACACACACACACCGGCCTTGTTTCTAATTCCACTTACAAGCTCAACATGCTGCATGAACTCCAAACAAACAAATCAAATCCGGCTCGGTTACGTAAGCCCACCCTCCTCACGGCCCAGTCGTTAAGTGTGGTTTAGGCGACAGTTTTCTGACTTTACTTTAACATGTGCAGCCTATTTTTTCATTAAACTTTTCATAGTTTTATTTATTCTTTCACATGTATTTTTTACTGTCGGTTTTTGATGAGTCCCACTGCACAACATTACTCATTCCTTTTTTACAGCAGAAGAATAAAATCCAGATTAGATTCGAAGGGACAGATCACACAAATAAAAATAATAGGAAAAACAGTTTTTTCTCGAGCATGTCGTGCTATTTAGTGATCTAGATTGTTCTGGTGTGAATTGTTTAACTTTTCAGATATCATCCATGGAGATGTCTGCCTTCTCAAGAATATAATATTTAAGGGTAACAGTGATGTTTCTTTCCAGGAATCATGACCCAGATACTCAGGCCAAGCCACAGAACTTCATGTAGGAATAAAAACTGCTTATATCTCCAATACTCGGCGACTCACACCAAAACAATCTAAACAAGCTGAAATTTTTATTGACTTTTGAAATGTTGCAATAAAGAAATGGTTTATCAACTACTTTAGAGTGAATAAACAAGGCTGCATGAATGTACTTTGGCCAGAAGATGGCAGTGTAATGTTTCGCTGTAGGCTAATCCATCAATAAACAGAAGAAGAAGAAGAAGGAAAACAATGACAAAACGAGGTTGCTATCCTACAACAAGAGAAAATGGAGATAAGTCTTTAGGAATAAGATGAAATTGGGCAATTTCTAATTGTTGATTGGTGAGTTAAATGTTAAAATGTCTGAAAAGTGAAATTTGTTGATCGAAACATAACTACTGATAAACAACAATACGGGTAAGAGGAAAACATATTTTTGATTTCTGGGTGAACTGTCCCTTTAATACCTAGTTGCCACCAACAACAAATGGCTCACAGCAAGACCTGTTGATTATTATGAGTAACAGGGTAATAAATCCTGAAAAGAGACTTTACTTTTGAGTTTTTTAAATGTATTTTTGGGTGTTTTGAGCAACACAAGCCGAGTCTCATCTAGTCTCATCTCATTAGATAAAGAGAAGGCAAACCTCTATCTCTATATATCCCCATGTAAGTTGTTTGGTAAAAAATGGCAGAAGAAGAAGAAGTTCTGCACTTGAAGCTTACGAGCTAAAAACGATGTGTGAAGGATTCGGTGAAGTTTCGTCATCTTCACAGTCTTTCATCTGCATCGATCACCCATACAGGAAAAAGTCCCGTCACCCACACAGATAATCCAGTGGCTGAACTGATCGGGGATCAGATAAATGCTACAAGATTGGATTTTAATTAATCTTAAATGCTTCTTGGCAGCGTGTTTAAAGATCAGATAGCTATCAGATCAGCAGATGCATGATGTAAATGAGCGATTTGATTCCTCCGGGGCTGATGAGCAGCTCAAAAACCTCACACTTCTTAACATAATGAAGAAGAAGAAAAACCAGAACGGGATCAGACGACAGGGTTGTGGCTCTTTCAGAAGATAGAAGTGAATCCATGAGAAATGGATTACTAAATGCTTGTCTGTTACTGTGAATGAAAGTTAAAGCAGACTTCCGCAGCTGTGTTTAAAGTCTCTAAGTGTCGAAGTTGTCATGCGGGCTGTCAGAGGTTTATTTACCGCTGTGGTGCTGTCACCATGATCCCGCTGGCAACAGCAGTCAAACTCAGAGTCTGTCAGGTGCTGAAACGCTTCACTCCTCTATAACTGTGCGATATCAAACTTCAGGATGATTTTACAGCACCAGAAAAGATCCACATGGATTCTTCATTTAGCAGATTATAATTAGCTAAGATTTAATTTCACACAACTTCCACCATCCTGAAGGACAATAAGCCTCATCAAACAGGAGCGAAGCGCTCGCTCACAGCACAAACACACACAAACACACACACACGAGTTCTCCTGCTGTATTGGCAGGACATTGACTGATGGACAGTGTGTTGAGGAGCGGGCGGGCTCCGAATCGATCCACTGCCAGTTTGGTTAAAGTCTGACGAGCTCCACTGCAGAAGGTCACACAGTTGGTCAGTCACTCTGCTGCAGAGGGATTAATGGCGGGCGTGATGGATAACAACCAGCACACGTGGCAAAAGAAAAGGGACAGAGGGAGGAAGTGTGGACGGGAATCAATTTAGTTTAAAGTGAGTGAGTGGGATTAAAGGGGGTGTTTCAGAGGTCACCGAGGGTTTCCTATTAATCATTTCATGATAAAGACTTTTTGGGGAATAAATGTCTCAAGACGGATCATATAGTTTGAGTTAGAGCTTTATTTTCAAGACAACAATTTAGTCTGAATGATTTTTATATACTGTATTAAGATAAATGTTTTAAATAAGTAAATAAATAAATAAATGTTTTACCTAATCAATTAAGACATTTTAAAGGGTAATTAATGTGTTTTTTATGCCTTATTTTTTACATTGTTTTTGACTGGTTTTATTTCTGTATCTGGCACTTTGGATCGAGAAAAGCAAATTTAAAATAAAATTATGAAATTACTATGCAAAATTGCAATTGCAAAAGGGTGGATTATACAGCTACAGTAAGAGCTTCAACTAAAAACACATACCAGGTGAAAGACATTTTAAATTAAATTAGACTTTTACTTAGTTCAATATGGGATTTATGTAAAATGTTGTTCAATAATCATAGATACTGTATTGTGATATAAGAAATTATACGTAAAAATCAATTGAAAATGTGTTAAAAGATAAAATAAACAAAAATAAAGGTTTGTTTTTGACCACTGAGTATGTCAGGAACTTTATAAAGTTAAAGAATTAATTAGTAACTTCAATGAAACTTTTTTTTTTATTAGACTTTATCAGTTTGAACATAAAATATGTTTTCTTTGTACGGTTTTCAACAGACTATATATCAAAAAGAATTAACAAATTAGCATAATACGATATATATACAGGTTTTAGACAAATTCACAACTTTTTCTTTTGGAATCATGGTTGTATTAAATTAGTTTCCACTGGGACGAACGTGTCGCATAAAGTTTATTGGTAAAAATTCAGCTGTCAATTGAGTTTGTTCAGCACACCAGGATCTCATTCACTTTGATATCTTGTTTTCATGTAAAAATAATCCCAGTGTAGTTTGCTAAATTATTTATGTCCCTGTTTCAGTGTTTTCTGAAGCTGGTTACCATGTAGTTGTAGCTGTGGGAGATCTAATTTAATTCTGTTGTTACCAGAATAAACGGCTGGTTGGAGCCAATAGTGTCTGTTTGTGCCTCGGGCCTCGCACAGCAGAGAGCACACAACTGCTCCACACTGAGTTTAAAGTAAAACAGAATTTGTAAAACTGCTGTTACCGTTGTCAAAGTAGATGACGGTGGAGTTTCTGGAGACACTGGGGTCAAAGTTCGCCATCAGAGGAGCGATGTACTGCGTCGCGGTGAGCATCCGGTGCACCACGTCGCCCGTGTAGATGAACCCTGAGGAGGAAACAGAGGCAACGCTTAGTGCTCTGAATTTAAATTTAAACTGCAGCCTCACTCTGTTAGAATCATCAATGCATCACTTTTAGTGTTGTACCTGCTTTGATAAAGCGTTTTAAGGTGGATTTACCCTTTAGCAACTCATAAAAACAAACATCCATCTTCTCTATCCTCCCTCAGATAACGTTTCTTTCAGGGAGGCTGCGAGTCTGCCCTGCAGTCCACAGTTAAAAGCTCCTCATTAACTCACAGCCATCACCTCCCTCTCTGCCTCTGGCCTCACGCTGCAGGCTGCTCCAGCTAGCCACGGCGATTAATTAGCAATATTATGTTTTACCAAAAACAGAAGGGCAAATCTAAGGGGGCTTTACGGGAAGATACGCTGAGTGAGCAGTAGATATATAATCATGGGCTTATGAGGCTTCTTCCTGCCCCGCTGCTGTACTCCTCAACATCCTCATGTGTGTGTTTTCACTCCACATCATCAATCATCGGCGCTAACGAAGAGACCATGACAACAAAAAGGGATTATGTTAACTTTTCCAATTTATGCGTCACTTCAACGAGGCACGAATAGATCTCTCCACAGAGAGGGACGTGCTCAGCCGACACCACGAGAGCTGCGGCGTTTAGCAGCCTGTAAACATGGTTATTAATGGAGTCCAGAAAAGGGGGAAAACGCCCACTAATCATCCGAGGGAACAGTCTCTGAATAAAGAATTTGCTCTCATGACAACAGAATCAAACAGCGTCTTAATTTCCCTGCTGACAAGGAAGTTTAGCAAAGTCAGCTGCTATTTAAAGATTTATTCAAAGCAGAAAAGCTTTTATTTCTCACGCTGCAAAAATATCCCAGACAAACCTGAACATGTACCTTTTAAATCATGTCTTACTCAGAACAAACGGACAACATGGCCTTTGGGGGCGGCACTCACATGCATCCGATCTAATTTATCTTTGAGGAGCAGTTTGAAGACTTAATAAGACATTTACAGTGACAGTGTCTTTAAAAGAAGAATATTATTCATGCAAAAGGAAAGGGAGCATCTATTCTATTTTTTCCCTGATGTTTCCACTTTTGTTCTGAAACAGGGATTTTTATGGCAACAGACAAGGTTATTCAAAGATTTAAAGGGATAATGTGTAAGATATGAGCAGAATTTTAAAAAGATGAACTAACGTTAATGAAAGAATGTAAAGGGGTAACAGTTCTGACTTTGTGCTAAAGATGTCTAAGCTTTGTTTTGCAGAGATTTCTACTGAAATAAGCATGCTAACCAGTTAGCTCCAGCCTGTCCTGTCTTGTAATACTACTTGTACCCTCCACCAAGGCAATAGGGTCATTTACATAATACCAAACTACTCACTTGAAGGATTATATTGAAAGCATGTATTTTGGGAGCACACTGGCATTGAAATATTCCATCCACTAGATGGCAGCAGTTAGTGAAGGCAATAGGGTCACTGACGCAATAATATAACTTCACAATATAAAGTCCAGATGGTGTTCTGGATCACCGATCACCACCAAAATCTAATCATCTGTTCCTTGTCTCAATACACATGTTGTCTGAAAGTTTCATCCAAATCTGTGCAGAACTTTTTGAGTTATTTTGTACACAGACAGACAGACATGGAAACTATCTGAGTCCTTCACCTCACTTGGTCTTCACGATGGACATTTTTTTGATTATGTGCTGAAAATCACACAAAAAATCCTCAAATAACCCAGAGTAAGAAATCATTCTCTTTTGAAGGGATCTCTTTGCTTTGTTGCAGAAGTTCAACAGAAATACAGTATATAAAGTAGCTGCCTGAGGCATGTAGAGGGAAGAAAACCCTGCTCGGGAAAAAAAAGAAGATTTTTGGAAAAAAGACTCATTGAGGCCAGGCCCATAAACCCCCATTTCATGTCACCATATGTCTTCTCACACAGTAGGCTGGCTGTAAAAACAGATCCATCACATTGGAAACCAGGAGCAGAGCATATCATGAGGGGAATCAATCTTTCCCCAAAGACCTCCCTGCTCAGAATTACCTCTATATAGAGCAGTGTCAGCAGCACATACAGTGAGAGGAGGAGCAGGGAGGGCTGCGAGGGGACTTTATTTAGTTGTGTGAAGTCCTGACTGTGGAGAACTCCACCTGGAGTGAACGAGGCAACAGATTCGGTCCTTCATGGCTCAATAGGAGGAGCTGACATGTTGTTTTTTTATGCAAATATCAAAAACGTACGCGCTTTTGACAATAAACTAGAGTCCAAGCATAAAGATGACATTAAACCCCTAACCAAACAGGTTCATAAAATGCTTATTAAGCCTATCACCACCAGGGAAAGCTCTCTGTATTTCACAGTATACAGGAGTTGTGGCGTCTGTGGAGACTTTCCTGTGCTGGTGTACCTGAAGTTATGTGTTTAACATCCACCAAGCAGAGCTAAAGAGGACAAGAAGGGGGAGGAGGCACCATATTGATGGAGCAGAGCTAGGAGAAGGTAATATTGATCTGTGCATTTATTAATAAATGGTTTCCTATATGCAAAAGTCGAAGTGAATTTGAATCCAAATTTTGAAATGTAGCATTAAAGAAAATGTGAATTAGTGACGTTTCCATCAACCGGTTAAGAGCAAATAAAAAAGCTGCATGGACGTACTTTGGCCAGAAGATGGCAGTGTGATGTGTTGCTTACTGCTACTTACTCATAACTACTAATATTTATAATTGCACGTTGTGAGGAGGCTACTTCAGAAACTATTCAGAAAAAGTGTTTCCGTCTCCTGTGTAAAAGCTTTGATGCAAATCTTCGACCATTTTATCAAATTTTGGTGTTTCCATCAAGCTTTTCTCATGCAAACCTTAAAAATGTGCATAGAAATGTGTTGATGGAAACACAACACGTGTGAGATGTCTGCCAGGAATCTTTGCATGTAAACTATTAAAATGGATCAAGTGTTTTTGAGAATTGATACAGTTTTACAAAACATAATTTTGTGTACCTCAAGTGTATCGATATATCCTTACATCCTTAATTTAAGAAGCTTTTTAAATAATCTTTCATAAACATTAACAGATATTTAAAAGCTGTAGAAAGGTGTGTGGGAGCTCTTTGTGTTCGCAGACCTTGAACTCAGCACAGCAGATAAAAGCACCCACTCTATGTTATGCCGTGGTAAATGAATGTAGAGAGGATAGGAAACAAAGCGCGGGGGTTGTTTGGTCTACCTGCCTGAACGAAGGTAAATACAAACATAATGGCCAGGTGAAACTTGTATTTTGCAGCGTGTGCACTTTCTGTAATCTGATTGTGCAGCGACACGAGTGACTTCCTCCGAATCCGCCGGCATACATTCCACCTCATATTTACCCAACATTCACCTCAAGCACGTTTTTATCTCTTTCAACCTTTTCTTTGGCTTTTCTTTGTACTTTCTTCTTTCACTTTCAAATTCCAGAAAGCACAGAAATCCCCCGCCCTTCAACCCAACACACACACACACACACGAAGGGTTTTATATCTGCTCTCTACCAGCAATCTCCTGAAAACACAATGCGACTTATTTGACAGTCTAAAGAAAATCAGACAGCCTCTCAATACACTAAAGAGGTGAGAGCTGCGGGGCGCTCAATAGAGAGGCAATTCATCCATTATGGCCGTCACTTACAGCAGAGGGAGGCTGGACGGGGGAGGAGGGAGGGGAGGGGACCTGGGGAGCAGCACATATACAAGGAGAAATAATGGAGGAGTTTGAGAAAGAGGTTTCAGGAAGGTGGGAAGGAGCAGGATCATTCTTTCCAAGTCCTGTTTATATGTGCTGCTGTCCAAAAGTGCCGGGCTGTGTATGTCCAAGAAAAACACTAGACCCTCTAGACTAAAGCTTCACTTTATTGGACATTGTGTTTAGACAAGGTCTTTGTTCCTTTGTACCGGGCTGTGTTTAATTTACAGGATATTTTCTGTTTATCACAGCTGTGTCGAGCCAAGACCGGATCACACACACACGTTTTATTTAATCTCTCGTCTTTTAACCAAACAACAAGGTTTTTATCTAAATTAAATGTCAGCCTTTTTTGTTTTGTTTTTTTATTGCCGAGTGATGCAAAACAATACTGAGTCATCCCGTAACCAATCCATTATGTCTTACCGGAGAAAAATCATCTGGCACACAGACCCAATGTGTTTAAAGTTTCACAACTTTGAATTGGCAGCGATCGGCATGACTCGACAGACAAAAAACATCATTAATCCACAAAAAAAAAAA
>CAFUXE010001401.1:82878-94761 GCA_903364295.1 Serranus cabrilla
AAAAAAAAAACTACTCTGCATTCACGGCAGGCTCTGAATATGGAGCGTGAGGGTAAAAGCAGCACGGGGAATCAAAGTGAACTAATGAAAATTAGCAAGCCGAGCTGCGTGCTGCCTCGCTGTGTGAATTCTCTCCCTTAAGAAATACACAAATAAACAGTGACTGTAGCGGAGCATGTAACCCCCGAAGAGCCTCCTGAGCTGAGCGGTCCCAGACATCCAGTAACAACCATAAACCACACCCGTATTACAACACATCAAAGCTACACAAACACAGACCCCGAACGCCAATACGCTGTCTGCTTTTACTGGCAATAATCTGACACGTCTGACATTGGTTAAACTCTCAGGACGGGATGTACTTTACTGTAGGTATGAAGAGCTGGGCGTGAAAATGACACCATCAAACGTACACATCATTTCAGAGGGAACATAAGGAGTTATGTGTCTCTCTGGGCTTCCCTTGTGGGGTTGTAACATCACGCAGGATTTGAAAAAGAGAGTTCAATATATCATCCGAGAGGCAGCCGCATGTGTTTGTGTGGTTCCACAGAGATATGCAGACAGCTGTAAGTTACCTCGACAGCAGTTCCCCAGAGGTCAGGACCTTAGGTCGGCTCACTCGGTATGCAGACAGGGTTTACCAGGTGATTTCTCAGACTGAGCCGCTGCATCAAGTCCAAACAAAGCACATTTCTGTAACAAATGTAGGAGTTTGTACTGGAGGCACGACTCCACAAAATTGCATTTCGTTGCAACTCGTGCACGGTCATGATTGTCCCATAAATATATGATAGTATTGTAATTTTAACACCAATTTATGCCTCTGAAATAATGATAATTTAAAGGATTATAATGCACGTACACCCTTTCAAAAACTAAATTATGCTAAAAAGGGTCTCAGTATATTTTTGTTTAGTCACATACATTTATCATACGATAAGTCAATATTTTAATCAACTTTACAGGCTTATATCTGTCGCAAGTACTTTTGAAGTTATCCTGTATAAATAATAATAATAACAATAATCTCTATTTCTATGGCACCTTTCATTCATAAAAAGCAGCAAAAAATGCTTCACATTGAACGTACATAAAAGTTAACATTAAAAAAAACACAAAACATATTCAAAGCATCAATCTCTAACATGGAGGTTAAAATAATAAAATGTGCAGCAGAGCCACTTAATAGGTTCTTCCATGCAAGTGAAGCCTTTTTGTGACCCAGCGGTTTGTTTGTTTGTTTGTTTGTTTGTTGTTCCTGATCCCTCTGCGTGTGCACTTGAGCCCGTACAGTGTTCTTCTCACCGAAATGAAAGAGGAGATTGTGTTTTCTGCGCCAGTAATTAATACTTAGCAGCAATGATACTTTGGGGAGTAGCTCAAGATGTTCACAGTGATCCAGACATTCATTTACACCAACTTCATTTTCTTCTGAGAGCAGTAAAGTGCTCTTATTTCCATCAAATTGAGAAATCACATTGAAAATAATTTAATATTTATTCACATTTGGTAGTCAGAACAGGAAACTCCACCATCTGTTTTGGCTGCGATGGCATCATACCAATATGTAGAAAATGTTTTGATTTCAAATTAAGGCCTAAAGTGTCTCCGGCCAGCCTACTTCACTTCACGTGTAAATTGATTATGTAGGAGCACTTCCTGGACTCAGATAGAGTTTGTTTGAAGTCCTCTTCAGATAAAGATACATACAGACACAAAAACATAACAGGAAAACTTATCAAAAATGTCTTTTCAATCAATTAAAATGCCTTTATCTTCACTGCATCGTCAGGACAATTTGATTCCTGATAAAAGCTTCAAGTCCAAATGCTTCAGTTTGTTTGTAAATCTGGTGGAATGTAACTGGTACTTGTACTTTACTTGAGTATTTCCATTATATGTAACTTACTGACTATACTTCTACTTCACTACATTTCGGGGCAGATATTGTACTTTTTACTACTTTCAACATAAAAAACATGATCAATTTAAAGTGATCATCTCAGTGACATTTGATACTTTAAGTCTTTTACTTGTAGTGGAATCATTTCACATTGTGGTATAAGTACTTTTACTTAAGTAATGTATCTGAGTTCTTTTTTCCACCACTCGTCTGACATGACTTTGCCATAAATAATAATAATAACAACTAGAAAAGCACTCGGAGAGCGCAGACCTCCGCCAAGGCAATAGGGTCACTTACGCAGTACTAAACTGCTCACTTGAAGGATTATATTGAAAGCATGTATTTTGGGAGCACACTGGCATTGAAATATTTTATCCACTAGATGGCGGCAGTTAGTGAAGGCAATAGGATCACTGACGCAATAATATAAATTCACAATATAAATTCCAGATGGTGTTCCGTATCACCACCAAAATCTAATCACCTGTTCCTTGCCCCAATACACACGTTGTCTAAAAATTTCATCCAAATCGATGGAAAAATGTATCATCAATCATCAATGCTTTCAGTTCACATGTTGGCTCCAACAGCAGCTGGTGTCATGAGACTGAAAGGTTAAAACCTGATCTGAGCCTGAACGATACAGTATCAAACAACACAAACACAAACAGCATTACTGACAACACGTCCAGACTCGTACTAACAAGCCTCTTCAGGATACCAACAGGTGATGAGATCTGGCTTGAACTCCGTGACAGCTACTTGTTCCCACAGTTTGATCCAGCTCTGCCTTTCTCTACCTCACGGTGACCTGAAGCCGAGAGGCTGTTTAATCTGATGGCTGACACAGTGAGCCTCAGTCATTCAGGGCGTCTCAGTGTCTGCTGTTATAAACCTGCATGTCGAGGTGAGATGAATCTGTTATTGGAAACTCCTGTTGCGGCACCACTTAACCAAAACACAGACTGACCTCAAAACTAAGACAATGAAGCAGATGGAGACATTTATTCACTTCTCTTAAAGTGGAAACCTGATTTATGGATAATAAAAAAGTTGGTGTTTTCCTTGTTCCGACAGATATCTGGCCAGAGTGCGACTTTAAAGGAATAATGGCTTTGTTGCTGAGAGTTACATGAGAAGATTATTACCACTCTCACTGTGTATGTGTAATAAACATAAAGCTGGAGCTACCAGCTAGTTAGCTTAGCTTAGCATAATGACTAGCATTGTGGTTTTCTGCCAGAAGCTGTAATAAATTGACTTTTTATCCAGTTTAAGTCACTTTTATATATTTTGGTCTTTTTAAACTACATTTTTTAACCAGTTAAAGGATTTCAGACATTTAGTAAGTTTAAAAGTAGAGAAAACTTTATCTTTAGCAGACTTTGTGATATCAGCAAATATCGTATTGTTGTACAAAGAGTTGATAACACATCATATTGTGAAGAAACTTGTCTTTTACACCCCTAGTCATCAGTCTGACTTCTGAACTGACTATTTTTCACCAAAAGCATTCAACAGACACACGAGACACGCAGCATTTACAGAAAGAGACTCTAATGTTTCTTCAGCTGCAAACCTGCAACTGAAAAAGACAAAACGCACAATAAAAACACAATTATAAACCGATTCTGAACGTGTCTGTGGGTGGATTTCTCCTCTAAGTGGACACACCGTCCCTGCTCTGCCTCCCTCAGTTAAATCTCCTTCAGATCAGAGAAGAAAGTCTTTAAATCCATTCAGCTCGCTGCTGGCTGCAAGACTTCAGCTCAGCTCGACTGTTTCTGCCCTCTGAATATGAGGCTTCTCTCATGTCAACAGAGTGTGAGTGTGTGTGTGTGTGGCAGGTGAGGGAAGGTGTGTGTGTTGAGTTATGACGGAGGGAACGGGGCTGTTTGTACTGTGAGATGCTTCTCTGTTCGGCAACAACAAATGAGCCCCGGAGAGTGAAAAACAATGAGTGTGTCCCTGCGTGAGTGTTAGTGTGTGGAAGATTACGGCCGATGATCAAAGCTCCCTCCCTCCTCCCTGAGAGACGAGGCTGTGAACCTGGGATGATTAGAAGCCACAGGGAAACTTAACGAGCTGTCTCAGCCCCGGCGGCCGCCATCATTATGACTGAACGCCTGGATGCTGTCCGCAGGCCAAGGCGCCATAACAAGGAGACACGGGCGATGCCTTTCATTTACATAGGCGCAAACACAGGCCGGACCCAGCTATTAATCTCCAGCAGCTCCACTAACCCCTCAGATCTGTGGGAGACCCGCTTAATTTCCTGTTCTGGTCTCTGCGAGGTCAAGTTTAAGAGGATCCAACCCCACGAAGAAGGTAGATGAACACCTGAGGGCTCAGCTTAATTTGATATAAAATATTAATCCTCAAAGGCCCCTCCTGGTCTTCTTTTTCATTACTAAACATTCGCTCTACCAGGGAGATTTATAATTGCTTCAGGGAAGCAACCTCGGAGTATTTTTAGGTCCAGTTCAACAGAGGACTTTATCGATTCATTCTCTTTATATTAGTTGGCTTCTTTACGAGACAGGAGGGTTTACTGCTCTGAGTCACAATAAAGTCTGAATCCATCCAGCAGGAACCAGTGACGGCAAACTGTAGTTCTGTTAAACTTAATGCAAGTTTTTAACTGAAACATTTCAATGCTGATGCCTCTGTTTGACCTACATAAGCAAACGAGATCATCGGCTATTTCCAGACAGTTATTACTGATGCCTGTCTGCAGGTCCAACTCCCTGCACAAACAGACCAAAAGTTTTCATGCAGACAGGGAGAGTCGGTGTTTGCATTTTCCCAGCAAGTAAAAAGAAGGAGGAGATGTTTCTGTGTGTGTGTGTGTGCTTATGGCTGGTACTGGTGTACGATCAGCACCACCAACAGAGACATCGATAGAGCAGTGGCGAAAACACGAGTCATCCTCGGTCGCAACAGATTGAGGGAATTGTGGGATTTTCAATGGATTTAAAGCTGATCCTGAATCGGCCCTTTAGATTCACAGTGTGTGATCAGTTTAGCTATTTGGAAATTAGCGCCAAAGTTTTCTGAGCTTTGAGGAGCTGCAGGCTGTGTGAGACCAGCTGCTCGGCAAACAGAAACATGTTGACAGTTTTTATGGTTACACTCACTACCAGAACTTACAAACTGGAAGAACAAATACAACCGAGATGAACTGGGAGAGAATAAAATGTTGGGGCAGCAGGAGGTTTCACATTTGGTTTTAATAGACAAATTCAATGTCATCTTTTAAATCTCTTCCTAAAACTCACTTTTATCGTATTGCTTTTTATTGACCTTTTTCTTTTTACATGGTTTTCACTGTGTTCTTAATTGTGTTTTGTTTGAATGTCGAGCACCTTGTAACTTTATTATGAAAGGTGCTATATAAATAAAGTTTGGCAATAATGTCTATGGCGCAGAATAACAGTTTTAAGGACCAGAAAACTTTTGTAACCTATGATCCATTCAAGGACTGTTGGAAAGTTCATATTCCGTCGATAATGCCTGTTTACACTCTCTTTCTACGACAAATGGTGAATTTTTGTTGATTTTTCAAAAAGAATACGTAAGATTGAGATTCTGCCACTTTTGTTCTCTTCACTTGCATGCAAACAAAGCAGACCCAAACATGAGCAGTCAATATACTCGCACTACAAACCACAGCACTTTTGAGCCAAAAATCTTGGCTCGTTGCCTTCAGATTCTGCATTCAGATGTCTGTTTACAGAGATTACTCCCGCCCAAACAATCCCGGAAAGATCAGAAGAATGTGAAGCACAGTCTATACATTCCCACATATCCTCCAGATGAGGCATACTAACTGATAAACCTGTGTGGGAGGACCATGGGTGTATAGCGTTTTAAGTATTGCCAAGTTATGCAATTCAACGGGTGCTCCAGTGATTTACTGCAGCACTGCGTCTCCATTGCAACACACAGGTTAAACAAAAATAAAAGGTTGAAAATGGTCAAAAGTCTTAAAACCCTAGATGCTACAATTCCCAAATTGCAACTGGATAGCCTTCCATTAAAGTCCACACATTCAGTTTATAAAGCAAACTCTATGTGAAACATCTTTCCTGGACTTTGGAAAACTCTCCCAGAGCCACAGAGGACAATATAAAACAGTTTTTCACTTCTTCTTTCTGATACTAAAAAACATAGAACGACACAGATACAGTTATCTCTGCTGCGACCTTGTGAGTGTGAATCAGCACCTACCTCTATCTGGGAGCTGTTGTCTGTTTCCTCTGCAGACAGCAGGCCCGGGAAGCCCTCGGGCTCCTCCTGCTCTGGATCCTGGTCCTGCTCCTGACTGGCCCTGTTACTGTCCATGTTACGAGCTTTGGGGGGAAGCCATCTCCTCCACCGGTGACTGTACAGCTTCACGTCCACGTCTGTGTCCTCATCTGCTGCCTGCCCCTGCACGTACGAGTAGGAGACCCCTGGGGAGACAGGAAAAGAGTGTGAGTTACAAAATAAAACATCAGAGCAGCCAAATCACCTTAAAGCTGTACGTGCATGTTGATAAATGCAGAGTAAATGTACTTTAATACAGGTTATTATTTAATTTCTAATCAAGTGTTTTAACCCTGTTAGTCTGAGAGGAAAATGTGTTTCCATGTTTTGCATATTAGTGGGTTGTACAAGCAAAATAATTACATGGGACACTAATATTTGTACTTTCACTCAGGCAACAGTCAAATCACAGAGGCGGGGACTATTCAAGCCATTAATCTTGTGCCGCTCCCTCATAACTCACTGTCTCTGCGGACTTTTCTCATTGCACTGGGGAGAAATCTCAGCGGCTGAAACAGATGCACATTAGCAATGACTCAGCAGCCATCACACAGACCAGTGGGCCACAGTCACACACAATCATCCCTATCCCCGAGTCTGAAATGAGAGGCTGGTGACAGGTGAGAAATGGTTGTGTGTTAATGTAAACACTGACTGGATTAACCAAGCCTGAGACAGACTGACGCATCCGAGGTGAAATCTGCTGCGTCATTACAAGGAGCAGGATTTCTGAATCGGGAACAAAAAAAGGCATCAAGCAGAATATTCTGTCCTTCTAACTTCTAGAGGTGGAAAGATGAAAAACACTTTGATGATTCAAACCAGAATTATTTTGGTTAAATATTAAAAGCATCACGTGCGATTTTAACACCTTTTGGTTTGATTTAAACAACTCAGGTGAAGTTTGATTCAGTTTGTTTGGATCTAATTTGTTTTCTCTGGTCTAAATCACTTTATAGTTTTTGAGTTTTTAATCCTCTTGGTTTGGTTTCTTTTCACACAGACAGAAGAAGGTCCTGACAGGTGCATATTTCTGTGAGAGAAACATTGCTCTGAAGCACACATGCTGTGCTCTGCAGCCTCCCAGGACTCAGAGCAAACCTGCATGACTACAGGAGCTTTTCAGCCCAAACTTGCAGATTTGGGTCGGATCAAGATCAGATCACCTTCCAAACACAAATGAACCGCTCCAGAGTTTGTTTGGGACCGGACTGAGACCACATCAGTCTCTGTCTCTGTTGTGTGAAATCACAAATTTAACAACAATTAGAAAACTAAATTATTCAGTTAATCTGCTGGTGGTGAATTATCAAAGAAGCCATCTTTAAAGCATCTTACTGGACATATTATGCAAGATAATTTCCTTATTATGGTCAATAAGGAAGTAAAAAGGAGTTAAAAGAGAGGTGCATTATCTTTGTGTCCTTGTCAGTGGTAAAATGTAACTAAGTAAATGTATTCAAGTACTGTACTTAAGTACACATCTGAGGTAATATTGTCCTTTTTACTCCACTACAATCACTTGACAGATTTAGATACTAGTGACTTTCCAAATGAAGATAAAATGCTCTCTTATAAATCCAATCAATTAATTGTTTTCAGTCCATTTTCCTCCTCTAAATTTGTCTAAACCTGAAGAATTGAACCAAACTTCAGGTGTGAAAGTGAGTTCAGTGTAAACCTGCCTGAGAGCCTTTCATAAGCTCTGTTTACTCTGTCTCAGCAGCCACCTGTCTGCAGCACAGTCAGCAGCTCTCTGATCCATGCAGGCTGTGCAGCCTTACAGGGCGGCAGTACATTTATTCATGCATCTTATTTAAGTACAGTTTTGGGGTACTTTAGTTGAGTTTTTTAATATGTTATTATGATGTATGGGAAATATTGTACTTGACAGCTGGAGTTGCTCTACAGATTAGGATTTTACAAACAAAAAGTACAATCAATTCATAAAATATGATGCTGTGCTATAGATTAAACTGTAAAACAGCTATGCAAAGTCGACTGAATCCTGCCTATCAATGCAATAAATAAAATACTGTTTAATGAACAAAAAATGCATGTTCTCCATTTGCTTACATGGATTTCCAGAACTCAACAATAAGAGATGCTTAAAGGAAGTTCAGGCAGAGATGTCTGTTAGTCTGTTAGTCCTGTGTTGGACTGCAGACACGTTTCTCTGCCTCCAGGTTAAAGTTCAGCATGCTTGAATAACCCCCCACTCCCCATAATTTCTAATAGGATTAAGCGTTTGAAGAGAAATAGTAATAAACTTCATTTTTATATCAATCATCCAAACACAAAGTTTACAAAGTGCTTGCATGCTGTTGCAGCGATGCAAATAGTTTTGGCTTTAGGACAGAAAAAACTGCTGATTCCTCTGTCATTACTACACATAGCTGCTTTTTTATGAGACAGGGGTCACTGGGTTTATTAACCAGCTGAGCCCCTCTTCCAGTCCCTTTTTCTCTAACACTCAAATTTCTTCCTCTTCTCTCATCCTCCTCTTTCTGGGCCCCCGACCAGAGGCTCTCATGAGACGAGGAGAGAGCAAGTGGAGGGGCTTCAGATGCTAATTCACCCAAAAGTGGAGGCTGACAGATTCACTTTATAATGAGCATTGGGCAAAGCAAGAAGCAAAGAGACCAATCTGCCTGAGGAGAGAGGTGTTGATGTACATTCATGGAGGGATTTAACTGAGCGGAAGGCACAGGAGTGTGAAACAGGGCTGAGAGCAATGTGCAGCTAATTGTTTTTGGAGCCAAAAAAAGAAGAACAATTAAAAGTTAGTGCTCACCTTCTATCATTAATGTTAAAGACCACACACCGAGCCACAAATCTTGGCGTTATTATGCATGCAGGCCTACATTGTAACATCCACTATTAGACAAATTACATTATAAAAATGAAAAGACTTAATAGTCTCTGCAGGACTTGTCCATGCTCTTATCTTTAACAGCCTCGACCCTGTGACGGTGCCTTCACAGGTTACAGAGAAGCTGCAGATATCTTTATGCACCATTTTTAGCTCCCAGAAAAATGGAAGTCCGCTCAAATTTTCACTTCTACTAAATCCAGCTGGATTAAAACTTTCATGAGTGCCACTGCCTTTTATTAAATTGACTGAAGCAGTATTCATTCTTGTCTTGCATAACAGTGCAATTTTTATTCTCCTCTTTAATCTGTTTTAGTCATTTTAGTATATAGGCCTCTATTTCTAACTCTTCTTGAATTGTAATTATGTCTTAATACTGTCTTTATATCTTGTTTTATGTCTTATGTTGAGCAGGTTGAATAGCATTTGTGCTATTACATTACATATATACTTATACGCAGTACTTCTGTGCCTTATAAAAACCTGCAGATGAAAAAATACCTGAATCTTCTGCTGCTATGCGCACGGCTTGTTCACTAACGGCTTCCGTCGGTCACTACCGGTGTATCGCTCCGTTAGCTTGAATGTGAATAAAATGATTTCATCTCACAGCTCAAAACGAGTCACTTCAGCAGGGGTTGTGACGTTCGGTTAAAAATAATACGTTGATTTACAGACGTTTCTTTAACGATGTTAAGTTAAATGTTATGAATGTTAAGTTACGCACCCGGAAAATTGTAATTCCAACGTTTCCCCGCTATGTCAACGCACCAACCGTTTGTCCATACCACCCATAACTGTATAGGAACTTTCCGTGGCTCGCGCTACAGCGGAGCATTCTAAAAATAGCTCACACGTCATTATACAAACATTAACGGCTGCCGTTTCTGTGAATTTATGCTACATAACCACTGATCTAGGTTTAGGGCAAAAACTTCCTGGTAAAGCGTTATAAAAGACAGTTAAAAAGTTAAATAAATGTATGTAAATGCCGGAGGTGAAGTAGCTGCGATAAATATGGTATACACGAACCTTGTTCGGCCGCTGCCACCGCCACCTGAGTGCAGCATCCGCCATTACTCTGAACTACTACGTCAGCAAGATGGCGGCTGACAGGAATATGAGTCTTATTTTGCTGCCTGTACTGCTTGACACTGTACAATTCAAGAGGATTCATGAATTCTAGCTAACAACACAACAGGAAAAATGCAGAAAGGTTAATAAAATTATTTCAGCTAATTAAATGCAACTCTAACAACCTTTCACAGATTCCTGAGGGCTGCTTTAAGTAACCCACAGATGAGACTGTCTTTGCAGAGTGTAATTATCTTTCTCTGTGCATCATCTCAGTCTTTTTTCGTGTCTGCAGCAGCTCTCCTGGCCAACTATTCACTCACTGTCTCATTCTCACCATCCCACTAACACTCCCTGACACTCACTCTCTCCCTAACGGCCATTAGTCACACCCATGCGGACAAAGTATCCCAGGCAAACTTCCCATCAGCAGCAGTGATATACTCTAATCCAAGAGGCACCTACACATACCACTCTACCATCACGTAAACATCTATTTTCATCCATTAAAGGATCTTTGTCAGTTCCTCAATATACGGTGGAAATCTGGCAAACAGCGGATGCTTTAAAACACACCATGACCAAAACATAGGGGCCTTGGATAAACGGCTGCTCTTTTTCCCAGCATGTCCCTCTGAGAACAGCCACGATGAGTCACCCATTAAAGGAGCACATGCACCTGCATGTCTCTTGCACCACTTCTGTGATTCAGAGGCAGCAGATTCTCTTATTATCCAGGGGAAACTCAGGGTCTTTTGTCAAGCATTTGGGAGGGCAGGGAGGTCAGACCCCTGAGGGACACCTAAAATAACCCCCCAGCAGGACGGGAGCGCTCCACAGTGCGAGGCTATTCCTCAGCTTTTGTGTGAAAGGAAATCTGTCCCCTCTACTTTTCTTTCAGTGCGTCTGAAAGCCCCCGCATACCTTCACCCTGACTCTGTCGAGCAGCCTTGTTGGCTGGAATCACGCCTGTCAACACCTCTGATTCACAAACACCAGAGGGACCGTAATTTGGTTCCACCTAAAACCTTTCAAGGACGCCGAGGAGGTCATAAAACCGCAGTATAAAGGTGCTGTCTGCACCCCTTCTTTCACTGGGTTTCTGCTTGTTTTCCCCTCTTTTCTCTTGGTTCCCACCTGACTCAGTGTTGCTGACAGCAGACTGCCACACATGGCTGCAGAGTAGAGGAGGTGGAACGCTTCGTTGCATTTGTGCATGCAGAAGAAAGGATAAAAAAAAGTCACATCCCTCTTTGGTTTCCTCGCCTTTCTATCTCTGTGTGTCAGAGTGCCTAATTTAGTGCCCACTGAAAGCTGCTTTATCAGTGTACCAGCAGACCCTGCCAAGCGCGCTGGAGGACCTTCTCTGGCTCTCACCAGGGTCAGCACGGATTAAGTTGACGTAACTATTCCTGAAGCCTCCTGTTTTCTGTTTTTTTTCAAAGACTTGTGCTCATTTTAGCTTCCAAACAATTGAAGAAAAACTCAATCACAGCTCAGATAATCCGTGTGATGAAAGCTGCTCTTGTTAGAGCCGAATCTTACATAAAGAACAGACAATGTGATTAACAGCATGGCTCCAGATCATGAGGGAGAACGTCGCAATTTTTCCTACATTCAGCGGGTCTTGTCTCGTTCATTAGCAATGATTCATTGGGAACATTTGTCAGGAGAAGCACTCCGTCACTCGCTCTCTCACACACACACACACACACACACA
>CAFUXE010001401.1:111696-130802 GCA_903364295.1 Serranus cabrilla
AACTATTTTTTTGTTATATTTATCATTATTATTATTAGTATTATAGTATTTTTCAAATTTTTTTCTTAAATTTGAACTATTGAACTATATTCAAAGTTAAAAAAATGCTTTTATGTTTTTCAAAAGTTCAATAAATGTATGAAGTCAGTGAGTATTCGTGATATATAATCATGATTTCTGTCCTAACGGAGCATCTCTACAACAGCTGAACAGAAAATCTCGTCTCAAAGGGACTGAATCTCCAAGAAAATTACGCTAAACCTCCAAATATAAACTGAAGCACAAACCGCCCATTTGACAGATTAAGTACATCTACACTTTGAGCAGATAACCTCAGACCACCGAGACAATCAGGCCCTCGTTGTGCTACGGCTCCATAAAGAGAGAGACGCCCAGACAGACAGGGTCAAATTATCACCGTCAATCACTCCGCAATCCACTCCAGCCCGGCACCGAGCGGGACAGACGGGGTGTCAGCGGAGACGGGGCCTTTCATTACCTCCCTGTCAGCCCGATTGTAGCCTCGCATCAAGCCGGATGTGTCGCCTGTCATGTCTCGGCAGTGGGCTGTCACCGCAAATCTGCCACAGGACGCAAAACACCCCGGGTGATGCACCCAAATGCACATGTCAGCCGGGGCCCCGAGGACGTGATTTACCTGCCAGCGTGTGTGTTAGCTGAGATTTGACCTGCGGGGGCTGCAGCGTGCACAAACAACACGCAGCACGCAGAGTCAACACGGCCTCTGAAGCCATGACCTGTAATTTAAAGCTGATATGTTATTTGAGCTCATGAAATGACTCACGTCTCTGCAGGTGCTGAATCAAGCATTTTAATCCCTGTTTACCTCATGGGTTCAATCAGACGCTGCCTTCTGAAGGTGTTTTTGCTTTATTGTGGCTGCAAATTTGAGCCAAATTGATGCATCTTGTTGTTTTTCTAACAGGAATCACTTGAGCGTGGAACTATTAAGCTGCGAATCATGAAGGAAAGGCTCATAATTGTAGGATCTTTTGTATCAAAATTCATTGTCTAATCTAGAATTTCATACTGAGGAGCAAAAAATCAAACAATTGACATAAAGAAAATCAAGTTTTCCCACATAGATTTTTTTTTAAAAAAGAGCAGAAATTTGTCTCCAAGCTTAACAGATTTGAGTATTTTCTAAACTTGGAGCTGAATCCAACGCGGAGCCGCTGCCAACTGAACTGATGTTCACCATGTGGATTATGTCAGCGTTAATGTAAAAATATTGGCTCGGCACTTCTGAGCTTTTGGGCGTCAGAGGGATATTAGAGACGATTTGCTCATTTTCACTGCAGAAAATTAAGAACAGTTCTTAAAGCAGCTGTAATCAATATCTTTAGCTTAACAATGTGTAATGAGAAAGGGGGCGCTTGTAGTAATTAACCTACAGATAATTATCACTAATCTGCAGCTCCCAACAACTTTACTGTGTTGGTTCACTTTCACTGCTCTCAGCGTCGTTTTCAGACACAGGAGCAACTGTGATAAACCTTCACCAGGTTCAATAAACTGAATGCATCATGTTAATTAGGTTTTACCTGATAAACCTGATTAAAGTCTAAGGACCTAAACATTGTGCCTAATTAAAGTTTATTGAAAGTGTTCAGGATTTCTCTCTCTTGAGTTCATATGAGTGAATTTACATATTTCCTCCACCAACAAGTGGTTAAAAGTCAGTGACTGCAGGTTAAAAGTCCAACTAAAATCACAAAAAGCTTTCCTTTGTGTATGGCATTTATTTTTAGTAGCTTTAATTATTAAAATGTGGGGGAAAAAATCTGTTGTTTAGCCTTCAGGCCAGTGACCATGTGTGATTAACCGCTGAGGCAGCAAACACACGGACACTCAACATGAACAACAAAGGCACTCAGAGACTCGTGCACCTCGCATGGTTTCATTTCACAACTTGAGTCGTTCTTTCTGATTCATGAGGTTTAAGTTGTAATGTGACGCTTTCTGACAAGCTAACCAGCGGTTTTTTGACAAGCTAGCGAAACCGTAGCCTAATAAATTGTTTATTAACATAACTTACAGCCTACAAGAGTTTGTAAGAGCTCTGAAAAACACGACTAGAGACTGTAAGATGGACTAGTGAGCAAGATTTCGTCTGTGTCTGACATGACAACCAATGTAGTCTAATTTAGCCACTTGTTAGCAACCATCTTTTTAAGGACACGTAAACACTCCAAAATTCACATGTAGGGGTATTAAGTAACCTATTTTATGTTGTTCAGCAAAACACAAACATCTCTTCAGCTTATTTCAGGCATCTAACCACCAACTAATTCAAAATCCTCATTGAGTTTGAGAGGGTAGACACCAGGGCGCTAACATGCTAACTTACTTCCTGGTTTAAGAACTCTTTCCCGTGGCGCCCCCGTGATTCAGATCCACTCCAAAATTTTAACGGTTCTTCCTCGGCCCTTGCTGCAATCTTCCACCAAGTTTCATGAACATCAAGCTGGTATTTTTTCTGTTATACTGCTGACAAACAGACAAACATACTGAACCAAAAACATGCCAAAAGCAACAAACCTGCCCTGGCAACAGACGCTGACTACCTGCAACAAACTGCATTGAAGACTTTAATTAAGCATCTAAAGTTGTCACTCTTTACTCTATAACTAACTGTTCGGTGTGCTCCAGGTGACTCAGCTAGATCTGCTCGCTATAAGAGAAACAATATAACTTAATTTGAGTTGGACCTAAACCTTCCACCTACTGTTCCTCCTTGCAGGATGTCCCATTTTTTTTTAACACATCTGCACTTGACCTCATTGTTATCTTTAATGGTGCACTTAGGCAGGGCAGAGGGGAAAGTATTTACTTATTATATTGTCAAATTTATCTCTTCTGATAAAGCAGAGTCATAAACTTTTATGTGTTAGGTGTCCTAAGAAAGCTCATTGTGCGACTGATTTACACTCGGAAGTTTCTGAGGTGGAAGAGTCCAAACACAAGCAGAGCGAGCGTGTGTGTTTGTGTGTTTTTTGCTCTAAAAAATGACAAACTTTATGAGGCTCTACTGACCCTAACAACCCTAAAAGCCCCCCGAAGCTTTCCTCTGTCAGTGGCTTTCTGCTGTAAACAAAGATTTATCGCTGAATCTTCTGAAAGTGTTCCCTGCAAATGCCAGGATGAAAAAAACAGACAACATCTTGCTGAAACTGCCAAACAATAAGTTGATGAAATGCAGCCAGTGACGACTGAAAAGTCTCTCTGGGATTACAGCGTTTGGTTCCAGCAGAAACACACGGCAGCGTAAATGTTAATCATTCGCTGTTGTTTCGATAAGAGACTCAAATTAATTTAAAGCTTTTAAGCTGTCCAATCAACTGTTCAGTCAATGTAATTACACAGGACATATTTAAAGTACTAAAACGTCTCATTCTAAAAAGCATTTCCTGGATTTACTTTTCCTTTTAAATCAATCAGTCTCATGTGGGACTCCTTTTTCAGCCCTGACTGAAAGTCTTTACTGCATAGTAAATGTCAGCTGGTCTGAACTATAAGGTTGAAGGCTTATGTGCCCATTCAATCATGTATTTGCTCATTGATTAGAAACCTTTTCCAGTGTCTGCATGTCCGTATTTATATTTGCCTACTCGTTGGGATATTTGTCCACGGTCTGTTGGCCCAGTGTGTTATTTGGCCGCGGGCCGACACCACAGTGTTAATGTGTTTGCCTCGCTCACGCCCAGACAGATGAATTTAGCCGGAGAGTCCGGGAGTCAGATGGAGGTCTTTTCTTGCTGCAGGAGAAAGGTTAAAGGTCGAGAAGTGATTCCACTGCCTGCTCTGTCTCACTCTGTTTATCTACTCTCTGACTCTTTTATATTTTAAGAGAGTTTTAAAGGTTGTTTCCCGACGTTCACCAGGGGCAGGACGGAGGTTTGGTGGTCAAACAAACGCAGGACTTTCAACCACGACACCAACAGTGAGAAACCAAAAGTGCACATTATATTTGAAGTAACGTAACTTTCGTGCATCACACGTCACATCACCAACGTAACAACCTCACTTCTGGCAGTTATCTGCATTTATTCACTTTTTTGCAAGCTTTTTAGACATCTAAACATACTTTTTTATCCTCTTTAAGGAAGTAGTTTTGTTTCCGAATCCTGAGGAAACCGCCATTATTCCACAAAGATAACGTAACGTTTAGGTAAGAGGACGTGTTGTTCTCCCACCACCAGTAAGGGAACTAACTTAAGAAACACTCTAGCCTGGAAACCAGATGAATCAGCCAACATATTTGTGTTTCCTCTGGCAAATGAGTCACTCTCCTATTCAGATTCATTTCCAGCCGCTAAGGCCCCGCCGGGCTGATCAAACTGTCAAACAAATCAAATATGAATCCTGATTCTGTTGCTACATCGTCTATTTCTCACCTAGAATGCTTTCAAAAATACATTTCAGTGACTGTTTGGCTAGAATTTGAGGACGTTTGTCATGCATGCACCGTTGGTCCAATTAGTTGGGGAGCATTGCATGATGCATGATCATTGATCAATATGCAGTAAATAGTAGTAGAAGAGATTGAGCAAGAGAGAAAGATTGATAGAAAATGGGTTTCTAATCGGACAAATCTGGCCACCCATGAGAGAAAATATCTCTTCAGGAATTATATTAATTGAGCAACTTATAATTGTTCTTTCATGTCGACTCAGAAACAGCTGATCAGTCATGTGGGTTAAATGTTGGCTACGTCAGAACGTATCTGAAAAACTAGAAAAGTTTTATTAAATTTTGGTGCTTCCATTCCAAGTTTTTTCCCTGCAAATTTTCAAAATGTTCATAGAAATTTGGTGACAGAAATGCAACTAATGACTGGAAATCTGTTTCCAGATTTTGAAGAACAAAAGGAAAATATTTAATCAATTAATTATTAATCAAATGGGTAGTAAATCCTTACAATCAGGTTCCAAACTGTTGTGCAGAGCTTTTCTAAAACACTGGATGCTGTTATAGCAGCATATTTATCCAGATGGTTGAAGAATCCCATCAGGTGTCCACATACTTTTGGCCGTGCACACACACACACACAGGTGTCATGGCGACCCGGTGTGTTTTCACCGTGATATTGATTCACATCTTGCTTCTTCAGGTGCAAACTCAATGTTATCAGTGAGGTATCGATTTCTGGGCTCCTCAGCGGGCGGGGCCGGCAGCCGGTGAGCGACAGGCTACACAGCCAACGTGAGATGATGGATGACACAGCTAAAGACTCCTAACACGGTTCATCTTTTACAGAGCTCCTGTGTATTAAAGGAAAACTGGGGCAGCGAGAGAAATGAGAATAAGAAGGTGGGTGGGAGGGGAAATGAAGAAGCAGATACGAGTTGAAGGATAGAGCGTGTGATAAGGCGTACAGGACGTGTGATGCTCATAACGCCTTTCTCCAGGTGCTCCAGGAAGTACTGACGGCGGTCTGATCTCAGCAGATTACTGCGACCTCCAGCTTATTAAAAACACATCCTCAGTTACACATTCAAGGTCAGTCTGCAGCTGCGCAAGCAGCACGAAGCCGATCATGTTAGCTCGATGGCTAATCGCATGTGACACATGAACTTTAACAGGAAGTCTGGATTATTTACAGGTAGGACGAAGCTCCTGCACAGCAGCTCTGCAGCATCACTTTAACTGCAAGTGAAATTTCAAAATGTTGCATTAAAGAAAATGTGAATTAGGGACATTTCCATCAGCTGTGCATAAATGTACTTTGGTCAAAAGATGGCAGTGAAATATATTTCTGTAGGCTAATCCGTCATTAAACAGTAGAAGAAGAAGAAGAAGAAGAAGAAGAAGAAGACGAAGAAGAAGAGAGAGAAAAATAACTTTGGCCACCCACTAGAGAAAATGGAGAGAAGTTTTCAGGAATCTGATTCAATTGGGCAACTTCTTTTGGGTGGCGTGGTAACTATTTTTTTGAAAATGACTAAAAATACAGCAAGGGAGCTTGAAAAACCATTATTTTTATGTTTCCATCGAGCTTTTCTCATGCAAGGAAGATAGCAAGAGAGGCTAACTAGCTTCTACTAAAGAAGTGAAAGCTGTTTTTTTGTTCATGTAATTTCAACACCAATAGCTGAATGCTATCTCCGCCTCAAGGAGCAATTCAAAAAAGATATTGCGTTAATGATTTTAAAGCACAAAAACCCATAAAGTTATGCAGTTGAGTGCATTTTGCCCTCTTTTTTTGGCAATTATCCATGTGGCTAAGTATAAATCTGGCATTTGCATTAAAAACACTGTAGGCAGAACAATGACAGAGAGAAAAAGAAATAATAAATGATCAGACCATGAGCTACAGGTCCTGACGAACAAGTTGATATATTTCTTTTATATTATATATTTTCTTCAGGCAAGGAAGCTGAACTTTACAGATAGAAACAGTATTTGGGGTTTAGTACCTCAGTCTGTCAGTGCTGCTGGTTATAAATGGGCTTCGGTTACCTCGAGCTCTCCGAAGATGCTAATAATTCCTCTGTCAAGGCTGTTAGCTCGGATGTTTGTGTGAATTGGACTGTTTTTGCATTTCATTTGCACAGAAAGGGAACTATTCTTTACCAAATGTATGCACATGCATATAAACAGCACGTCTGAGGCGCTATTTGCTTTGCAACACAGTTAGAGGGGCGTTTCACGCTTTGCATGTGTTCTGTTTGTCTTATTTGTGCAGGTTTAAGCTGCACAAACCTTGCGTGAAATTACATCAGTGTTTGTCTCACATTTTACTAGCATTAGCCGTCTGTTTCATCTGCTGAGTACAAACGATCAGACTGTCAAAATGTTTTTAACATGCCGATCCGCTGCAGGAACATTCATATTTAAATGTTTCCTTTTTGGTACAATTTTTAACAAGAAAGAACATAAAATCAATAATATATTTACAATTTGATTTCCATATGTCCTGATCTTCATCTTTATCCTTCCATCATTGAAGTTCTGCAAAGAACAATCCCAAAACAAACCCGTCTTTTCCATCCTGTTTCCATAATCTCCAGCTGACAGCTGCTGTGAAGTGGCTGCTCAATAACCTCAAACAGAGGCAGGAACTCACACATGCACAAATATACAAATAAATACACAAATGCACACCCAAAAGCTTCCATGTGCACGTAGCGGCATGCAGCCATGTATCTTCCCTGACCTTCTAACAGACTCTTCAATTCATTGGTTCAGTTAATTGTTTGCAGAAATGATGTGTAAACAATAAAACGCTTCAGAATAAGAGCTGATGAGCTGATCTCCCCCTCGGTTCTGAGCTGATCCTCTGAACCATCGAGGAAAAACACTCCCACAAATTCTCTGCATGTGGCTCTAAATCCGCAAAGACCGAAAAAGCCCTGAAGCAGGGGGGCTTTTTTACAGTAAACACATAAACTGAAGTTCAGGGAAATGCTGTTTTTTTTAACCAGCTTTGGCTCGTTAGCTTCAATCATGATTTATTTTTACATGATTTCTGATTGTGCTCAGTTGAAGAAACGTCTCTTTAAATATCACTTTTTCACAAGTAATTCCAGATTTAGGTTGGCACTTTGACAAGTTGGACGTCTAAACTCTAATAAGCATCAGAAATCATGAAGGATTCTGTAAATCTGGTGGACATGCAGCTCGGCTCGGACCAGAACTGACAGAAAGCTGTTTAATTTCTCCCATTAGAAGAAAAAAGGCAATGTGACTTTGAATGACATAAAAGAAATCATGTAATGTCACACAAGCAGCACAACTGGCTTTGTAGCAGCGTGGAAATGATGGATCACTGAAGCACTGAGTAACGGGGACGCGCCCTCAAAAGAAAACCATCACTTCTGTCGGCCATTTGGGGCAAAAAGAGGACATCAAATAACTCATTCATATTCACATCACCGCCTCTCATTTTCAATTTTGGCTGCTTGTCGATAGATGGGATTTCCAGGACGTATATCATTGGTTTGGCAGCTGTCTGGAGATGGAGCATTTTAATTTTTGACCCCCATTCAATATGTGCTGGGAAGCAGGTCTTTCATTTTATCAAGCCAGAAACAAAACGCCGAAAATTTATTGCATCACAGGTGTCAAATTACGTGGCCGCAACTCTTTATTTATGACTTAAATAAATGTGTTTAGATGAAGTTGGGTTGGCAGCGGGTGAGTCCCAGTTGCGATGATGCACGGCGCTTTGGCACTTTGACCACTTCAGCGTCTGTGATACCGGAGGCCTTTGGGTGAACGGGGAGCCGGCCAGACATTTAATCAATATCTGGACCTCCTCTGCCAGAGACATGTATCAGCTTTTGGCTGCTGTGGGACACCAGTGAAATGATAAACCCCTCAATACTACCTCTGGGTCAAACAATTACATCAGTCTGAGCCAGAAGGGGCTGAAAAAAAGCATTTTTGGGGGGTTTATTTTTCCTTTATACCGTGACGACAGACGCTCGACGACAGCTCATGATGCCAAATCAAAATCTGAACCAATAAAAATATGGAAACTTGCTGCTACAGTAAATAACAGAACGTACAGTGCTTCAAATTTGGATGTTGCAGCAATGAAGAAGTTCAATTCTTGTGAACGTGATGCCTAAGAAACCCCTTGAATTTCTTTAAATTTGTTACAAATGTCCACTCGAACTTAAGGATGGACTCAAAGGTCAAAGTCACTGTGACTGCACAAAATCAGGTTTTGGCCAAGAAATCATACACGAGTAAAGACATAATTTGAATACATTTATCTTGCAAGATTAAATGATGACATTTTAAATCCAAAGGTTAATAACTGAATTGGTGACTCATCCTTAAACTGTGTTCAAGATCTTTCAGGCTGATGTGTTGAACTTGCATGTGAAGCATCCATAATTCGATTTTGAAGCTTCTTTGGAGACAAATTTGAGGAATTCTCTCTGTCATGTCAAAGCTTCATGAGTCTGGACAGACATGGACGTAAACTGCAACTTGGCTGTTTGGCTCAGACATATAAACACTAGGGGGGCAGTCTAGTTTTCATTTGAAGCATTTGTTGTTGTAGCTGTTTTGGATTTGAATTGGCGTCTTTCTAAAGCTGCGGCACATTTCTACTAAAACCCTAAAAAGTTTGGACGCTGTAAATAACATATTAAAAACAGAATGCAGTGATTTGCAAATCCTTTTTGACCTACATTCAGTTGAACAAATACAGAATATTTAATACTCAAACTGGGGACCTTTGTTTTTTTGTAAATACTCAAATACATTATGAATTTGATGCATTTTGCTTGTATTAATATAATTACACAGCCTCAACCCCAACATTATTGGAATTGGGTTTAAATTGGAAAGTCTTTGGTCTGCTGAAACACAATAAAAAAGAAAAACTTTGCAGATAACATCTCTCGTGTTGTGTTTTCGTGGCTCAGGCTCATCAAACCTCTGTGAGTCTGTGATAAATCCCAGGCTGTCTGTCACTCACACTGAATTCATGGTTTTACAAAGTTCTCTTATCACTCGCTCCCTCCCCGCCGGTTTGAGAGAAGGGCACATTTATTACCTTTGTGCAGTGGTATGAATAACATATTCATAATTAAACTGCTCACACTAATTTACTTGCCATCTAATTAAAGCATTCAGGGGCACGGGAGACAAAGGCCTTTAAATGGGAGTCAATTACCACTTTATGATGTGAGGGCCTCTCTCAGCACCTGACAAAAGAGCTCTCGCATAAATACCTTTTAACGGTTGCAAACACGAAGAATTCCCTCCATAACAAACGTCGTTCATCACAATCGTTGGACGGGACATCATTAGCTTCCCAAAATGGATGTAATTTACAATTTTAATATAACACCCCACTGCTAGGTTGTAATACATTTCTAACCGAAGCAGTTCAACAGAGTGCCTCAGCAGGAGCATTCATCCTCACCGACACTCAGTGGGCAAATACTGCATGTTCGGAGACAGAAGTCCTGTCAGCCCAAAGGACGGAAATTATTGAGAGGGTGAGAAAGAGGTTGATACTCAGCAGCCACTTTCTCCTCCCAACACTTTGTTCGTCAAGGACGAAAGGACAAGAAGGGAGAGAAATGCAAAATATTCAAAGCACAAACCGGCATAATTAAACTAAAGACCGACCGACTCTGGGTTTTTGGGGCCGATGCCAATATCAGGGAGAAAAACTGACACTTCTGTTCCACTCCTAATAGGTAATATATGACCTGATTTTACCTCAAGTGGACAAAACAACGGCATAATAACCTACAAACAGCAACCTGATGCTCTGTGCCACCGTCCTTTTCTTTAACAAAGCAAAAAGTATATTAGTGCACACCAGACCAACAAGATCTCCAACCTAAACGACAGCGTAGACCTTTGGCAATACCATCCGTTCTGAAAATAGCACACACGTCATTATACATACATGTACAGTTCGCGGTAAGAAGGCTGCAGTTTCTGTGAATTTATGCTACAAAACCACTGATCTCAGTTTAGGGCAAAAAAACTTCCTGGTTAGGCGTTATGGAAGACCATTTAAAAAGGAACTAAATATACGTAAATGTAAGCGAAACAGTTAAGACATTGACGAGATAACTGAGACTATTATGTAAAAATCGTAAGTTACGTGAAAAACATAAGTTACGTTAAAAAGTTGTTTGTTTCCACACAGGACATGAACCCTGTTCTTCTGGGTGAAAGTCCACCGTTTGTTTGACCCATCCACCCCAAGTCTGACATTCACCACTTAAACTCAGCATCACCGTGAGTCACTGCTAATACATCAGCATGATGGCAGCAGGTCTAAAACGTAGAGAGAGGCTAACTAGATCTTAATCTAAAACGTAAATACGAGTCATATTTTGCTGCTTGCACAAACGCCCTTTATTGTCGTTTTTGAGGGGAGACCAGTCTGACCAGTCAACATTAATGACCATACTTAAAATAATAAATTATATAATCAGCTGCCCGATCCGTCAGGCTGATTCATACCCAGTTATGCAAAACAAATACCTGTTTTGAACTGAGATGTTGTTGCAGTCAGGTTGAGGCTTGCAGACCAGCCGGCCAAACCACAGCCTTTGATCTATTGGGCCCGTTAAATTAATGTGTTGTTGCCGTCTGGATCATAACATGTGTTCACTTTACAACGCCCCTTGATATCAGGATGCTCGCTCTTGCCTGACTGTACAAGAAAACACAATTAACTCCCAGAGTCGGCGCAGGACATACCACTGGATCAGGACTGGAGAGGCTCTGGTTACCTGTGCAGAGTTTCCCACTTTCTCTGTCTTCCCATAAAGTACATTCATACAAAGGCTGCTGTTACACCTTGCAATTCATCAGCACAAAGCCTGAAAGCAGGCCTTTGTTCCTGGCTCTGTGCTGAGCTCTGGGAGAAACTCTCGGCTACTAAAGCACTGGCGAGGACACAGAAAACCGAACACCTGGCACAAACTAAACCTCATTTACCAGAATCACTTGTTGGCTTTGGTTTAATCAAGCATGTTTGATCAAGTCAGGAGGAGAAAAAGAAGCGGTAAACAGGACAGAAATGAAAATGTGCTGCAAGTGCAACTCCTATTATAAATGAGCTGCCAACTGGCCTCCTGTTTACAGCTTCGGGATGAGCTCAGCGCCGACTTAGGAGGTAGACAGCTGGGAGGCACTGGAACAAGTTTGTCCAAAGCTGCGTGCTCCAAACAAAGATCATCCTGACCTCCGGAAACCTTTGCTCGCTTCTGGGAAGAGTCCTTTTTTCCTCTCATTCCTGGCAGTCCTGATTCCTGAAGGGTCAAGTCTTGAACAGCAAAGCTGAGTAAGAACCCATGCAGATGGATAACAAGAGCTGTGCTGAGCCGACATGACTCATTTGAGGAGTGAATTAGCCAAAGCAAGTCCCAGAACAATGTTGACCATTCTAACACACACAGTGACAGATGACCAAGTTTAATTCCCGGAGGCTGCTGGGCCCATAAATCTGTTTTTTAGTGTACATATACATATATCAACCCACTAAAAAGTCCCTACGAGTGTATAGAACAATATGTTCACTAGGAAAGCACATGGCAGCAGCAATATCCAGTTTATACATCCTCAAGATGTGTTCTGTCCATATGAATTATTGATGTGAGGTGGCAAACAGAAAACAACTTTGATGGAGTCGTCAAAGTCAGAATCTATTCTCTGTCTTCTCATGCAGAAACACACTTGTGGCTGTAAATCTTTTCATTTCCACCCAAAAAAATGCAAAAAAAAAAAATTTTTGCACTGTGAAGAGCCGTTGCTGCAGGGCATGCTTGTTCTTTGTCAGGATGAGTTTGGTGGGGGGAAAGAAACTTCTGGACAGGGGACATGGAGACATTTTCCGGGCAGAGTAACAAAGGCAGAGCTGTTGGACCCACTAGCAAGGAAAACACATCAATGTCTGCGAGGGTTCGCCTGGCACGGCTCAAAACACCGTTTGAACATACTCAAGTGTGTGCAGCATTAGCAGGCTAATGGTGGCAAAGGGTGCATGTTACAGCAGGGTTATTTACAGGGAAGAGCAACAACTGCATGTTATAAAACTGTAATTGATGGCTTTCAGAGTCAGCATGCTATTAACATGATAAATAGACCAATAAACAGATCAATCTGAGGTTAGGTTAGAGGGCAGGTTAAATGCTATTGCACTAACTGAAATATATGAAGGTGCTTTGCATTTTGCTGACCCAATCTACATCAAATAACAGCAACCAGCGTGGCTGCTGCTCCAAATTTCTTTCAATTTGCTTTCAATTCTAAAGCACAAATTGCTCTAAATGATCACTAAACGCCTCCTAAACGAAAGAAAATAATAAAACTTCAGAGGCGACACAGCGTAGCTTACTGGTCGTCTGCAGCTGCACTTTTCCAGACACCGCGGCCACTTCTGGAGCCGGAGATTACAGAAAAACAACAGAACTGGAAAATCCACCAACGTGGCAACATTGAGAGAAAACTTCTGTTTGTAGGCTTCATGTGGCTACCATAGGCGCCTCGGACAACCCAACAAATATTTGGTTGGAAACGCACCAAACGCAAAACAAGACAGAGTTACTAACATTCTGCCATAGTCTCCCCTCAAAGAGACGTTGTTTGTACAGGCAGCTAAATAAGACCCATATTTACGTTTTAGACGTGCTCCACTGCCCTCTAGTGGCCGTAATAATAATGAATGACAGCTATGCAGAGTTTTAATGGTGGAATTCGTGCTCAGGAAGGTCAATGGGTCGAAAAAACACTGGACTTTGACACAGGAGAATTGGGTTTGTGTCCTATGTGAAATCAAAAATAAACGATGTGATTCAAACAACATCATTTTCGTGCCTCACATTTTGTACATACATGTTTTTACGTAATTATGTCCGTTCCGGGAGCCACGTCACCCTCGTAGCTACTTCACTTCCAGCATTTCGTATATTTATTTACTGTTTAAGTTGTCTTGAAACAGTCACCTAACCAGGACCTTTTTTTTAACTAGCTCAGTGGTTTTGTAGCCTAAATTCACCGAAACTGCCTTTTTCTTAAACCTTGAACTGTACATGTATCTACAAACCACTCACATGGGTCGTCTTCACAAACACTCCAATGGATCGTTATGGGTGGTATTCACAACCTATTTTGTCGCTTAGGTTGGGGATCTTGTTGGACTTTTTGACCTAACCTATAACCAAACAAAAAGACTTCGTACAAAATGCTCCTAGGCCTCAGAAATAACACATAGTCCAGTGCTATAGGTAGAAAGCTAGTTAGCCTGACATGCTAATAATTGAGGCTCATGTTAGAGCTGAAACACACACTGTTCAATCCATCCCTTGCACTTTGATTGTGTGTTTTTGATTTCAAAAGGCTGAAAAAAGGACCCCACCCTTCAAACTCTCTCTTACTCCACACAATGTGCATGCAGCTTCAGCACGTGAGTCCAAGGCTTACTGTTACTAAACCAGCAGGGGTTTACTGAACGGTCAGTTCAACATTTCAAAACGAAATACTGCCGCAGATGCCAAAGTATCACTTATCCAAAAACTCAATTTGGGAGAAACCTTGCAAAGGCCAGTTTTTCTTTTTCAGAAAATAAGACAAACTTCTGAAGTGTTTCCACCAGACCTTTAAGTCTGACAAGAGAAAAGTAAACAAGGATCTGACCGAAACCTTCAGTGCCAAATTTCAGTCTGGGCTCCAAAAAAACATACTGGGGTTTGAAACTCAGCCCTAATAGCTACAAGCTGATCCATCTACTTCACTCGCTGCTGTCTGATTTTAAAAAGTAAAAGCATGAAAACAACAGTGAAAAAGAGTGCATGGGAACTGACAAGACACTGACACAGAGTGTGAGAGAGAAAACGTTCACACACAGTTGCACATATAGGCAAAGGCATGTAGCAGCATGCCGTAAACCCCGTGAGTGACACTTGCTTTTGTAGGACAAAGCCAAGCCGGCGCGCCTGCTGGGCTCAGGATATGAAGCCTGCTTCGGGTGGGGTGACAGACTCCACTGGCACCTTATCTTCTTTCAGCAAGACCGGGCGGCCTGACACACCACGGTCTCCCCGCTCCTTCATGATAGCCATGCATGTAACACTTTGTTCCCCTTCGGAGAGCCGCCTCTTTCAACTTTCTTTAGCGAGCGCATCAAATCTTTGGATTCTTTTCATCATTTCGGTGCAGGCGCCGCGTGGAAAACAGGCAGGCACCGTACGTAATTTTCACATTTGCAGAGGCTGGTTTGTGTTATGATGCACAGCTACAATATAAGCACCTGCAGTGTGTTGAAGAAAAACCAGGAAGCAGACAGAGTTTGAATAATTTAAATGTTCTTTAACACCTGCAAGTAATTTCTATCTTTCCTGCTCTTTCATCAGATACAAAAACAAGCCTCCAACAGGTCGGCTGTGCATGAAGCATGAAATCATCCCATCTGTATTTCACATCATTACGTCTGTGAGATGTTTTAACAGCCTTCAGCCGAGGGGGACCTATGTTCGAAGGCCGCACAGCTGATGCCAACCAGCGAGCCGTTTTATGCAGTGTTACCCATAAAATTCAGCACAGTGAACTTTGGGTTACTGTCGTCAAATACCAAGCACTTACTGGTGTGCATCAAGCTTATAGGTGCCAGGGTTCAAACCCTCGGAGGCCCGCTGAGATCTAATGAGACACTAAAAAGATCCTGCATGAAACGGAACGACATTTTTACCCATAATTCAACTGTCCGACAGCCCTCAGCAGACGGAAAGACGAGACAAAAAGGAAAGGAAAGATTTTGCATGTGACTGGTGTTAACATAAGCCAGACTAGACGACTTCAAAGGAGAAACGCTCCCCAAAAAGTTTCACATTGCGATGGTCAAATAAAGTATGCTGCATTTCTCACCGCACTGTTGTTTGGTGCTGTGTTGCTGTTATTCTTACGCATATTTGTCATGTACACTGATATTTCCTGTGTAGTCTTTGCAGCTATAATGTAATGCAAAAGGAGAAGGTGAATCTGAAGAGAAAAGAAAGTCAATGTGAGGACTGGAGTCAGTGTTTCACATCAAAGAACTTCATCTTTTTTGCACCGACGTTCGACTGTTGGAGAGGAAGAAATCCTTCAGAGACAAAGCTGATTAACGGGCAACTTTGCATGCAAATGTGGTGCAAATTTCAATCGAATTTTCAGGAAATCAGCAAAGGAAAAAGCAAATCAATGCATGTTCAACACTTCTTTCTAACTAGATGCAAAGCGGACATCTTACACTTACTTTTTCTCACACGACCTATGTTCATTCATCAAAACCATAGACTGAATATGAAGATATTTTTATTCAGTGTTTGGTAAAACTTCCATTTCCTGAAACTTAAGAAGTGGCTCTCTTTATATGATCCACAGCATCGTCACCCATTCTAGCTGAAGAAATGCTTACAACTAAAGAAAATAACATTAGGTAAGAATAAATAAGTTGGACACTTAGTTATTTGCAGCAAAAAAGGTGCTGGATACCAACTCCTCTTTACAAAATCACCATTTACTAATCCATATATAATAACCTGTGCTGTTAATGCCCGCTCCCTTTACTTTACAGCCTAATATTTTCATTGTGCAGTTGTAATTCTTTCCCCTTGCGCTGTGAAGCTGCTTAGCAAAGTCGCTGTGTTCTGCGCCTCCTCCCACTCCTCGTTATCCCCCCAAACTTTCCCCTCCCAGCCAAAGAAAAGCCAACTCCTCCCACCTAAATGAAAAACATTTTGCTCATTTCAGCCCTTAGCATCTCTTCCATGGCAGCATCCCTCAGCGGAGCGAGTCAGCAGGAGGAGGAGATAACAGCCTGGCTGCAGACGATGCTGCGGTCTACTGGCAGCTTTGAAATCGTCTGTGGAGACGGGATGTTTATCACGGACGGAAAATGCTCGTCATCGCTCACCGAACCGCTGACGCTCAGATCTGTGACGCTCCATAACGAATATCCCATATCTGACCTTTACAAACCTGCATGACGGACATCCTTAATTGTGCTGATCTGAATAAACTAAATAAATCACACAGAAAATGCCAGGCAGTGATTAGTGATAACTCTGTGCAACAATTGGAACTGAAGGAGCTTTTGAACCACATGAAAGACAATGAGGCAAAGCTAAAGAGGAGCTTAACCGCGCCGGGTTTCATTAACTAGTGGCCTCTTTGCTCTTTGTCTCTGAGCCCATTGAACTCTGTGTGCCGCTCCGGCCCTCTCAAGCCGTCAGACTGAGCTTCTTCACGGAGTAAAAGGGGCAGGGAGCTCAGCGCCGAGGGCCAGGCGTGACTAATGCGGGAGCCTGGTGCTGCTGTTGCATGCTGGTACGGGGGGACGACCCGGCCTCCCTGCCTCCACCATGTAAGGCACGGCCCACTGTGGCTGCATACAGGGCAGCACATAAACCCCAGCCGCCGTCGCCGCCGCCCCTCCTTGTCTCTCATGCTACCCCACCCCCGTCATCCATTCATGGCAGATCCTTTCAGCGGGTCATTCAGAGGGCCAATAAAGAGGCTAGCTCATTCTGTCCGTTCTGAAATGTGCAATGTCAGAAAGAAGGAGAGACCAGGGGGGAGGGAGGGCAGATTCCAAGAAGGCTTACAATCCCTTCAGCACAGCAGACTGAGCCGGACCTCCCATTCTGCTCTGTGTAGGCAGTTTCTGTCGGGAACCATCCCTCATGCCACCTTCTCTCTATACAACTTTCAATGTTGTCAGATTGCGGATCACCTTACACAATTGTCTGTCTAATAATGAGGAATCTTGAAGATGTTTGCACAATACACGAGGGATTGGAAAACATTTCACTCAGAGGAACTCAAAACAAGACGATCCGGTCTTCCAACTTCAAAAAAAAGAGATACAGGAAAGAAGCCTGACCACGCACAACAAGAGATGTTTCCTCCAAAAATGGAGCCTGCAAGAAGCTAATAAAAAGTTGTTTGGGCCCCTTACTCGCCCACATGCAAGGAACAGAACATTAATTAGGTTAATTGCCCAATAACATAATTTGAAAACACACTGAAAAGGTAAAAGTTCTCACTAGGTAGCCCTAAAACACCCTCCTTTATCTTCTACTTTACTCTAAATTTGAGCATATTTTACGAAAATGCACGTCATGCTGTATTGAAGAAGACTGATTGAAACCATAATATAGAGAATTTTTACTGAGTTAATAAATGAAGTGAGAAGTCATTTTTCTATTGACTTTCATACAAACTGACTTCTTTTACAACCAGTGCAGTCGCCCCCTGCTGGCCGTTCGAAAGAATGCAAGAAAGTTTAAGTCACTTCTGCTTTGGTTTGACTTTTCAGAGCCAGATGTTGCTGCGAATACGAAGCGAAATATTCATGTATATTCTTTAAGGGATGACTTGAGTTTAAGAAATCTGGGTATTTTAAGTGAAACACCGGCGAACCCCTGTGATGAAGGTCAGCCTTCAGTCAGTGTGCATGTTTCTCTGCAGCTCACACTCCTCTGAGAGCCTGTTTGTATGATTGCCGAGGTGGCTGCTGGCAGCGTGATGGATGAAGGAGCTGGAGACGTTTGCATCGCTGCCTGTGAGCGGATTAACCCTTTCCCCGCCGAAGAGAAACAACTGAGCATCTACGACGAATTAAATTCCTCACACAAAACCACAATCTTAGCACATTAACAGCCCTCAGCGCAGGCTTTTAAATCAGACCGCATCATTACACGAGGCAAGACTTTCTCTCTCTCTCTCTCTTTCATTCTCCTATCGAACATCCAGACACACTCCAGACTCTAGTGGAACATCTCTTTTTCCACTCTGAGAGCAAATTAACCCCCAAATCGGCCCCAATTTTGTGAGGGTGCCACTGGTGAGTGTATCACCGGCTGAGCATCACAGAGCCACAGTCTGAGAGCTTATAAAAAAAAAAGAAAAACGATGCACCGAGCTCACAGGATGTTGTGTAATTTCACCCAGATGTGCTTCACAGCTCATCTGACTAATAAATCCAAGCAGTGCAGCGAGTCTCGGGCCGTCCTAAAGCTGCTGAGACACTTTTCTCAGAGTCTGAAAGCTTCTCTGGTGCTGCATATTTATTCTCACCTGCGCTCTCTATTAATAAAAGCCTCTCTGAGGAAGGACAGGGGCTGCTCCTTACAGCACAGTCGAGGTCAGTCTACAGCAAGGGAAGCTCCTCGCCCCGGTGTCTAAAAATACTGTCCTACATACTAAATGTGTCCAGCTCGAGCAGGAGATGCAGAGATGGAGCTCTTTGGGAGGAAAAGTCCCATTTTTGTTTATAGATGTTTCGGGGAGTTTTTCCTCAATCTGCAAATCCTTAAAACAAGCCTGGTTCTGATGGGTTTGCAACAAAAACAGGAGCTGTTGTTTTCCTCAATAGCATTGATGTGAAATGAGCCGGAGTGCAGCAGCAGCAGCAGCAGCAGATTGATTGAATTCATAAACAAGAGCGAGTACGACTGTGTGAAGCTAAAAAAGTGTGTGCAAACGGTCACACGCGACTGATAGCATCTCTGTACCAAACAGAGCCATACATTCCAGTAACTCTGTGGTCTGTGCTCACACACACACACACACATGGTTTAATTTACAGTCACTGTCAGCAGCCGAACATTTCTCTA
>CAFUXE010001402.1:0-16652 GCA_903364295.1 Serranus cabrilla
GTTGATGTTGAAGCTGAACTGATGTGAGCTCTTCTGTCCTCTCACTGACACACACACACACACACACTTCACTTCTTTATGAGGCAACACAAGGAGGCTGATTTACATACTGTTGACAGTAAATCAGCTGACCAAGTTTATTCAAATACTTCTAAATGAAGATGAAATGTTCAGGTGTTATTCTTCATCTCAAACAAAGAGAAGAAACAGTTTAGATTTTTATTCAAGGGAACTTTTCTGGAGTTTGACTTTGATCATAATGAAGTTTGCTGAAGATGTTTGATTGAGCAACTAAAGCAGTTAGGATTCATATTTGATTGTGAATTTCTACTGCAGTTAGAATAATGTTTGATTGATTGTAATTACAGAGTATTTATTTGATTTCAGATGTTTGTAAAGACTCCCTCTTTACTGTAACAGTGAGCTGGTGTTGAAGTCATTGGTGGTCTGAGGGCTCCTCCTCTGGTGGCTTCATGTTACAAGTGTTCAGGCACTGAGGGGTTTTTGTTCAGCTCTACTGATGCTTTGTGTCACTGTGAGTCTCTGGCACAGTAATACACAGCAGTGTCTTCAGGCTGCACATTCTGTCCGTTTAGAGTCACTGTTTTACTGGAAGAGTCGAGGCTGATACTGAACTTGTTCTTCAGGGAATCTTTGTAGAATGAATCACCAGTATATTTGCCTCCAATCCACTCCAGTCCTTTCCCTGCAGGCTGTCTGATCCAATGTGTAGCATAGGTGCTCATAGAATAAGAGACCTGACAGGTGATGGTCAGACGTTGACCTGGCTGCACAGTCACAGAGGCTGGCTGTGTCAGCGTTTCACACTTTACACCTGTGGAGGAAAACATGTTGAATATTGACTGAGTGTAATAAGAGTGAACAGTCAGTGTGCTGTGATCATACTGTCAGTGTCTCTGCCTCAGTGAGACTCACAGGATCCAGCAGCCAGCAGCAGCAGCACAGCTACAGAGAACATGGTTGGTATTGAAGGTGATCTGATGGGAGCTTCTCTTCTTCTGCTGCAGCTGACAGCATGATATCAAGTCTTTATAGCAGACTGTGAGGAAGTTCACTTTGCATAGAGAAGGACACTGACAGGCTGCAAAGGAAGGATGGACTGTCCTGACATAAGAAGTTAAAGCTTGAATTATTATTGTTATTAACAGGTTTTTCCTGTTTCATTTGATCTTAAATGTGTTTTAAGTCTTCAGAAAACTTGAAATATAAGTCAAAAATTGATTTAAATCAGATCAAGAGAATCTTTTAATATCTGCTTCAGCTTCTGTTTATTGACACCATGTTTCTGTGAGTGTGTTGATGATGTTGATATAAAGATTATTCTGTGAATGTGAAAAGCAGAAAGCAAAGTTAAATGAACTGCAGAACCAACAGCTTCATCATCTATTTGTTCTCTCTGTCCAAAGTCTTTGCAGTTCTCTGTACAAACAGTGATTTTATTCCCACTCAAAACTTCTGTAATGTTATGGAATAAGAAATAGATATAAGATTATGTATTATTTCTCCCCCATCAAACGTTTGTGGTTATCACAAAGTGTTTGGTGTAACTTTATTGTATTATTGTTCTTGCACTGCTTCAAGTGAAGACATTAATCAAGTCAGATAGCTGTGGTAAGAATGAGGACTGAAGGTTTTTGTACAGCTGCTCCACCAACTGCAGTCACTGTGAGTCTCGAGCACAATAATAAACAGCAGAATCTTCAGTCTTCAGACTGTTCATCTGCAGATACAGCTGCTGTCTGCTGTCGTCTCTGGAGATGGTAAACCGGCCTCTGACTGACTGAGAGTAGTACTGGGTGCTGCCTGTATCAGCAGTAGCGATCCACTCCAGTCCTTTTCCAGGAGCTTGTCTGATCCAGGCCATATAGTAGCTGCTGAATGTGAATCCAGAGGCTGTACAGGTCAATCTGTGAGATCCTCCAGGACTTTTAACTGCTGGTTCAGATTCTGTCAGAGTCTGACCATCAACACCTGTAACAATACAAAAATACATCACATGAGTTTAGTTGGTTCTCAAATAAGAAACATGTCAAATTTAGATGAGAAATGAGAACATGTTGACCTGCCCAGAAGACAGTGAGAAGCAGCAGTCCTGTCCTATAGTCCATCATGTTAAACTGTGTGTCCACTGTCCTCTGTCCTCCTCTCTGCAGTCAGATAAGTAGAGGTGGAAGACAGTTTTGCATTGACTCCTCCTCACAGGGAGGAACTGGATCTGAAGTGAACCTCTTTTACTGTTTGGTGAAACTGAATGGATGTTAACTGTACATGGATTATTCCTCCAAGAGTCACTTTGTGCAGCAGGTTGACATGAACAAGATTTAACTTGGTTATTGAGCACAGCCTGCATCATGTGAAGACTCTGAGAATCCTTAATGAATTCAACAGTCTAAGTATGTTTTAATAATCACAGAGATTATTATTTTTATTGTTGTCATTGTTATCGGCATAATAAATGATGCTGGGCATCAAAAATGAATGAAAATGTTTTACTGGAATAATTAAATAGTTTTATAATAGTACAGTCAGATATATGAACATTGTTTAAACATTTTCTACATTAAAAAATGTTTGTTGTCTTCTCTGCTGTCAGATTATTGAAGGAGGAAGACAAGTACTTTGACTGATAATAGAGTTTAATCTTTAGTTTATTCAGTCAACTCTTTGGATTGAGCTGGTGTTGAAGTCATTGGTGGTCTGAGGGCTCCTCCTCTGGTGGCTTCATGTTACAAGTGTTCAGGCACTGAGGGGTTTTTGTTCAGCTCTACTGATGCTTTGTGTCACTGTGAGTCTCTGGCACAGTAATACACAGCAGTGTCTTCAGGCTGCACATTCTGTCCGTTTAGAGTCACTGTGTTGCTGGAAGAGTCGAGGCTGATACTGAACTTGTTCTTCAGGGAATCTTTGACGTTGGTGTCTCTACTCATCCACTCCAGTCCTTTCCCTGCAGGCTGTCTGATCCAAGCTGTGTAGTAGCTGCCAACAGAATAAGAGACCTGACAGGTGATGGTCAGACGTTGACCTGGCTGCACAGTCACAGAGGCTGGCTGTGTCAGCGTTTCACACTTTACACCTGTTAGAAAAAGAAAATGTTTTGTAACAAATGATCAAGTTATGCTGCAAAATAAGAAGTGATGACTTTAACAAATCCAGAGAGACTCACATCCAGCTGCCAACAGCAGCAGCAGAGCTACAGAGAACATGGTTTCTGTAGAAAGAGACGTGCTGTGAACTCCACTGACAGCCTGATGGGATGTTTTTATAGCTGAGCAACAAGGAAGCTCACTGAGTTTGCATACAATCAAACTCATGAAGCATCAATTGATGTTTGTTCTGTGTTATTATATCTTCATAGTAACAATCATTTAAGTATTATTACTAAAATTACTTACTAGTGAATTCATATGTTGCAGTATATATATGAATCTTATCTTTTTATAGTATTTGCTTATGTGCTTTCAAGCTAACAAATTAACTTTTAATTAAGCTCAGTCGGATCAGTCCATCAACGATACAGAAAGCAGCTTCACAGTAACAGAACAACATGAACAGTTAAACATCAACATAAATTAATACATTTAATTAATTAATTTAAAAAAATTACAGACAGGAAATCCTTTTAAAAAATTCGATTCTTTCATCTCTTTATTGGTGTTCTTTTATCATTGTCATATATCATATATCATATATAATATCACTCAAAATTTAAAATCTATTTTTCTCCATCATTGTTATAATAAGAAATTGGTTTTACATCAGTCCTCATAAGAGTAAAATAAACAAAAAAAAATTACAAGCAGACGGAAAAAAAAATTCCAATGCATGTGTTTCTGAAATTACATTAATAACTGATATGCAGGTGAATTCCCAGAACATTCTGTCAGTGACTGTCACAGAGACATCTGTCGTGGTTTTTGTTCAGCTCTGTGGCTTTCTGCATCACTGTGGCTCTCTGGCACAATAATAAACAGCAGAGTCTTCAGCAGTCAGGCTGTTCATCTGCAGATACACCTGGTCCACGTCGTTGTTTCTGGAGATGGTGAAACGATTCTTGACTGATGTGGAATAATATATAGTGCTTCCACTCGGAGCAGAGATGAAGGCAACCCACTCCAGTCCTTTTCCTTCAGACTGTCTGATCCAGGCCATATCAGAGCTGCTATCAGATATTCCTGCATATGTACAGGTCAGTTTGTGTGATTCTCCGGGGCGCTTCACCACTGGTTCAGACTGTGTCAGAGTCTGACTGCTGACACCTGCAGAGAGAAGCAATCTGATCAGAACATGATGATCCTGACATGACATACTTTAACTGAAACAGCATGAAAATGATAATAATGTAGTGAAAATGTTGACCTGTCCAGCAGACAGTGAGAAGCAGCAGTCCTGTCCTATAGTCCATCATGTTAAACTGTCTGTCCACTGTCCTCTGTCCTCCTCTCTGCAGTCACATAAGTAGAGGTGGAAGACATCTGAGTTTGCATTGACTCCTCCTTTCTGACTGAATTGATCTCTTCTCCAAACGTATTTAATGTTGTTGCTTTCTCCAAACTGATTTAGTTGTTAACTCAAGTTATTATAACATTATATTATAATGTTTATTTAATTGAAAGTCACTTTGTAACTTTTGAATATGGTCGTTTAATTTGCAGATAATATTATCCAATTCAACTTACACAGAGTACTACTGCTTCTGATTGTAAATGTGAGGTTAATAAATGTTAGAATGATTAAACTGGTTTCAGGTCATTTAGTTTGAAAACTGCTTTGTGAGCAAACAGTCATCTGAAGTAATTTTTTTGTGTCACGTGACCTGTAACTTCTAATGTTTGTAATTTTTATTTTATTATTAGTCCAAAAAATGTATCTTTAAACAATTAAAAGAAAGGCAATTAAATTCAGCTTCTGAATACATTATAGATTCATTGATTATATTACTTATAAAGTGTGATGTAACAGTTAGCTGGTGTTGAAGTCATTGGTGGTCTGAGGGCTCCTCCTCTGGTGGCTTCATGTTACAAGTGTTCAGGCACTGAGGGGTTTTTGTTCAGCTCTACTGATGCTTTGTGTCACTGTGAGTCTCTGGCACAGTAATACACAGCAGTGTCTTCAGGCTGCACATTCTGTCCGTTTAGAGTCACTGTTTTACTGGAAGAGTCGAGGCTGATACTGAACTTGTTCTTCAGCGAATCTTTGTAGTATGTGGTTGAACCAGCTCCCATTCCAATCCACTCCAGTCCTTTCCCTGCAGGCTGTCTGATCCAAGCTGTGTAGTAGCTGCTAAGAGCATAAGAGACCTGACAGGTGACGGTCAGACGTTGACCTGGCTGCACAGTCACAGAGGCTGGCTGTGTCAGCGTTTCACACTTTATACCTGTGGAGGAAAACATGTTGAATATTGAATGAGTGTAATAAGAGTGAACAGTCAGTGTGCTGTGATCATACTGTCAGTGTCTCTGCCTCAGTGAGACTCACAGGATCCAGCAGCCAGCAGCAGCAGCACAGCTACAGAGAACATGGTTGGTATTGAAGGTGATCTGATGGGAGCTTCTCTTCTTCTGCTGCAGCTGACAGCATGATATCAAGTCTTTATAGCAGACTGTGAGGAAGTTCACTTTGCATAGAGAAGGACACTGACAGGCTGCAAAGGAAGGATGGACTGTCCTGACATAAGAAGTTTAAGCTTGAATTGTGTTGTGTGCATTTATTTATGACACATTTGAAGGAAATGTATGAGTTATTATAATTAACTCACACAAACTTTCATGTCTTGACACATCAGACAAACTGATTTACATTTACATTTCGATAAACGGAATATTTATTTTCTGCTTAAACTAAATATCAAGAAGCTGCTATAAAACATGTCTGAATGAAACAGTTTTATTGACACCATGTTTCTCTGAGTGTGTTGATGATGTTGAGCTGAAGTTAATTTCTGTGAATGTGAAAAGCAGAAAGCAAAGATTTGACTTCTTGTGACGTGTTGAGTTGTTGTACAGAGTTGCTCCTTCCTGTGTCACTGTGGCTGTCGAGCACAATAATAAACAGCAGAATCTTCAGTCTTCAGACTGTTCATCTGCAGATACAGCTGCTGTCTGCTGTTGTCTGAGATGGTAAACCGGCCTCTGACTGACTGAGAGTAGTAGATGTTCGTGGTAAAGATAGTGGAAACCCACTCCAGTCCTTTTCCAGCAGCCTGTCTGATCCAAGCAGCGTAAATATCACCACTGAACCCAGAATATGTGCAGGTCAGTCTGTGGGATCCTCCAGGTGTTTTAACCACTGGTTCAGACTTAGTCAGTGTTTGACCCTCAGTACCTGCAGACATTTAAACAGCTCATTAGTTACTGTAATGCAGCCATGTTGTTTTTGTCAGAAGAACACTTTGTATTGTTCTTACCTGTCCAGTTAACTGACAGGATGACAAAAAGAAAGAAATAATCAGGTCTGATCATTGTGAAAGCCAGCTGTCTCTGTCCAGTCTGCAGTGTGTATGTCAGTGATTCAGTGTCTGTCCTTCACTCTGCAACACATATGTAGAGATGGAAGACGTCAGAGATTTGCATTGACTCCTCCTCTTCAAACAGAAATACCTGGAAAACATTTAAATAATATTGTTCTGGATTAATATTTTGGTAATTGTGAGGATAACTGCTTTATCCTATTTGCAATTAAATATTTGTTGTATTTCACTTGGCAGCATTTGGTGGATGAACATGTGCAGAAATGTCAAAATGTTATTAAAACAGGAAGTCACAAACCACATCACAACTGTTGTTTTCACAGTGTGTGTGTTTGTGGTTTAGAGGCACTGTCAGTTTTCATGGGACTTCTTGTCTTCTGCTGCCACCTGTTGTGAAAATACCTCGTAGTGTTGGAGGTAAATAGAAGAAGTAGTTTTTGTATGACGCTGCTATTACTGTCTCTCACTGTGTCTCTGGCACAGTAATACACTGCTGTGTCCTCGGTCTTCAGACTGTTCATATGCAGATAGAGTTTACTGCTGGAGTCGTCTCTGGAGATGGTGAATCTACCCTGAACTGACTGGGAGTAGTAGATATGAGTGCTGCCTGTGTGTATGAAAGCGATCCACTCCAGTCCTTTTCCAGGAGCCTGTCTGACCCAGTTCATAACGTAGCTGCTGAATGTGAATCCAGAGGCTGTACAGGTCAATCTGTGAGATCCTCCAGGACTTTTAACTGCTGGTTCAGATTCTGTCAGAGTCTGACCATCAACACCTGATAGAAACAAACAGACAGAAAAGCATCACATACAACAATATACCTTAAAGAAAACTTCAAATAAAAGATAATTGAATACACTGACCTGCCCAGCAGACAGTGAGAATCAGCAGTCCTGTCCTATAGTCCATCATGTTAAACTGTGTGTCCACTGTCCTCTGTCCTCCTCTCTGCAGTCAGATAAGTAGAGGTGGAAGACAGTTTTGCATCGACTCCTCCTTTCTGATTGAACAGTGTCTTCTGTTTGATCTCTCCTCTAAACTAATTCAATGTTACAGCTTTCTCCTAACAGTTTTTTAGTTATAACATAATTATAATGCCTATTTACTGAAAAGTCACTTTGTAACTTTTGAATCAGTCATTTAATCTGTCGACAATATTATCCAATTCAACATACACAAATATTGATACTGCTTATAATTTTAAGGTTAAAGTAATTATGAATAAATTTATTTTCAGGTCATCTCGTATGAAAATCAGCTTGTATACAAAGAACATCTCGTGCCCAACCAACTTATTTTCTATAAAGTTTAAAGATTGTGTGTCATGTGGCTTTTAACTTCTACTGTGTGGAATATTCATTGTATTATTAGAACAAAAATGTATCTTTAAAGAATTACAAATGTAACTTTGAAGACAAAACAGACACAATGATTATTATACTTGTAAAGTGTAATATTTATTTGCTGGTGATTGGAGCCTAAAAGCATTAAAACAGATGTAACAGTGAGCTGGTGTTGAAGTCATTGGTGGTCTGAGGGCTCCTCCTCTGGTGGCTTCATGTTACAAGTGTTCAGGCACTGAGGGGTTTTTGTTCAGCTCTACTGATGCTTTGTGTCACTGTGAGTCTCTGGCACAGTAATACACAGCAGTGTCTTCAGGCTGCACATTCTGTCCGTTTAGAGTCACTGTGTTGCTGGAAGAGTCGAGGCTGATACTGAACTTGTTCTTCAGGGAATCTTTGTAGAATGAAGCACTAGTATATTTCATTCCAATCCACTCCAGTCCTTTCCCTGCAGGCTGTCTGATCCAAGCTGTGTAGTAGCTGCCAAGAGAATAAGAGACCTGACAGGTGACGGTCAGACGTTGACCTGGCTGCAGAGTCACAGAGGCTGGCTGTGTCAGCGTTTCACACTTTACACCTGTGGAGGAAAACATTTTGAATATTGACTGAGTGTAATAAGAGTGAACAGTCAGTGTGCTGTGATCATACTGTCAGTGTCTCTGCCTCAGTGAGACTCACAGGATCCAGCAGCCAGCAGCAGCAGCACAGCTACAGAGAACATGGTTGGTATTGAAGGTGATCTGATGGGAGCTTCTCTTCTTCTGCTGCAGCTGACAGCATGATATCAAGTCTTTATAGCAGACTGTGAGGAAGTTCACTTTGCATAGAGAAGGACACTGACAGGCTGCAAAGGAAGGATGGACTGTCCTGACATAAGAAGTTAAAGCTTGGAATTATTATTATTATTATCAACAGATTTTTCCTGTTTCATTTGATCTTAAATGTGTTTTAAGTCTTCACAAAACTTGACATATTAGTCAGAAATTGATTTAAATCAGATCAAGAGAATCTTTAAAATCCGCTTCAGCTTCTGTTTATTGACACCATGTTTCTCTGAGTGTGTTGATGATGATGTTGATATAAAGATTATTCTGTGAATGTGAAAAGCAGAAAGCAAAGTTTAATAAACTGCTTCATCTATTTGTTCTCTCAGTCCACAGTCTTTGCAATTCTCTGTGCAAATAGTGATTTTATTCCCACTGTACATTCCTGCAAAGTTAAATGAAAAAAAGATGACGTGATGTTTCAATGAAGTTTTGATATGGAATAAGAAATAAATGTAAGATTATGTATGTCATAGTATTTCTTCATTCCTATATCTGATATATATATTTTCCTAATCAAACATTCGTGGCTCAAAGTGTTTGGTGTAACTTTATTGTATTATTATTCTTGGACCAATCCAAGTGAAGACATTAATCAAGTCAGACAGCTGTGGTAAGAATGAGGACTGAAGGTTTTTGTACAGCTGCTCCACCAACTGCAGTCACTGTGAGTCTCGAGCACAATAGTAAACAGCAGAATCTTCAGTCTTCAGACTGTTCATCTGCAGATACAGCTGCTGTCTGCTGTTGTCTCTGGAGATGGTAAACCGGCCTTGAACTGACTGAGAGTAGTAGATCTCAGCACTGTCATATCTGATTAAACTGAGCCACTCCAGTCCTTTTCCAGGAGCCTGTCTGATCCAGTTCATCCAAGAGCCACTAAAGTCAAATCCAGAGGCTGTACAGGTCAATCTGTGAGATCCTCCAGGACTTTTAACTGCTGGTTCAGATTCTGTCAGAGTCTGACCATCAACACCTGTCAGTCAAGAGGAAAAACACAAACATTAAATGAACTGAACTGAACTGGTGAAACAAATATGGGCTGTGTAACATTTAGAAAACTCTCCACCTGCCCAGCAGACAGTGAGAAGCAGCAGTCCTGTCCTATAGTCCATCATGTTAAACTGTTTGTCCACTGTCCTCTGTCCTCCTCTCTGCAGTCAGATAAGTAGAGGTGGAAGACAGTTTTGCATTGACTCCTCCTCACAGGGAGGAAATCACAGGACTGGAGATATTTCATGAAACTGGGGAAATAATGTGAGAGAGAGAGTGTTGGATGGTCAAACAAATGACAGACGTTCACCCAGGAGAACAGAGTGTGTGTCCCATATGAAAACAAAAGTAAATGACTTTTTACATTTTTAATGTAACTTCCATGGCTCACGGTTTGTGAACTATGTTCTTCTTTTCTTTTCTTTACATTTTCCTTATTGTTTTTATGTCATAACAAGCCAGGGGCTGGATCATCATACAGTGTGCCTTAACATTGTCACATAGATGTAGCAGCCGTCATCAGCTCGTCCTGCAGGCGTCTTACAGTCACACGGGGGTTTCTCTTAGTTGTTCTGACTTAGTTGCTGAAGGCCCTTGATGAAATGTTAAGCTTTCTTCCACAGCCAGGCAGGTTTGCTCTAATCTCTTTAAAAAAAACTTTAATTGATAAATCCTCAAAATCTTTGAGGTGGTAAATATTTCTGATTGCAAATGTGACAACCAAGTACAGGGATGCTATAGAAACCCATGTATCAGTTACAACAAAATGTTATTAATAAATTCCTCCACTGGGTATTTATTCTCTCTTTTTAACAGTGAGCTGGTGTTGAAGTCATTGGTGGTCTGAGGGCTCCTCCTCTGGTGGCTTCATGTTACAAGTGTTCAGGCACTGAGGGGTTTTTGTTCGGCTCTACTGATGCTTTGTGTCACTGTGAGTCTCTGGCACAGTAATACACAGCAGTGTCTTCAGGCTGCACATTCTGTCCGTTTAGAGTCAATGTGTTGCTGGAAGAGTCGAGGCTGATACTGAACTTGTTCTTCAGGGAATCTTTGTAATATGCAGTGCATCCAGAACAGTGATATCCAATCCACTCCAGTCCTTTCCCTGCAGGCTGTCTGATCCAAGCTGTGTAGGTGCCACTAACAGAATAAGAGACCTGACAGGTGACGGTCAGACGTTGACCTGGCTGCACAGTCACAGAGGCTGGCTGTGTCAGCGTTTCACACTTTACACCTGTGGAGGAAAACATGTTGAATATTGAATGAGTGTAATAACAGTGAACAGTCAGTGTGCTGTGATCATACTGTCAGTGTCTCTGCCTCAGTGAGACTCACAGGATCCAGCAGCCAGCAGCAGCAGCACAGCTACAGAGAACATGGTTGGTATTGAAGGTGATCTGATGGGAGCTTCTCTTCTTCTGCTGCAGCTGACAGCATGATATCAAGTCTTTATAGCAGACTGTGAGGAAGTTCACTTTGCATAGAGAAGGACACTGACAGGCTGCAAAGGAAGGATGGACGGTCCTGACATAAGAAGTTAAAGCTTGAATTGTGTTGTGTGCATTTATTTATAACACATATGAAGGAAATGTATGAGTTATTATAACAAAGTCAGCATGAACTAACAGATTTAAAGAGTTATATTTTGATAATTAGAATATTTATCTTCTGCTCAAACTAAATATGAGGTGGATGAACATGTGCAGAAATGTCAAAACATTTTAAACAGGAAGTCACAAACCACATCACAACTGTTGTTTCACAGTGTGTGTGTTTGTGGTTTAGAGGCACTGTCAGTTTTCATGGGACTTCTTGTCTTCTGCTGCCACCTGTTGGTACTTGTGAAAATACCTAGTTGTGTTGGAGGTAAATAGAAGAAGTAGTTTTTGTATGACGCTGCTATTACTGTCTCTCACTGTGTCTCTGGCACAGTAATACACTGCTGTGTCCTCGGTCTTCAGACTGTTCATCTGCAGATAGAGTTTACTGCTGGAGTCGTCTCTGGAGATGGTGAATCTACCTTGAACTGACTGGGAGTAGTAGATATGGGTGCTGCCTGTGTGTATGAAAGCGATCCACTCCAGTCCTTTTCCAGGAGCCTGTCTGACCCAGTTCATAGCGTAGCTGCTGAATGTGAATCCAGAGGCTGTACAGGTCAATCTGTGAGATCCTCCAGGACTTTTAACTGCTGGATCAGATTCTGTCAGAGTCTGACCATCAACACCTGTGACAATACAAAAATACATCACATGAGTTTAGTTTGTTCACAAATAAGAAATATGTCAAATTGAGATCTGAGAACATGTTGACCTGCCCAGCAGACAGTGAGAAGCAGCAGTCCTGTCCTATAGTCCATCATGTTAAACTGTGTGTCCACTGTCCTCTGTCCTCCTCTCTGCAGTCACATAAGTAGAGGTGGAAGACAGTTTTGCATCAACTCCTCCTCACAGGGAGGAAATCACAGGACTGGAGATATTTCATTAAACTCGAGCAATAATCTTCAATTGTCAATCCTCCAGATCAGCTGTTTTGATGTTTGTCCAACTTCTTTAATAACTAAAATGTGAATCATTATTTTACCACCACAATAAAAACATTTGTTTTAATTATACATAAAATTACATCTTAGTTTAGACCATAGACTGTATCTGACACGTGAACATAAAAAGTTTATTCTGATGTTAAATTATAACATTATCATGACTGCATGGTTCAGCACATGAGAGCATTTACATTATATGAAAGAAAATGTTTTTCAACACTGAGATCTTACTGGACTTGGAATTTCTTTATTGATATCTCACTATTTGAAAGCATTAACACATTCATAGTTTGACAAAAATCTATTTAGCATTAGATAATGTAAAATGTGACACATTTCTATAAGTAGAGTGTCTCTACAACTGCAGAGGAATCTGAAATATCAAACTCAGGCAACTTACTGACTCAACTGTCCAAGTCTAAGGACATGGTCTCATTATGGACCCAAACACTGCAGATCCAAAAGTCATTCTGTCAAAGTGTGTCAGAAGAACTTGAAGTAGGAAGAGTTGAAAAGTGTGACTGGGTGGTATTAATACGGATATAATGTAAACTTGAATAATACCAATCATGTCTAAAGATATGGAATATTTCTTACAGCCTGATCTCACAAGACGATGTGGAATTAACACGACCTGTTCCCACAGAAGTCTGTGCTGGTGGAATGTAATGTGTGAAAATCAGGTGAATCAGTTGGAGGAAATTCCACCCAAACAGAATAATGTGGAAGAGTGTGGATTAATGTTTTATTAGTTGTTACACTGTGTTTATATTTGTACGCTTGAGTGTGAATGTATTTGGTCCTCAACTCAACAAGTAACGTCATTGGTGTCTATCATCCCACTGACAATAAGCACTGTATTGTTTTTACTGATTGAAGTCATTTGTCATGTGAAAACCATCTCAGGCAAACAGAAAAGATGTTTGTGTCGGTGTGGAGGAATTACATCATTTTCTTGAACTACATGAACTGAGAACATTAAACATGTAAGGACTCTGATGAGGACTGAAGGTTTTTGTACAGCTGCTCCACCAACTGCAGTCACTGTGACTCTCGAGCACAATAATAAACAGCAGAATCTTCAGTCTTCAGACTGTTCATCTGCAGATACAGCTGCTGTCTGCTGTTGTCTCTGGAGATGGTAAACCGGCCTCTGACTGACTGAGAGTAGTGTGAGCTCTGACCATGATTTAAAGCTAACCACTCCAGTCCTTTTCCAGGAGCCTGTCTGATCCAGCCCATCCAGTAGCCACTAAAGTCAAATCCAGAAGCTGTACATGTCAATCTGTGAGATCCTCCAGGACTTTTAACTGCTGGTTCAGATTCTGTCAGAGTCTGACTATCAACACCTGTGAAGAGAACAAACAAAATTGAGTAAAATAAGCGGCTGACACAAAGAAAACAAATGTAATATTAACATCTGAAATATGTCCACCTGTCCAGCAGACAGTGAGAAGCAGCAGTCCTGTCCTATAGTCCATCATGTTAAACTGTGTGTCCACTGTCCTCTGTCCTCCTCTCTGCAGTCACATAAGTAGAGGTGGAAGACATCTGAGTTTTGCATTGACTCCTCCTTTCTGACTGAATTATTTTCCTTTTGATCTCTTCTCCAAACGTATTTAATGTTGTTGCTTTCTCCAAACTGATTTAGTTGTTAACTCAAGTTATTATAACATTATATTATAATGTTTATTTAACTGTTGTGTTACTTTATAACTTTTGAATATGGTCGCTTAATTTGCAGATAATATTATCCAATTCAACTTACACAGAGTACTACTACCCTTGATTGTAAATGTGAGGTTTATAAATGTTATAATGATTAAACTGGTTTCAGGTCATGTAGTTTGAAAACTGCTTTGTGAGCAAACAATCATCTGAAGTTATTTTTTTGTGTCACGTGACCTGTAACTTCTAATGTTTGTAATATTTATTTTATTATTAGTCTAAAAATGTATCTTAAAACAATTAAGTAAATGCAATTAAATTCAGCTTCTGAATACATTATAGATGAATGGATTATATTACTTATTAAGTGTATAATAAACATTGATTTGTAGTCAATTGTAGCTTAAACACATTGAAACAGATGTAACAGTGAGCTGGTGTTGAAGTCATTGGTGGTCTGAGGGCTCCTCCTCTGGTGGCTTCATGTTACAAGTGTTCAGGCACTGAGGGGTTTTTGTTCAGCTCTACTGATGCTTTGTGTCACTGTGAGTCTCTGGCACAGTAATACACAGCAGTGTCTTCAGGCTGCACATTCTGTCCGTTTAGAGTCACTGTGTTGCTGGAAGAGTCGAGGCTGATACTGAACTTGTTCTTCAGGGAATCTTTGGTAGATCCAGTGCATCCAGAACAGTGATATCCAATCCACTCCAGTCCTTTCCCTGCAGGCTGTCTGATCCAATGTGTAGCAGTGCCAAGAGAATAAGAGACCTGACAGGTGACGGTCAGACGTTGACCTGGCTGCACAGTCACAGAGGCTGGCTGTGTCAGCGTTTCACACTTTACACCTGTTAGGAAAAGAAAATGTTTTGTAACAAATGATCAAGTTATACTAGGAAAAAGAAGAAGTGATGACTTTAACAAATCCAGAGAGACTCACATCCAGCTGCCAGCAGCAGCAGCAGAGCTACAGAGAACATGGTTTCTGTAGAAAGAGACGTGCTGTGAACTCCACTGACAGCCTGATGGGATGTTTTTATAGCTGAGCAACAAGGAAGCTCACTGAGTTTGCATACAATCAAACTCATGATAAATGATTTAACCACACAGATCTGTTTTCCTGTCATCACGTACTGAACATTATATTCACGGTTGTCTTCAAATGTATTTTTTTATGTTTATGTATTTATTGTATTAATGTATACATATTTTGTTTGCTGACTGCAGTTGCTGCAGATTGACATCAAGGCAGCAGTCAGGATCATGTAAGCAACATGTCTGTGTCAGTTCATGATATCACTCCCCTTCCAGGTAACAACGAAGTTAAAACAAGTTCATACTGGGTTCATGTGTCTTCAGAGTAATGAGGAACGTGTTGATATTGTTATTCAAAGGAGTCCTAAGAGTGCAGCATGCTTGATAGCCGAGCCACACAGACAGAAAACACACTGTTTGTGCTGCAGATATCATATACAGTATGTGTATTGAAACTTAACAGGGATGAAGAGTGATTATACTTAATGATAACAGGCTGGATGATGTTAATGCAAGCTGAATAAACTGGAAGTTGAAGGTGCGGTGCATGTATACCCACTGTGTTATTATAGCGGTTCTTTACAGGTATTTAATTTATACTTTTTTCATATTCATTTCTTTGTGGCCAAATTTGCAAAGGACAGACTTGTTTATTATTGTTTACTAGTGGAAGACATTTGTTTTAAGGTAACTAACAGCTGCAGTGTGTCTGTTATGCTGTTTATTGGTTTTAGAATGCAGCATATTATTTGTCAAGTTTCGTACGTGAAAAAATTATTCATTATCGTGGAGCTGACAACAACATGTCTCTGTCAGTGAATGATGTTTCTCCCCTTCAGGGTCGTTACACTTTTTCTCAAACTGCCAGTAAGAATGAGGACTGAAGGTTTTTGTACAGCTGCTCAACCAACTGCAGTCACTGTGGCTGTCGAGCACAATAATAAACAGCAGAATCTTCAGTCTTCAGACTGTTCATCTGCAGATACAGCTGCTGTCTGCTGTTGTCTCTGGAGATGGTAAACCGGCCTTGAACTGACTGAGAGTAGTAGATGTAGCTGCTGCCATCATTGCTGATAGTTGCAACCCACTCCAGTCCTTTTCCAGGAGCCTGTCTGATCCAAGCGTTCCAGTAATCACTACTGAACCCAGAATATGTGCAGGTCAGTCTGTGGGATCCTCCAGGTGTTTTAACCACTGGTTCAGACTCAGTCAGTGTTTGACCCTCAGTACCTGCAGACATTTAAACAGCTCATTAGTTACTGTAATGCAGCCATGTTGTTTTTGTCAGAAGAACACTTTGTATTGTTCTTACCTGCCCAGTTAACTGACAGGATGACAAAAAGAAAGAAATAATCAGGTCTGATCATTGTGAAAGCCAGCTGTCTCTGTCCAGTCTGCAGTGTGTATGTCAGTGATTTAGTGTCTGTCCTTCACTCTGCAACACATATGTAGAGATGGAAGACGTCAGAGATTTGCATTGACTCCTCCTCTTCCAACAGAAACACCACGTCTCATGCACGTGGCTAAAAAATACACAGTTTGTACCATTTTCCATATCATGATTATAATCAGGATGGTTGTTTTTTAATGATGAGACATTTTTCATCTTTCAACAGTAATTTACACCAAACTCTTGTTCTGGTGAAATATTCATATTCTGGATATATGATGGATCAATGTCCACATATATTCTCAGTATCTCCTTTAAAAGTCAATGACAGGAAAATGTTGATGAGCTCTTGGTAAATGTAACACGAAAAACA
>CAFUXE010001404.1:2626-41157 GCA_903364295.1 Serranus cabrilla
ACCCCGCCCCCTTACCCTTGCCACGCCCCCTTTCATAACTCGTAACCTCTTTGTCGTAGGTTGCTTGGGGAGGCTGCCGTTGATCGTGAGGCCTGGTATGGCCTGCTCCCCCGACCGCTCCACTCTGCTCGGGTCCGTTCATCGGTGCTTGCAGCTTTAATTCATTTATTATTTCAATGTGGAATTTGTTTCAAGAATCAAATTGACTTTGTTATTCAACATTAAATATAATTTCAGTTGAGACCATATGCAAGTGGCCAGATAGGAACTTTTCTCATATGTTGTTGTTATTCTGATGATCAGAGTTTGGTTTAAAATAAAATCCTCCAGAAGTTTACCAAGAAAAGAGAGAGTAAAGTTGAGTCTGTAATTACCAAGGTCCACAACACAAAAGCTGGGCTTCATGAGCAGATGTTTCACCATAGCAGTTTTATCAGCCTTAGGGAAAATGTCTAATTGCAAGAAATGTTGCGTTTCCTGGGAGAGGCACTCACACTGAAGTGTTACTATATGCATTTTTACTTTGTCAATACCTGATCATTAGTCACTATTTTTGTATTCCCTCAAGCAAATTACACCACCATCCAACCCGACTGAAAACTAACTATTTAGTTTTAATTGGGTGAATAACATGAGTTCACAAATGAAATAAGGGGGCGAACAGAGCTGAAATCTTAAGCAAACAAACATTAAATCATCATATTCAGGACATATTTATAGTTTATTCATATCTACGCACCATGATATTACTGTAGCTAAAAGAACCACAGGATGAAGAAGAATTGCTGTTTTTCACATAATTTGTGGTCGCTTTAAAATATTGGACTGTGAATTCCTGTAATATCTTGATATCATAAGCAATATTTTAAGAGCATGGTGTATTTGAATATGCTGGTTTGGTTTTGGCTCACTGAAAAGACGGGTTTCACAGAATCTTTTTGAGTTGGGGCAGGGATTTATTAAAATTACAACTATTCAATGAATCCTTTTGTTTGTTCAAGTTAAAAGTCGACCGTAAATCATGTGAAATTGTAATGGAAAATTAGGAACCCTTTATGTGTACAGCTGGGATTTAAAGAGTGAAGATAGTGTGATGATATTGAAATTGCTGTTTGCCGCTCTTTAAAATAAAGTTTTGTCTTTACTGGTATGATATAAAAGGTTTCTCCGGGTGTTTTACTCACAGGGAATTAACTACAAATTTTATTGATTGAAGTTTAAATGTGTTTCCATTTTGTTTGGCTGCTCAAATACAAAAGTATAAAATATAAGGCATATTAGGGAGACTCTGCCTCTGTCATATTGCTGAAGAGTATCAGGACTTCTCTTTAATGTAGATTTGATCTGTTCAATCATATGCTGAGGTTGAAGCATACTCTAGAGTGCAGTGAGAGTGAGTGGGAGTCAGTGTGGCCAAGAATCGACATCATCGTCAAAAGACCATGCTAAAAGAAATGCTGGCATGTTTCTAAGCAACACTCAAATGCACAAATACACACGGATCCAACCAGGAGTGGGAGATGTTATTTCTCATAGTGCACTGCAGCTTCCTCTGATCCCTGATAGTCCTCCATTTTTCTCTTTCCAACCACAAAACATCTCTAATGCTCCCCACAGAGCTCTCCGCCTCCAGTCTCAGGGGGATCAGTCAACCCTACACTCTTTCACTTCAGCATCCAGTACTTTCCAAACCCCCTCGCTCACACTTACTTTCAGCACGTTTGAAGGAGAAATGAAGTCCAATTAACGTGGAGTTTAAATGTTTTTAAATTTGTGAAAAGGGGCAAGTGCTTGGGCTTGTTGAAGTGGATGCTGAGGTAAAAAAAAATAATGAAACTGAACAAAAGGTTGATTGAAAAACTTTCTCTCGGTGTACGCACGCTTGTGTGTGTGGCTGTTGAAATAACATATTTTTTTACTGCAACATTTGGTGTATCTGGTCTTCTTTCTAAACACGTCTATAAACGCTGAGGCTGCTTTTCATTTAATTTGGAGTGAGATAGTAAAAGGACATAACATTTGACAAGGTGACTCCACTGTAAATGTTATCAAACCTATTTTTGATCAGAGTTTGATCATAAATTCAGCTGGCTTTCCCTTTTATTTCCTCCAAACTTCACATTTAACATGGTCATAGGATTGTATTGAACATTTCAGCAAAACATTTACAACATATGTTGTTATACAATTTGTGCTAACTTTTCTTTTACAATAAAACTACTTGGTCGAACACTGAGCCAGCAGTTACAGATGTATAAAGAGATCTGTATACAGGGGAATGAAAAGTTTCTTACTGGCTTCATGAAACCAAAACAGTTAAATTTCCAAATATTTTATGTCACTGCAGGGCTCATAGAGTGAGCGCACTAGCGTTTCCTCTTGGTCCACTTGGTCACAGGCTCATTCACAGAGAAAGGAAAGTAACTCTTACAGATAATAACTTTGGATTCAGTGCTGTACAACCTTTAGAACCTTGTGATTGAAACAAGGACTGTTTAAGTGTCTATTATGGGAAGCTGATGTCCCTCAGAAAGGTAATTTGCTGAAAAAGAGTTTTTTTGAGCCACATGGCCTCACATGAGGGTCACTGAAGTTGCAATTCCATTGTTTGTCCATGATGATAAATTGGTTTCATCATTTTAAGGACACATTTTGGTGATGTCATTTATTCACCAAATTGGATTAAATATATATAATTTTATATGGTAAATAACATTTAAGACATAATGCTGAATGCAAGTCTTCTTTGTGCCTTCTGCCTGTTCCAAATACCAATACTTTAACAGCATGAATAGGACTATAACTTCACAAACGATGGCTTTCTTTGCAGAGGGGTTTTATGGTGCTGCTGTTGTGTTGTGCTGCTCTGTGTTGTTTGTCTGTGCACCAAGGTCAGTGTTCCTCTTTTTGCACCGCAGTGTTATCAGTGATAGTGAATAGTAATTATTTTCACTGCAGGAGACATTATGCCAACAAAGTGTGTGAAAAGTGATCAGGATGTGAGAGTGAGCATGTAGAGCTGAGCTACCCAAATTGCACATGCACTAGCATTCATATGCATGCTGTATTTTAAGCCATGGATTTAGAATGATTGCAAGATAAGTCGACCGACCACAGAACAAATTGGACACACAAGGTATCCCATGCTGACATTTTCCACTTGCTCATGTCACCTACCTCTGCCCTCCACTATTTCTCCAGTTGATCCTCCACAGCCCACTCCACAGCCCTCTACATGTCTCTATCTCAGACCAGCAGACTGCTTGACATTGTCTCCTCCTTGCTGAAGCCAAAGTCAGGTTAAGATCACAAGCTCTTCATTAGTATTCAGGTGTAGAGAGCTCTATGGAGCTGAGTGGGTCTCAACTCTTGGCCAAAGCCTGGCTCAAACAAAGAGCTATTGAGCACCGGGAAGCAACAAGCATCACAATTCATCATTCACATCAGTGCCAGTTTGCTATAAACGTCTAATTTAATCCTTATTAATCCTAAAGTAGCCGGTTCACAATTTGACAGAAGCATCACACCCATACCATACCATATGTACATGATGTATGAATGCCACCCTTTTGCTCTAATAACCAGAGTTTCATGAAATAAAAGTAAACTTACAACATAGTTTCCCCCCCAGAACATTATGTTGTTTTGTTCCAAGCAAAACATATTTTTTACCGGGTTAAAAGGGTCAGATCACCTAAATAATCCTTAAAAAAAAACATCCCTCTCACCCCTACCTGTGAATTGATTTTGGTCTTATCTATATAAAAACATTTTGCATTTGCTATAAAGTAGTTTTTTCCAGAGCAGCACAAATGACATTCCATTAACCCTTACTTTAGGATTTCAGCGTGTTTGCAGAAATCTCACAGAGGGATAACTCCAAACCTCAGTAGATAAATCAGAAGTTTTTCCAATGGCTCAATATCGCATCCGATAAGTGGAAAAATATATTTTTGTAAATGGCTGGAACTGACCCCTTAAAACAGTAGGGCATGGATAGTGAAAGAAATCTCACTCTATTTAGACTTTTTTTTGTCTTTGGGGAGGTGTGTGATACAAGTAAATGGTGTGATTATAAATTAGATTACACGTTTGTTGACACAATTTGCAAGTATGCTGTGAAAAAGTTCAATATCTACCATTTGAAATAGATCAAGATAACTGTGCTGTCTCTTACAGGAGAAAATGATCTTTAGGATAGGGAAATCTCTGCATCAGGACTGAACATCACAACAAAGCACACTAAAGAACACATGAACTGTTTGCACAGATGGATGTGGCAAAAAACCCATAAGGGAGCCACAAGTGGAGAAGATTTGCCTCTAATAGTAATCACATTTCTCCTTCTCAAGGTTAAAAAATAAACCGATTATTGTGGTAAAGTGGGTAAGAGGCCAAAATCAAAACGCGTTCAGGACGCTCACTGTGCAATGGAAACACAAATCTCATTATATCAGGATCAGTTTCTCTGTCTTCCTCAACCTGACTGTCTTATTGTTTCAGCACCTTCATTTCATCCTGATCTGGACCATATATTAGGTTTTCATTCTCTGCCTTATTGTACGTCATTTTTCTTTCCCCTCTTGTTCCCCCCGTCCCAATTTGGTGTGGCAGTTGAGCGCTGAGAAAGCCAGTAGACCTGCTCTGTATTAACACATAAATCTTGAGTGAAGCGACTCTAACATCTGCTGCCATCTCAGAGTTTTTTTCGTCACTACTCTCTTTTATTCCCCACGTCCCACACACTCTCTGTACAGCCTGAGCCACATCTGTACCCAGGGTAGTCATTTCAAAGTAATGATGCCTGGAATAGGAATTTAGTCCTACAGTCAGCCTTTTTTCTTTGTCTTTTGTACTTTCTGTATCTCTCTCTCACTTGTATAAATTCAGTAAAAAAAACCGGGAAGATGTGACCTTAAAGTGTCCTCCTGGCTCTCAGAGTCTCACTGACCTCTGGGTGTGGAAATAGATGAAAAATAAATAAAGATTTGTACTATTTGTACTATTTTCCTGCTTCATGAGCAACACACTGTGTATTTCTGCTCTGAGAAGTTTCAGGCACGGATGGCTGTGAATGTAATGGGAGTTAAAAGACACAGGCGTTTAATGCCTCGCATTGGGATGAATAAAACAAGCTGTACTGTCTTTCTGCTTCTTCTTCTTCCTTTTCAAGGTTTAGTGCAGCTGACACCCTCTCCCACTCAGTGCCCCTTTGTATGGGTAATAATCTCATTTTATACGTCTCTGGGGAACTTTCTTTTATAAGTTTTTACTTGTAAATTTGAGGCTTTTGCTTATTTATAGACAGAGTATTTTATATATGCCCTTCTGTGCTTTTTCAAAACTCAAGATTCGGATTCACCAACCTGTCCGGATTATCATCAGCCTGGTTCTGTTTTTTAGGTAGAGGTGAAGTGAAAAGTACAAGACTGTCAACACACTGTAAAGTGCATATACTCTTCTCTGTCACAAGCCATGTGTTTCTTTTGTCCCCAGTCTACCGTCTCCCAACATGCTGGGCAGAAACAAGTAATGCTGCGAGCAGAGATTCTATCAGTAAAGAGGGGACGGGAAGAATGGCTTCATGTGAAGGTATTAGGATTGGGGGGAATGTATAGTGTGATGGAAAGACGGATAGAAATAATGCCCCGCTGTTTTGATGATATCTGAGACTAAGAGCTATCCCCATGCATAATAGAACTTGCATGTTGTAAAGAAATACATCTGTTTATAGCCTGGAGGTTGGTGTGAAAGAGTCTGTTTGTCTGTGTGTGGGTAGGGGTGGTGAATGATGGGTGTATGCTCATCTCGAAGCCAAAACCACGTATAGCCCTGTAGCTTTAATGTCTATGACAATGTATGTTGGAAATTGACTAGTGTGGGTGCTCTGTGAAATGAAAAATGCTTTCTTGTGAGATACAGTTCATGTTTACTATGTTGGGGTAGAGAGAAGGAAGGTGGAACATGGAGGAAAAATGTGATAGGTGATACACAAGGTTTTCATTTCCATCCAAAGTCTGGCTAGCAGTAAAAAGAAAAGAATCCCTCATCCTAGGTGGAAAATCCTCATTTAATTTGATTTATTAACCTCAGAATGATCCAATCGCCCGCCTGACTTATACCCTTTCAGAGGCTCAAAGTGTGTGGGCCCAGTTTAAAAAGTAGATACTTGTATCATATGAAACTACAAGACCTAAAATCTTCATTGGAACCGTGTCATGATATCTTGTGGGGGAAATTGTAAACAATGATCCCAAGTTAGGTTAAATCTTGGCAATGGAAAAACTGGTGATTTTTTTAAAGGGGTTCCTTTACCTAGAATTTAAAGGTCTCAGACCAGTTTTAAATCCATATGATACTTAAGTCAATACAAATGCACATTTCTTCCTGAACCGATATTTTCATGCCTTAGCCTCTATCCAACCTCAAGATATCTGAATGAAAATGTTTATCGGCATACCACAAGTCTTCCAATTACAGATGTGCCTTGCCTTTTTTCCTCAGGTAGTATTAATGTGTTACTTTTGCCTATTTTAAAATGTTGCATTTGAACATTTCTGCTTGCGGGGGTCCCTTTAACCTTAATACCTTCAGAAGACATCGTAAATGAGGCTCCCATGACTCTCCGTGAGGTCGTAGAATTACATGGTTTTCCCCCAGCCAATCAGCAAAGATCAGGCTGTGACAACAGTGACACCATGACATCTGACTAATCAGTTTGATAATTTTATAGTAACATATTGACATTGACTTCCAATGTAAAAATGACACATTTGTGAGAAAAGTCAAAAGTATCCTCCAGTAACACTCATACAATGTAGAATTTATAGGTTTTTCAATGAGTGCCCTATAAAGGGCTAACCGTCCTGGAATCACTTGAATTGGGTATGACGGGATACTTCAATAAGCCACGTTTTTTTTTAATGGATTTAAATGTTTTTCAAAGGTACACAGTATGTTTTTATGTAGAATTTCTTCCTTCAAAACAATCTGGTTGTGAAAACCATTGACTAGTTTCAGCACACACTTGTTTACAGATGGAAGCAATAAAAAGAAATTAGGGGTTGAAGCAGATTCCTTTAGTGGGTAATGCTGGCAACATTACGCCCCAGCTTGTTTATCTTAACTATTAATCTAGATGGAGTCAAGATGGTGGTGTGGGGAAGGTGGTAGTTAGATGTCGACATCAGCAACAGAGGCAGCAGGCAACAGCTCATTAGGTTTACATCGTGCATGCTGATTAGGAATTGGCTCCAGTGTGAGTAAGAAGTATTAATGGTAGTTTTAGTCTTATTCATTAGATTGAGTGAACCACAAGGTGGCCTTTCAAACTTTAAATGCAAAGAAGCAGATATATGAAACGGTAGGAGCCAAGAGGTGTGGGGAAGAAATTAGTTAAGGAGAAGAAGAGGGAGAGGGAAGTAGTCTTCTTGATTGAGGTTTTATTGAACTCCATTTCCATGAGATTGATGAGGTGCAGCACCCTCTGTAAATCTCTGTCTCTGTGTTCTCAGTTAAATCCTTTTAAAATAAGACAATAAATAAATAAATAGTGTGCATACAGAATGCAGCTGCTCTGTGAGAAGACTATGGTTAGGAGATGGGTGCCCATGGTGATCAAGTTAACACCCTGGTGAAAAAGGTAGGGGAAAAAACACGTACAATTCCGAACTGTAAGAAAGGCTGCAGTTTTGGTGAATTTATGCTACAAAACCACTGACTTATGTTCAAGGCAAAATACTTCCTGGTTAGGTGTTTATTAAAGACTTCCCAAAACGTGAAACATGTAAGTTACATAAAAAATGTCAATCACTGCCACTACGTCAGCAAGATTGCGGTAGAGGACATTATTGTCGTATTTTGCTGCTTCTATAAACACCCTTTATCGTCAGACAGACATTCATTGTCCCTGGAAGATAAAGCCTGGAGTTCAGAGACCCCTTGCCTGTCCTCCTAACACCACAAGCAGGCTTAGACACATTTACTAAACAATGTCAACTGTTATTGCAGGGATTGCCATGTTTTCTAGCTTTGTTAGGTATATTTTCTCCTTAACATTTGCACATTATAGACTTGAAAATATGTCTAGGCTGTCTTTTAGGACCGTATGGGAGGGATGGGTTTTCTGCGATCGCCCACTGATCGAAAGGTCGGGGGTTTGATCCCTAACCCTGACCATGGCAGCCTACATGGCGAAGTATCCTTGAGCAAGATGCTAAACCCAAAATTGCTCCCGATGCTGCGTTCACAGGTGTTTGATTGTATTCCTGATGATGGCAGGTGCACCAGTATGAGCGCAGGCTGTAATGCAAAAGCTCTTTCAGTGGTCGCAAAGACTAGAAAAGGGCTATATAAGTACAGTCCATTTACCATTCCATTTAACCCTGTGCACGTTTGAGAATGATGTTATATTCATATAGTTTTATATGCAGCCCATTTACTGCTGTCTTATATTGTACTTGAGTACCACTCAAGCTATAGCTGGGCATTGTATTTCAAAGAGAGCTTGCTTTATTGGTATGTTTGACAAAGCGCCACTGCATTATATCAATAGGAACAGATGTTTTTATATAATTTATTATACAATCTCCACTGCAAAATAAAAGCCTCATAATTTGTCCTGATAAATGAAATACTTGTCATGACAATTACAATTGCTGTATGTGGTAATTGTTGGTTATGTTGTATATAAGAACTGTAGCTACTTGTAGATCTTAATCTGTTAACTATTAGGTAAAAGTGGTTTTCTATCGTATGTAGCTATAACAAGAAAAAGTTTACAGGAAAACTTTTTTGTGACAGTGAACTCTGTATATAGCAACCATGAAGAAATAAGTAGTCTTCAGCACTGTCTGGTGCTACACGGATGGTTCTACATGACTGGCCAATGACTAAAGCTTTGCTCTTATCCATGCTGTAACCACACAGACAAAGGCAAACAAACAATCTGAGTCTATCTTCATAAAGAACCACAATTGTTTTAAAAATGCTAGCACATCACTTCACTTTTGGATGGTGAACAAAACCTTCAGGGCCCATTAAATCCCATTCTGCGAGGCTTATACTGGGCCTGACAGTAAACACCCACATATTTCATTATATGCAAACTGATGTTCCATGCATCTTTGTTCTAATAATGGGGACTCTGCCAGTATCACCAACACTCAGGTTCATTCCTCTGAAAAAATGAAAAATGCACTATATTTGATGGACTCCTGTACTGGGATAATGCTTGCAAGGAGCCCATCTTGCAAAATGTTTGTATGCTTTGACTTGTTATATTATCACAATGCAATGTAAACTGAGATCAGCCTTCACAAATGGAGAGACAGCAGGTGAAATATACAGGGAATTTATGGATTTATGGATCTATTCATAGCGAGATGCTGGGAGAAAAGCCAGGCAAAATGCAAAGTACATAATAAGGGCTGATTTTAGGGATGCACCAATCCAACTTTTTCCCTTTGGATGCTGATAACAATACTCCCGTTTTTCAGTAACGGCCGATGCTAAACCCCAATCTGATGCCATCGTTTAACTAATAAGCAGTATGCCTTATTTTGTGGAAGTAACTTTGATCATTCTTTTGTGTGTAAGACATTGTCATTGCTTTATTAACTTTATAGATATACATTTACTGAATAGTTTTTTTCATTGCAGTAATAAATCATGCACCAGCAAATGGGTGAACCATAGACTGGTAAAACTCACTGGCACCGTTTCCTGATCCAGCTATCTGAGCCAGAATCATCCCGATGTCCAATATTGGTTTTGGTGCATCTCTTGTTGATTTATTCTCAAACAGAACTAGTTTGTATTGTGTAATTGTCTGATCACGGCAAAAATAAAAAGTGTTTGTAGTTGTTTCAAACTGGCAGCTGTCTGCTGTATTGATGTGGGTGAAAAAATATGGAGATAAAGACACCTCATTCTTTAGACAGTCTCTGCTCGAGTGCATTCTTGGTGTTGCATTGAGTTGTTCACATGAGAAGTGACAAATGAATTGTGTCAAGAATCAAAAAAGAAGAAGTGCATGATGTGTGATGTGAAGCAATTTAAGCATCCAACAAAGACTTCTGAAGACGCACACTTACAGTACAAATGTGGGAAAGGCTGCCACAGTTTAACACATTTCTGGTGACTTAAAACTCAATTTTGAAGGTGCAATGTCACTAGTTTATGAAAAGAAAACACCATCCAGAGAGCAGCGCAATACAGTGATAGGATGAACCTTTCTTAAGCACTGGAGCTGCTGTTTGAATTTACCTGACAGGGCAGTGAAGTTTATAGTGAGGGGTGCTCTGTGGTGGCCAGTGGTTCATTTAGAGTTTGACTCTTGTCCCCAATCTGGAGGCAGTTTATCTGTAATTACAAGCTAGTTTTCCGGTGTCATTCAGTTGATCCTCTCAAACTTGAATCATTTCTTTTCACAGACCTTTTTTCTCCTGTTACTTTGTGTGCTGAATGTAATGGGATGAGCATGTGCTGGATATATGTGATTAATGGAAATGTTCTCGCCCCAGAGGAAAATATCTTTTCAGACGCAGGCCCATTTCAAAGGCACTTAGATACATGCTATTATTTGGCATTTAGCCCTCTTTCTTCCTCTCCATCCTCTGCAAAACTTTAAATTCCTGTAGAGAGCTTTAATATCTCTTAAAATGCTGTAGTATATATACTAGATATGTAATTGATGCTTATGATGGCTAAGTGAGCCCTGAAGTGCTGTCGGGGAGAAGATAGAATGCCTTTAAGAGGTTATATTGATTCAGAAACTAAACATTCCCTTATGCCAAATACCTAGCCGTGTTCCTTTGCCACGAGAGAGACCAAAACAACAGTTGCACTTTTTAGGTGCACATGCTTCAAATACAACACACTCATCATGTTGGCATGTGCACTAACCAGAGAAGTATGGTATGATAGTCAGTAAATGAATGTGCCCATAATGTTCCCATTGAAACGTATTTATAAGTAAGTAAATTAACTGATTATTCATATCTGTATACACAATAAAAAAAAAAAGTGGGATTCAAGAATGAGAAAACCCTTTGTGAAGCTGTTTCTGTAGTAATCAAAGAGGACGGGGCTTACCCGCTTGAGGAAAAACACAGAATTACCCAGATGAGGTCATGTTTAAAAGTTATAGGACACTTTGTCTAAAGTGTTGTGTGTTCTCTTTCCTAAAGCAGTACTAACACTTGGACTCTGTATTTCACATCCCAGTAAATCATCTCCCTGGCCCTGTTTTTTTACTCACTGTCCTTTTTTTTTTTTTTTACTCACAAATGGTAAACACTCCAAAACATTCACCCTCTTGGGTAGATATCCCCATTGACTTTTGACTGCATGTGATACAAACCATTGATTACTACAGAAACATCCCACCTGCTGCTCACTTTGCCTCCAAACATCTCCAGCAGACAACATTTGAAAGCATCACTACAGTTTTTCATATTATAAAAGGTCACAAATTGTATCATATTTTTAGAAGAGCTGCTGTAAATTCAATGATTTAAATTGGCAACAATCCACATGACATCCTTTTGAGACTGAAAAATGAACATTTACATTGTAAACGTGTGCGTTTCCCAACATCCTTTATAACAGGTATCCATATATTCTTTGTGTGCATGCTCCTTTTATTGAATTTGAGCTGTGACATGTTCACAAGGGGAGTTATATTGTCAGCGGAAGCCACTGTACCACTTTCTCAACAGTATTTTACAGAGCCATATATAACTTCTGTACAATACAATGCAGTCCAACACAATGGCTTTGTAATAAATGCTGTTTTTATAGCTTAGAAATGTCAGACAGGATTCAATTCAAAAGTCTTTTTTGAGTTTTTGGATTACATTACATTGTAAATTGTTAATTAATCCACCGGGTCTGGATTTTACAATATGTATATTTTATTGTGCCCTGCTCTTATGTGTAGTGTAATCTATTACACTGCCTTGTGATGCTTCACACTGATCTGTGAATTTCACTCAAGTCATTATTTGAAACATCACTTTTCATATCAAAGTAATAACCTAAACTTCTTATAATCATTAGGGGTGTAATGATACATCTATGTTCCATTGTGATTTGATTATCCAGTAGTACCAATTCAAAGTAAAAAGATATCGATACATATCATAATCCTTAATATTTGCTGTATATTTGTTATTTTCATTAAACTAAACAACTTTTTTGTCATTTAAATTCCTGGAAATGCATAGTGATAAAATTGTCGACTCATATTTTAGTTGTTTGTTGTCAATTGATGTTAATGTAAGTAATTGTGTTAAATGGACAAATGATAATGTCTCCTATTGATCCCAGGCCCCTGAATTTAATCAAATCCAAACTGTATCATGGACGCCTTTGTGATGCCAGCAGATATCATATCATTGTCCAAAGAATCGGGCATATTCATGCTTTAATTGTAAAGGATTTTTTTTTTTAACCAAACTGCACATTCCTGTTTTCATTACTGTGCTAATAAGGTCAAAAAGATTATATTGAAAGTTAAGCCAAACACAGATGTTCTATAATGAGAGTTGCTTGTGAGTCTCTGATAGGAAAGTGCATTGATTGATATGTAGAGCATGTTTTGTGTTCTATTTTTCTATCTTTTTTGGTCACACTTGGCATTAGTTAAAAACAAACAAACAGTGCATGCCTTTCCAATGCCAATTATAAGCTCATTCTATCAGGCTCTTTGAGGGCTTTTAAATTGGTTGGTTCTGATATGGTTTGAGTGGAAATAGAGTGGGATGTGTTTTAGATGAGAGATACAGGACCTGAAGTGCTTCCGGGCATGACATTCGAGAAGAGAGAGCACAAGAGCGTCTTCAGCTAACGCGTGCAGTTTCCTAGCTAAAGGTCATCAGCAAGTGGAGGCTGCGATTGAGAAAAGGTCAAAGCCTCTTTGAAAATGCTGGTAACAAAATGGCAACTATCATAAACAAGTTGAACATACAGTATTGGGTCCCTGAGCTCATCATGGCACAAACCATACCATTAGTTTTATGAGAAAAACATAACAGATTCTGAATTTATGTGATCCACTGATAGACCTGTTGTATAACAGGACTGAGTTTATAAATGACGGACCAGTGAGTGTCTGTTGCCCAGACCAGTGTTGGAGAATGTCACAGCACTTATGGCACAGACAGCATCGATGTTAATGTGACATTTAAACCAAACCTGGCACAGTTGGATGTCTTGGCCTTCAACTTCATAAGGACATTGTGTGCCACAGTCCTCTAAGAGATATAAACTAAATATCTGCTGTCACAAGCATGACCTCACATGGTCAGTATTTGCATATTATCAAAGATTCGTGTTCAGTTTATCATCTTGTATTTGTTTCACTATGTCCAGACCATGCATCTGCTAAATATATGTACTGGAAAAGGATTTTTGATTGCAGATTAGGTACTTATTCAATGAAATACATCTTCAATGAACGGTTCCTCTTTTACATTCAATTGCAAAATGAATAGAATGAAATTATTAATGCATGCACACCATTCAGGTGCTTTAGTCTGTCATTGTTGTGTACGTACTTCAGTCCGTGTGATGGCCACTTCTCGTGTTTTTTACCCGTGAAGTGCAGTGAGATGGCTTATTATAATGACTTACATCAGGTGTGAGGACGCCTGAGTGCCATATCTGGTTTCTCTTTCATGCCTTTGTTGTTGTGAGAGTACTTCTTAGCTTAACCTGTGAGGAGAGGTACAGTGATGGAGTCTGACAAGGTTATTGATATTGGCCCATCACAGACATCTGTACCTATCTTTATCGTTTTCCAATATGCGCCAATATGATGACCTTTTCTACGAAATATGTAATGCAGAAAATTATGCTTGGGATGATTTAGAAATTGTGTCGCATAGCTTTTTATTTTTTTTATATTAATGGCCAACAATTGACTGATACTGAGCCTATGAAATAATTTAGTTATTTATTTTATTTGTATGTATTTTGTATTTAAATGGTCAGCAAATGACTGATACTCAACCCACAGCACTTTTTAGCTATTACTTTCAGTTTTAATTTCTATAATTGGTTGACATTGGAATACATGGAAAGTGTCTGACAATGTATATATTCCTTTGTGAAGTTATTTTTTAAGAGAGCATCTCTCTGGGTACCTTTGCATAGTTATATTGGTGCACAGCCCAAACAGAAAACATCTGATTTGATTCCAACTCAAAATGCATATATCAACACATTTGGGAGTCTGTGAACTTTTCACTTCTAGAATTGGAGTTGGTCTTAAAAAGCCTTTTCCTGGTTGTGTTTCAGTCTAAGAACTTGTCACAGAACTGACTGATGCCTGTCATAATGGTTTTTAGGAATCAGAGTTGTGATGGCCGGATATTTATCCAAACACATTCATGCAAACGTCCCACTGAGCCAGTCTTCAGCAGCTAAACCCTGAATTTTGCCTAGCATAGACTAGTGACAGACTTTGGCTGAGACAGTCGCTTTCTGAGACAGAAACATAATAGTTCCTGACAGGGTGTGTGATTTCCTCAAAGCCATTTAGATATGGCCCGGGTCTCCTAAGAGCTAAAGACAGGATTCAATAAGTAATGCCTCAGCAGGCGCCAGCACCTGGCGATCCCCGTCACCCTCTGGCTGACTGTAATCATTTGTGATAGCCCCCGTACGCTTGCTGGTCTCCCAACAGCACATGTTTCACTCAGGCTTTTAGATGGGCATCAAAATGCATTACCTCCAAAGCAGTAGATGGAGGCCTGGATGCGTGAAACCAGGGTGGAAATAAAGACATTAACTCTGTCTGCAGACCAAGACTGCTGAAGTGTGCTGAGTGACATTAGAGCCTGTTATACATATACATCAAGGGCCATTAACGCCTTAAAGTCAGGATGTGTCAGGCATTACCATACATGCATTTCAGACTATTTAGGCGTTTGAATTATATGGACATATATGTCAAAACTATACATGTTTGCAATTAATGCTTGAGGACTAGGACTTTATGACAGGACTCTGTGTGACTCTTCCTCCTTCTTGCCTGTCTGTACCCTCTAACTACTTCTCTTTCTCCTTCAAATTAAGTGGAAACAACACGGCATATCTTCTCAGGTCCTTTGCATATAGTCCTATTGCATGGTAAATATGGCCTTAATGACTCGGCAGCGGGGGGCTCGGCTGTTTAATGAGCAGGCTCTCCTGCTCCACCACGATCAAATGAGAGCCTAATTTGATTTTCCCTCTTGACCTCTATTCCTCTCAGAAAACAACAAAGCACCAGGGATTTTTTTCAAAGGCTTGTGCGAGAGTGTAGAAATTCAGAGGCGTGTGGAGAAAGAGTGGATAATGATGATAATGATGAGATTTTTCTCATGGAGATAGCGAGAGTATAATACACCTTTTATATCACACGCATGCAGCATATAATGTGTATCTATTGTTTGCATTTACACAGGCATATGTTACCAGGCTTCAAGGGCAAAATGAACAGCAAATCTTTCATTTTGCTGGAATAGTTGGACATTTTGGGAGATGAATTAGCTTTGGTGGTGAATTAGATTAGAAGATTGGTACCACTCCGATGTGTATAATTTGATAAGATTTTCAATTTAAAGGTAATTTTCCAGCGCTAATGGCTATGTCATTGTTAGACTATTAACTCTTGATTCATACATTTTAACAGAGCATCATTCTTATGCCCTTAAATTCTGTGTTAATAAAGCTAAATGGTAGTGTTTATTTTAAATGACCTAAAATCACATGCTTGAAAAGCAGGTGTGGACAGGGATTGAAATCAGTATTCGTGTCTGTTTTTGCAGAACTCCTGTTGGAAACCCGTTTTATGATTTGATCTCTTAGATGTGGCAGTAAAAGAGACCACTTCAGAAAAAACCAGCAGACCATGATGGCATCACTACAAAGGAAAACACACAGTGGGTGTCTAGACCAACAGCAACAGCCTCATGTGCTGATTCTACCACATCCACACGTCTGAAGTCAGAACCGGAAAAGATTTCTGTTTCTTTTACATGAGACATGAAGCCATAAAGTCCCCTTCCACTTAGAAATGTGCTTTTCACATGTTTATGTCCCCTAAAATGTCTGACTGTGACTATATTAAATTCTAATTCAATTCAGTTTAATTTATGTAGGCCAAGTTTGTAAATCATAATCTTGCCTCAGTGGGCTTTACACTCAGGGAACCTCAGTGAGAGCAACAGAGGAGCAACCTTAGAGAGATCTAAGAGAGATCTGCAAACTTAACAACAGAATAGACCATTTGTCAATACCAGAGTGTTAAAAAAAATAGCACACACATCCTTATACATACACGAATGTTAGTGGTTGTAAAAAAGGCTGCAGTTTTGGTAAATTTAAGCTAAAACCACTGATCTAGGTTTAGGGCCAAAAAACCCCCATCCTGGTTAGGTGTTTATAAAAGATTGTTTAAAGAGTAAATAAATGTACGTAAATGTGAGCATGAATTAAGTAAAAAAAACTGGTGCAAAAAAAGTTACATAAAAAAGTTGTTTACTTTTGTTTTCACACGGTACACAAGCCCAGTTCTCCTGGGTAAAAGTTCGCCACTTATTCATCCTCCTCCCCTCCCTCCAGCCCCGAGTGTGACATCTGCATCACCATCAATAACTACCACTGCGTTAATAGTAGAAGTCAAGCAGGATCATTGCTGCATGCACAGCCACCATCCGTGGAAATCTGAGCGATACTGTCTTATATTCATGCAAAGCTGATCACTAAAAAATAGTTTTCACATCCCTCTTCTGAAAGGACAGAAAATATCTGAGATTTACACGTATGTTGGGTGAGCTAGATTCAGTACGTCACAACCTGTGAAAGCCAATAGCGAAAAAGAAACCTGAAATATTCAGCTCTATTCATTTGTATTGACAAGTCTGCAGTGAAAACACAATACAACACTGTTTCAGATATTATTGTGTGTTTCATTCACTGTGTGAGCCACTGGCAGTTACAAGCTAAAAGATGCTGAAGACACCATCTGACGTGTCTGCCTGTCAGTCATCAGACCCCTCATCTGAGTCTGGAGGCTCAAACATGTATTGCAGAATGTCACTGATGTTTCTTGCTCTTTTACCGGTCAACCTAGCACAAGCAGCGGTGTTGAGCAGGATGGAGACCAGATCAAGAATTTTCTCGGAGAGGCAGAAACAGTTATATCGATGTGCTTTTTGAGGGAGTAAATACAATGTGATCTGCGGAAAGTCTAGTGAGAGAGCCCAAAGCCAGTGGCAGTTTTTTAATCCTCTTATACAATTCTCTCTTATTGCCATGTCAACCAGCACCAAACTCTTTACATATTGTAGTTACTTTCATTTCACCCAGTGGAGTGAAAATCAGTTTTAATATAATAATTTGGTTTGTCCGGAAAAGGTCAGCTAAAAGTGAAGGCTATTTTCAGCATTGCTGTTTCTCACATCCCCAGCTGCACACACACACACACACACGCACACACACACACACACACACACACACACATACCTGATAGTGACGCAGTGCATCCAGTCTCCCACTGTTGCCTCGGAGTTGCTCCCTTTGAGCTGTTGGGGGCTAAGTATCCCGCTCAAGGGCAACTCAAGAATAGTTGTTGAGAGAATGACAGCTCATAGCTCATTCAGCTTCACCACTCAGAGTGTATTGACAGGTTTGGGGATTCAAAGCAGAGTCCCTTGGTTTCAACGGTCTCAAGCTACTTTTCTAACATTATGAAGCAATATAACATTGAGACATTGTCTTCTCTCGGGAGGCTTTGAAAAAACCCAGTGATGTAGTACAAAAAAATAGTTGTGAGTATGAAAATCCATCAGTAACTGTAGACATTTGTTGGCTCAAAATGATTTGTTGTTAGAGAATGCAAAAAACATCAAACTGCAAAAGGTTTCATGTGTCCACTGTGGATAAATTAACATGTAACATAAAGCAGTTTTAAATCTGGACTGAGCAGCCCTTATATAATATAGGAATACATGTTGTGAAACAATTCTGTTCCTCTGTGTAGCTACATAATTCATTTCCCATTTTACTTCCTTTGGCAAAGGGAAACGTGAGGGTCTTGCGGATGTTGTGCTGATGCACAGTATATTTAGTAAAAATGCAGGGAGTAACCAGAGAACTGAAGGTGGTGAAGAGATTCAGCTCGGCAGGGCTCTGAGACAAAATGCTTTCATGACACCTGCTGGTGTAGCGTTCTGTCGTCCAGACTCTGTTCCTTTCCTCCCCCATCATCCATCCATCAGCCCAGCGGTAGATGCACCGACCATAGCCACTCTCCATTTGTCAGTGCCCATCAGAAATGGTTACATTCTCATTACATGCCTGCTGACCCTTTTGAAGACAGAAATAAACTCTGGGGGTGTTGCAAGAAAATGTCACAAAGGATAAAATGTAGCTGTCCTCCTGAGCAAGATTAAGAAGCAAAGAAACGAGAGGGATTACATCAACTCTTTCAGTGTACTGCTTCACAGCAAGTGTTGTTGTTGTTGTGTAACATGTCATGTTTTTATTTCAGGGACTGGAGAACTGTGGCGGACAGACGACTGTCAAAACCACTGTGCTTTTGAAGGCAAAAGGCAAAGTGAGAGAGAAAAGGCAGAGAAGAAGGTGAGGAGGATAACAGGAGTGGCAGTAAGTGATCAGGAGAGAATATTGGATTTCTTAGGCAGTTAATGAGACACAGAGGGTCAGAACAAAGCAAACCACATGACAGATTAAAAAGATATTAGTCTCCCATAATATAGTTTTCTGACCAAGGGTTGTTTTAAACACACACCATGTTTTCCAGACTTTTGCTAACTTTAATGATTAAGGCTTGAAATGGGCAGCAAGTGGTAGAGGCTGGGTGAAATCCAGCTCCTGCAGCCACCACTAAATCACCACGCATCTATTACTGAGCTAAACAACACACGGCTGGTTTTATGACCTCCTAAATCTAACAATCAATACATAAGACTAGGATAATAGATAATAGTGTAGAATAAAGCAAATGAGCATGAATGTCTTGATAATGTATCACTCCAAATTCTGTATTCTTCATCATTTATTACATTTCATCAGACCTGCACACAAATCACAATTTCCCTAATGAAGAGCACTTGGTCATGATCATGGATAGTACCTGAACCCTACTGACATCCTGATTACTTATTCATTTTTAAAAAGTCTCAAGGTGAGTGGAAAAAACGTGCATGCACATATGTTACTATGAAAGAGACAAAGCAGGGTGGAAAGGGGCAGGAAAAAAGACACATGAGACAGCTAGAGCTTCCATTTTATCCAAGAATCATACAAAACCAACTCTAACAGGCACGCATATGTCCCTTCCAGAGGCTTGTGAATAACAATAATTTGAGCATGAATGAGTTCTTTATTGGCTTTGCTGTGAGTGAACACTCTTAAAAAGCGACGCTCACTCAAAAATGTGATGTCCTTCGATTGATTCAGAATAATGATGCCATCACAACTGAATAATGTTATAGGTTTTATTTTCAGCTGTGCTGTGGAATCATAATATACCAATATTTTTAAGCAACAACAACAACACATTAAGTAAATAATGCTCATGGAAATCATATAAAAACAGCTGTTTTTTAAAAATCTGGTTTAAAAACAGTTGGTACTGAGTGAAATGTAAACAATGACGTTGTGGTTCCAATATAACTTGTAAAACTTTGAGTTTATGTTTTCAGCAAGATTACAGAAAAACCACTGGTCCCATTTTCTTGAACCCTGATGGAAATATGGGCCAAAGAAGCCATGCTTTGGTCCAGATCACAGGGTAGATACACATTTTTATTGTGATTTGACTACAGCAACTACTTATTTTGCCTGATTTGACTTGAATAGTTAAATCAGTCAAATCTGCTGCAGTGTGTAATTTTCATCAGTTCCTTTGAGTGCACCAGGAAAATGGAAAGCAGAGACACTGGTCACTGACTAGCAGACGACTTCAACAAGCATCACTCATTGTTAAATTAGTCACCTAGACAACCGTTTAGCGTCCTTTATCAATTCCTTTGTGCGTCTGTGTGTGTGTGTGTGTTCCTGTCCACTTGCGTCTCTTGAGTGATGACACACACACCGCACCGAGAGTTCAGTCCAAGTATGTCAAACGTGTTGCCTCCTCTCAGCACTCATTGGTGGGCATGTTTGTCTTTGTTCTCAGACCGTAGCCTCGGAGTATTCTTCACGCAGTGTGTTGGTAAATAGCTGTGGCCCTGGAGACAGCCACACAGCGCTCATTCCTCTCCTGGCCATTTCCTCGGACCCTCCTGCTCAGTGTAACCAGCGGCACACAGTGTGCAGAGGGTGCACAGCGCATCCCAGTCAGTCAGTCCTCCTCCTCGCTCTCTGCTACTCACACCAGGATGGATCTACCCTCCTAGCAGGGCACAAGTCTACTTTGGCAGTTGGCAAGTTGGGCTCTCATTAAGGAGTGAAATCAGGAGCTGAAACAAACGTTTCGAAAGCTTTCCCTTCATCTGCGCGCATCAACTTGGCTTCATGATGACAGCAGCCGGGCTACAATCGCGCCTCCTGCTCCTGCTCTGCTTCATCTCCACGGCAGCGTGCAATATGTTTGCATTCACCGAGGAGCCCTCCGAGAGAGTCGGGAAGGGAGACGGGTACTGTAGTCGGGTATTACGGGCTACGAGCAATCGCAAGGAGGGAAACAGCGAGTTTCGCCTCCGCGTTGAGGGAGACCCGGAGAGCTACCAGCCGGGGAGCACATACAGAGGTAGGTGTTTGTCCGCTGGATTTACGCACACTGCAATTTTTGGCACTAAGTGCGCATTGTGAAATAAACACTGGTGGACGGTCCGTTGACTGTGCAAACTTAAAATAAGTTTCTACAGTCTGTATGTGCCCTGAGGGTAAACAATATGTTACTAGTATATCATGCATCGCAATAAGGAAACATGTATTTAACATGTATTTTATGTATTTAATTAAGATTTTTACTTTCAACCCATTTTGGACACTCTTGAGTAAATATTACGCCTTAAAAGCTCCTTCATTATCAAAATTTAAAAAGGTTTATATAAAGTTGAATTCCTCTGCGAACTCTTCCATGCTTTTCAGGTATTCTCTTTCATAGTTAAAACAGATTTTTTAAAAGCCAGCAGTCCCCGATATCATAGCTTTTGTCTAAAGTATAAGTTATTGGGAGCTGTTAATGGGCATGTGCCATCTGCTCCCTGCATCTCAGAGACTCATGCTGCTCTGGACTCACAATATGTTGCACTGGATTTAGTTCATTCATTTCTGATGTGATCATGAAGAGTTTCAGTCAAACCACTGACTGAATGTATCTGAAGTTGTTGATCATATGTGTTATTATTATTATTTTTTGCAATAACCTGCACTAGAAATGAAGCATTTTAAAGTTCAGAAGTCATATCACAAGATGCTGATAAAGATGTCAAGTACAGCAAATTGAATTTTCTCCCCAAAGTAAATGAACATTCTCTTATGTTCTGCTGGACTGCAGAATGCAAAAAACCATCTTCAACATCTTGTGCAAGCACCGCCTGGCTGAGACCGAGCCATTATAATTACTGTTATCTGTGCTACAACCTGTGAAACGTTTGATTGTGCATAAAGAAGTGATTAGAATTATATCAGAGTATATTACCCTTTATCCACTAGAGTTCAACACTTAGTATTATTTCTGAGGCTGCTCAAGTAGGTAGTTAATTAAGCCCACTTTATTTTTGTTTTTGGCAGTGATTCTTGTTGTCACTCTTGTTTGATTGCATCCAGTGACTCTGACTGCATCCACCCCCTCGTACTTCAGAGGATTCATCCTTATTGCCCTGAAGGAGGGCACAGGAGGAGACAGGGATGAGGACTACACTGGAAATTTCCAGGTAAGGTCTCATGACATGACCATTAAAAACCCCAATGTTTTCTTATGTGTTTTTTTTAATGACAGTGCAGGTACATGGCTATTCATTTACTCATCTTAAGATGCCACACCTGTAGTTAGACCCTGGTACTGAATGTCCATCCTTCTGCACAAGCACTGTGCACGACGGGTGTGAAGAGAGAGAAATAGAAAAAGACTGTAGAATGGGGGGATGGGGGTTGACAGATTTTCTTTGCACAGCCTTCCTGTCTTCACATGTCGAAGTGTGATTATTCTCACCTCACCTCCTCTAATGGGCTTCATATAACATATGAAAAGAGCATACTCTGAGCTCGGCGCCATGCAGCTGCCCCTTTTAAAGGCTGTGGAAATGCACATGTGGAATCCCAGCAGTTTTGTGCCCACCAGCAGGTTCATGTATGTAGGAAGTGTACATTCGGTGCAGTTGAGAGGATCATAAGCATTTTACAGACATAGACCAAGCTGGAGTAGTGTTGGAAGCAGGCAGAGAACAGAATGGGGCCAAGAGTGCGAAGATGAGAGAGAGAAGACAAGGAAACTGGTGCTATTACGCGCATGTGAGAATGACCAAATATGTGAGGCCTTTGTAATTATAATGCAGTGTGAGGAGTTGAGTGGTTGAGACAAAGAGAAGACTGCTTGATTGGTAATGAGTTGAGAGAGAGGATACAATCATATGATACAATTATGCACCTAATGCATTTATTTCATTTATAGAATGCATCACACATATAGCATCATGTACGGTGAACAGATGCTATTAAAACACATTGATTGTGTAGAACTACATTGTTGATGACATCTGGACCTAAAGGAACAGTTAAAGAAATTCATATTTTTCTCGTACTGGTGCTTTTTTATTCATCAAGACTGTTTTGATGTAAGTTGCTCAATGTTATCTTCAGTAACCCGATCATCCATTTTGGTGGTTTCAGCACCACAGCTGAAGTGTAATTTAGTTCTGTTGTATTTGTAAGATGACATCTCTTCACTCGACAACTCACATCAAAACAATATCTAATAATAAATACCACTATAAATAAGGAACAAAATATGATTCTTTGATTTTGGGAGAACTGTCCCTTTAACATTACATCCATAACCTTTAAAATTCATTCCACTTCACTGGTTCTTGTTCTTCTCTCGTGCTTTTAGCTTACTGTGTCTGGCCAATGTTTATTTCATCTGAGTCAAGGCTCGAGATATTCATGGAGCTTGCAGTCCACAAGATGACATCCTGTTTTAAAAGGACTTGAAAAAAGCTGAGCAACTGAGGAGTCACACTTTCAGCAATCAAAAATCAACTGAAATGAGTTGTCAGTTTGGATTATTGAAATCCAAATATGAACATATGCCCGTAGTTTGGTTCATGACAAAAAGATGGCAGATATATCATCCTTGATACCACATAGTCTATATTATTAAAGAAAAATTTTAAATTTTAAATGACGGTTGTCAGGGCATGAAACCAATGCTCTTTTACAAATCAAAAGTTTAAATCGTTCTCACTTAAGCTGAATTCCCAGCCCTGCCCAGAACTTGAAATCATATGTGTTCATCGGGCTGATCTTGTAAAGAAACAGCTGTTAAATGGGTTTAACAGCATGTGTGAAGTTCTCTTTTTGTGAAGCTGTCGCTTTCACTCATTTCCCACATAAAACCCTAATATTTTATTGAACCTGTAGTACAATACACAGGGAGGTTTTTGCACAGCAGCCCTCAGGCTCCTCTGATCACAGCTACTGCCATGCTGTGGCACTCTCTGTGAACCTGAGCCTTGAGTATGGGAGGACATAAAAAACAGGAACATTTTATTTTCGTCCCGTCACTACCCAGTGCTAAGATTTCTTTTCAGCTTTATTTGTCCTTGCAATTGATTTCATGCTGTTGTTACTTAGCGCCAGCCTTGAGCGTGCTCCTCAGCTGTATGGCAGAGTGTGGCATGGTTTGACAGGGCGCTAAACTCCAGGAGTAAAGAGGGGAAACACTACATCATTTAGTCACGTTCAGTCACTTTGCTCTCCACACACGGATGAGACCGCGCATGGAGTGCACAGAGAGTGAGAGATAGATGTGTTACTGTAGTCTTTAGATGTAGGCATCAAAAGTAAAGGGAATATATATGTCATTACTGGGACCTGCCTTTGATTAGGCGCCGGCGAGGCTTTTTAGAAGTTGAAGGTCTCTTTCACAGCTGCAGATGATCACCTGTTTCGTTACAACCACCATGTGACAGCGCAGTAAAAATAAACTGCTGTCCAAAGAGATATCCCTCTATCATCACCTGCTCAGTTAGTCTTTCATGTTTTATGTCTTTTATGTCAAAAAAGCACACACACACACACACACACACACACATGCACATAGACCGTTCCTCCATTCTGAAAGAGCCCTGGGTGGGCCGGCCTCCAGGCATTGAGCGAAAAGAAAGAAAAAAAGAAGCTGCAACAGAAGACGTCAGGCTTTATTTAACATACAGCTCATTTGAAATCCGTTGGTGTGCCCCGTCTCAGCTGTCTCAGGACAGCTCCCGACTTGATGAAAAGCACTTTTATTGAGCTTTCTGGGAAGGTCAGTTGCCACTGTGGGTATATGTGTGTGTGTGTTTGTTGGCAAGAGTGTAAACCATCGGGCATTGCTGGCGACGATGTCTGATGACTGATGAGACATTACTTCTCAGCAGGGTGAGGTGATGGAACAAGAAAAGGCAAATGTGGCTGTGTGAGGGGTGAAATCAGTGCAACTCTGAGTGCAACATATGACATAATCGTATTACACTACACGGATTGTAGATGCGTTGTCTTCATGTTATAATTCCACTAGAATAAGTTGATATTAGGGTTACCTCTATGCAAGCCATTTGCATTCACTTTTCCAAAGTCTGCATGTTAGTTTAGATATCTGTCATTGTTTGGGTCTGACCAGCAGCTACTTCAGAGCCAAGCACTTAGTCTGATGCACATACTCATGCATAAACCCAGAAACACATTTCACTTTTTTTCCAATTTGTGTCAAAGTTTTCTCTTTTCCCAACACTCACTCTGTCTATTGGTTGAGTACAAAAAGAAATGGGTCATAGGTCAGTTAGCAGCAAATTGGTCACTTCTTTTTGCGGATGGTGTTTAGTGCATTACCATGAGACCTCACTGGTTTTAACATGTGTTGTCGTGCAGTCAGGCCACCCCAGGATGCCTGTTAGAAACCATGGGAACATGGAGGGGGGGTATAATCCGCCAGACAGAGATAGGCTGCATACACACACATTCACACAGCTCCCAGGCTCCTGTTCTGACTCCATCTCTCCCTCTCTTACGCACTCTAACTCACACACACACACACACACACACACACTGGCAGGCACATCAACACACAATCCACTTAAAAAGGGAACTCATTCATAACATGGCATGACAAAGGAAATTCTCTGCTGACAGCTTTATGGAGTGAGAAAGTTCCCCGTCTTTACTGCCCTGATGTCACTTCCTATCAAACAGATCCTTGGTCTCTGGGCAGAGAATATTAGCTCGCTGGATGCGCTCCCTCATGCAACCCGCTCCACTAATTTCCTGTCCAGTTAAAATCAATGAGATGCTCAGTGTCTCAGGTGTGCACCTGTGTGGAGAGGGCAGCATACATTTGGACTCTTCAGTTTGACCCAAAGAGGCTGGGGACTTTTCATAGTGCCGCCTACACTGATAGGTTCATGATTGGTCATCTGGGTGTTAACACTCTGATCGATCTGACTTTTCAATCTACTGTATTTCACCAGGATAATCTCCTCAATATCAATACTGTTGCCCACTCGGCTGACATACGGAAGGAAAAGTGGAAGAAATGTCACACACTCACTGGGCTGGATGAATTACTATGCTGTTCTGTGTCAAATTCCTTAACTAGCTTTTTTGTGCTTTGCTGCAAGGAGCTCGTGTCCTTGTTCCTAACGGACTGACAGTGACAGATTTTTTCCAGGACTGGAATAAGGAAAATCAATTGTCATGTTTCTTTTATCCTGCCACAGAGGATCCGAACCTTTTTGGCTTGTGCCCCCGTGTAAAGAACCAAGTTGGAAGACGTTTTCAGATCCCTAACTTCAGTAAATGTACTAACACCACACTGTGAAATGACTCCACTACAAGTAAAAGTCCAGCATTCAAAACCTACTGAAGTAAAAGTACAGAAGAACCAGCATCAAAACCGAACCCCAAATTGCTCCCGATGTTGCGTTCATTGGTGATGATTGTGTTCCTGATGGTGGCAGGTGGCACCATGTAGGGTAGCCTCGTCCACCAGTTTAAATGTATGTGTGAAAGGGTGAATGAGCGCAATCTGTAGAGTAAAAGCGCTTTGAGTGGTCGCAAAGACCAGAAAAGTGCTATATAATTACAGTCCATTTACCATTTATATAGATTCCAGATATGTAATTGATGCATTTATGTAAGCAGCTTTTTTATTTTCCCAAGGTAGGGCTCTATTAACTACTTAATGTACTGTAATGAGGTTTAATAAAAAAGTCTAATCACTTTAAATGTTTATGTTAAATCTTCACCTGAACGTAACTAAAGCTGTCAGCTAAATGTAGTGGAGTAAAAACTATAATATGTGCTTCAAAATGCAGCAGAGTATAAAGTTACATACAGTTGAAATACTCAAGTACCGTACAAAACTTAAGTGCAGTACTTTAGTAAGTGACATCCACCACTAGTAAAGAAATAGTATCCACTCCTTGTTAAAGGTTACATCTATGTATGTATATATGACTCATAACAACTTAAATTTGAAACATGCTAGAAAATAAAAACATGTGAATATTAGAGAACAATATATACAGTGTTTTAAGTTTCAGAATATTATTTCTTTTTTATGTCCTTTTAAACATATCTGATTGATTTTTAAGCCTTTTAAACACTGTGTTTGAACCAGTGCATGTAAGAGGATTACTGGATTTCAAAATAATAGCTGCTAAAGTCAGATGTGTTTGTTGCACCAACAACTCTCATTGTTGTTGTGTTTCTTGGATTTATTTTCTCATGTGTCGTAAAAATGTAAAGTGAATGCCAGTTTCAGCTGCTAATTGTGTTTATAGGCACTTGAGCTATGACAACGGAGAGGGAATTAATTTGAAGTCCTCCACTGTCTAATGAATAAAATCAAATGTGTCAAGTCCTTTTTTTTTTTTAGAATGTCTTGTCTCTGTATGTTTCTGTTAATCTCTTTTCCTTGTGTGTGTGTTTGTGTGTGTGTGCTCTACAGATAATTGATGAGGAGGAGACACAGTTTATGACCAACTGCCCCCCTGCTGTGACAGAGAGCACTCCTCGCAGACGCACCAGCATCCAGGTGTTTTGGACCGCGCCCCCCAGTGGCTCCGGCTGTGTCAGCATTAAGTATGTATACCGTGACTGATGCTGAGCATGATGAGCACAAGTCCTCAGCTTAAACGCTTAGAAATACATTACACACCACTGGCAAGGGATTAACTTTCAGCTAAACAGGTCCTTTTACATGGAAAACTGTCATTCATTATGTTCTAAGAGGTTTGCTGATGTGGAGAGTAGGGCTGCACCTTCCTATCAAAATCTTCTCCCTGCATCACTGCCTGCAGATCAATGGAGGATGCATATATGCTTAGATACAAGCTCAGTCCAAGTCCAGAGGATGGATCAGATTTGTGATCATATCCTGCAGGCTTCAGGTCCAAATTGATTTCTATAATGATTATTATAATCGATTTTTTGTCATGCAAAGTACTATTTAATTCACATTTGTGTATTACATGAAAATAAAGTAATGAAAAGAGCAGCTTCACTTGCCATTCTTCTGCGTTTTCCCTCACCAGAGGTCCGGCTGTGTGTCACTGCAGCGTGGGCAGTACATTCAGTTAAACAGCGCCCTTTTGCTGGAGGTCCTCGCTCACTGCTGGCAGGACTTTTTACTGGTGAGCGAGGAGTTCCAAACGCTGGAGACAGCCGCCGTTCATCTGCGTAGCCTACTGTCCATTCTGCAGTGACACAGAGCTGGTTAAAAAACAGGTAAAGTTTCAGGGCATTATCAATCCACCTGACAAGGGCAGCATCAAACACAGGTGCTTTCCCCTTGAGTGTTCATTTTCTGTAGACTACACAAGGCAGCCTGAGGAAAACCAAGATTTGCTGCTGCATGTTGTTACCCCATGAAAAGACCTAAAATGAACACTGTGAGCAGACTCCTAGATTATCATGAAGACATTTAAACAGCAATTTTATAGGAATCTTTCTGTCTCAAGCTGATAGCAGTTTCCTGTGTTTTTCAAAGCATGCTTTCAGATAAATGTTTTTTTTATGATCTTTCAGGCTTTATGATTTCATGTAATGTTGGGAATGTGAATTTATCATAGCAGACTGATATATCAACAGGAGCAGACTAAATAACAGAAATACATCTCTGTATGCAATACAGTTAAGTCGCACCACAAGCCACATACTTCCACAATAATCATCATAAGGATTTATTGCAGAACTTGGCTCGATGTACTGGCAACTGAATGTATATTGATATGGGTAACAGTTAGTTTTAATGTGAGGGAGGTTGAAGTACTGTATTGGGATTATAGGACGGCATTTTCAACTTATTAACAAAATGTTTTACAAGATTGGTTATCCAGCCTATATTTAATTCACTCTTACAAAGTTAAATCTAATAATTTAATGTAAAGTACTACAGCTGTCTCCCAGAATATATCAAGTCCACATGTACAGTAAATCAGCTCAATTACATTCCTTCCCCCAAGCCAAGCGCAGTTAAACACCGTAGTATGTCTTGTCAGATTTTCATTCTCTGTCCTTCATGAACTATTCATTACCTGTATTAGTTAGACGGCTGATTGGCACCGATCGATTCTGCTGTTGTGTGTCCTCGGGGTGTGCTTGGTTACAGAATGGTAGTTATGTTCAGCTGAAGACAGATCATGACTGAGACCCATTTATTAATCTGACACTGTGGGGATATAATAACAGAAAGTACAGAAAGTGGAGCGTTACAAAGGGACTGTGACTCACAAGGCCTTCTGATCAACGCATTATTTAACTGTGTGTGTGCCTTGTCAGTTTTTCTGCTGCCTGGTTCACATCTCTGCTGTCCCTGTGTACAAAGGGATGATAAAAAGGTTGCATTTTCATTAATGCATGTTATTATGTGACTGATACAGAGTCTGATGAGTTTTCCTTTTCTCCATCTCTGTGCTTTCCATTTCCCCTGCCCCTATCTTTTTGGAGTATCTCCATGACCTGCCCTCTTAATAACCTATGAGCTTCCCTTTTACTGGCTCTCTGCAGCGACTCATCTTTCTGCTTCTCCCTTCTTTTTCATGCATGTCCCCTTTGTTTTCATCTTTGCTGTGATGTTGTCATAGTTTTCTCGCAGCAGGTCACGTCAGACGCTCTCCTTATGGAGACCAGTGGGATGGTGGCAGAATTGTATTCAGTTAGGCACATGGAAAAAGGGAAAAAGTTGAAAGTGTGATAGAGCGTACAGTCTAGAAAGAGATTCTTGAAAGTGCTGAGATGTGGATGTAGTAATACCAGGGCGCAGACAATAGGGGAGGGAGAGAGTGAGAAGTTCAAAAGAGATGCCTCTACAAATCATGATTACAGGCTGGGAGTGGGTATTTGCCACTGTTCTCCCCCTGCAGTACCTGCCACTCATAAAGATGACAAGGCTTTTGTATGCCTCTGTGCTGCCACAGAACAAGTCTTAATTAAGTCCTATTGATTGAGGAGGTTCAACTCTATAACTAACTGACAAGTGCGGGTCTGTTTATATGAAATCTGTTCAGAAGGAGATACAGTATAGTACACTATGGTTGTCTTACCATAAAGTCCATACCAGCAGAGAAACACGGGTACATAAACAAGCACCTACTGTCCAGTTAACAAATACACACAGAAAGAAACCGCATAATGTGAGCTGATGGCTAATATTATAGATGATCTCAGAGTGGACACTTTCATTACCACCACAGGCAGGGTAAATGTTTGTTTTTAATTTCATTGCATATCCCAGAAGAGCCCCGTCTGTCTGCCTGCCTGTAAAATATCATGGTTATTTTGAAAAAACAACATCTGGCAATGAAATTAGAAGTGTGTGTGTGGCATGTGTGTTTCTGTTAGAAAGCTCCCGTGACTCCTTGCTCCTCCCGAGTGGTTTGCTGCAGTATAATTGTTGGGCAGTTGCTGTCTTTTAGATGGAAAGACTGAGCCTGGTGGTTTGGTTCTGTCTAAGGTTGGTCCATGATGATAGGTTCAGGCAAGGATGATCGTTCAGACTCCTGAACCCAGAGCACTGACTTTGAGTCTTCCCATCCAATCCAGTTATTTTCAGCTTTCGTACATGCTAGAATCAAATCAGGCAAAGCTTTGCGTCACTGTTCTCAGTGGCTGGTATCCCACTCTGGTCTTGTTTTTGAAGTTTTGCTGATTGTTGGAGAAAGGACCCCTGCACTATTAAAATCTTGTTTTTGCTGGCTTGCAATGGTTGAATTTCTAATTTTCCTGCAGCGATACAGACATGTGTTCAGGGTGTGCTTAATACACTTAAACATCGCTGGTAGGTGTGGAAACAGGTGCAACAGAACACACTCATGTCAGAGGTTGGGATGTGGTTCAGTAGCATCTTATCAAATTCAAAATCATTATCAAATCTAGTTTTTGAATCTAACTCTTTTCAGATCCCTCATCTAATTAACTATTAGGTGAGATCATCTTAATATATACATATGTATATATGTTTTAATGGGAACATCTCTCCATATTGATGTGACCTAGGTGATTTCTCTAGAGAGGAATTGTCACTTTGCTGGTCTTGTGGACTTAAAAAAAATACACAGCCCACTCAGAATGATGTGTCTTTCCACTTACAAAGGATCTTTGGTCAGTAAAAGAACACTCAGAAAGTGAGCCTGCAGTGATGTCGGCGCAGGCTTAAAATAAGAAGCAGCTACTGGACTTTTATAACACTGCTAATGAAACAGAGAGAGGAGAGATTACTTTCAGGAAGAGTTTTGTGAGCCTCTGAGCTTAACACATGAATTTATTCTGCTAACTGGAAACCAGATCTACAACTGAACCACCTTAAACCAGCCAACCCTCATAAAAAAGGCACAATAGACTTGGTATGGTGTGTTCCTAGTTATTGCCTGTTTGCAGCAGGGCTTTTTCTACTGCTGCTTGATTGGAAGTGGTGCATGAGTGGCAGCTAAATGTAGAATTTAAAACTTGTAATTTTTAATATCCCACATTTCTTTACACAATATCCCTCCCAACATTTTTTTTTAGCAGAAAGGGATTCAGTCTTTTTTCCATCCGACTTTGCTCTAAATCAAATCATGTCTAATTGGACTGAAAATAACTGGCCATTGTGCTCATTGGGGGGCACTTAACAATAAGATCAAACATGACCTGCAGTTGTCGATGGGGAAAAGTTGGAACTCCAGTCAGTAGCTACTGTCACAGCTGAATCCTTGTGGTTGGAGCCAGAGTAAGTCACATCAAAATGTAATTCATATATTGCAGTCCCCATTGAAGTTGCCACTATCTTTTATCTTTCCATTTGTAGGTAGGAAGCAATTTATTTGTCATCCCCCTCTGGCGAGCAATATGGAGGGTAGTGCGATGTGTTCTGATGGGCTGTCTGAGTGAGACGGTGTATCAGTGATCAGATGAATGTCACAACCACATGCAGCTGTCAGAGTCTGTTAATCTCCTTCAGCAAAATGATAGAACGCATCAAGGAGGACTTCGACAGGCTACTATAGTCAACAGACCCATAGAAATGAAATGTAAATACAGGTGCAGTGAACATGCGCTGGCAGTGTGTTGGGGAGCTTTGAAGTCCTGTACGTGGGTGTTTCTGTCACAACATTAACGTTAGCTAGGTAGCTAACTTTGCGCTACATTAACTGAGGGGTCAACTACACAGTGTACATACAACATGTACAGTGATAAAAGCAGAACGCTCATCAGCAACGTCCAAAGTTCCCACAAATGCACTTTTCTGTCTCTGTTGTGATAATAAGCAGTAAAGAAATGTCCATTTTAATCAATCGAAGCGGCTACCTGGACCAAGTAAGCCATGTGGATGGTCCATTTCTTTTTCTCAATGTGCAGTCATCCAAAAGTAGAAACTGTAAAATTGTGTAAAAAGTGATGAGAATGTGTTTAAAAATGATTAAAATAAAGACTTCATTGTACCACAGGCAATGTGAGGCAACAAAGCACCCTTGTGGGTGTTTTTACATTTCACATTGAAATAGATTCAATCAATGTGTATCCCTGATTCTGTAATTAAAACAATCCAGTTAATTAATTCAGTGCCAGTTAATATTGCCTACGCTTCCAAACCCTGCATAACCAACTGCGTTGTCTTTTGGCACAACTCAATATGCACACAGTGAAGCTGGCAACAACTTTTTTGGGTTCTGTGTGGCAGGTAAAAAAAAAAGTCCTGCACCGCCCTGAAGTGTGACATTTTTTTTTTTTTTTTTTTTGTAAATTCTGTTTGTACAGCAGATAGGACAAACCTACGTGATCTAATCTCTGGCTGTAGCAGGAGCAAGTGAAAGTCTAACAAAATGAAAATTTAGTTATCTTCATTGACACGTCTCCTGGGCATGCTAAATGGAAGTGTAGCCATAGAAAGACAAAGTCTATGTAACTCTTTTCTTTCTTCTTTTCCCAACTGTTCTTCTTCTCTTTTTGTTAAGCTCTCAAACATGCATCCATACTCCCTCCCACACACACTCACACACAATGAAATCAGTGCACTTTTGGGGTGATTGGGATCGGTGGCGGTGTGGATCCGGCAAAGTGAGATAGAATTTAAATTGGATGTTAAATAAGCATTACTCCGCTTGATTGTCTGGCCATCCCGGGAAAGTGGGCAAGCAGTGAGGCAGAGTGTGCTCCTCTCTCTCAGGGAGATATGTGAAATTGGGGTGAGATTGAATTAAAGCGTGAACAATTAGAGATGTGCTGGTGGTGCCGCTTACCTTGAATCGTTTCATCCACGTTATGAGAGGCCGTTTTGGCCATAAATCATACTTGCTCCTGAACACACCGTCATAATCTCACATACACCAATATACCCTCGATACTATGCATGAGAGAAAGAAGGATATTTTATGGGAGTGAATTATGGTGTGTTTGAGTGAGATTGAAAATACAGAGAGAACTGATAGTGTGTGTGTGTGAGAGAGAATACTGGTGTGTAAATTAGTATGTGAGATGGAGTGAGTGCACTGATGGTGTGCTGGATGTGAAAGAGTATAATTATGTGTGTTTTGGGGATTTTCTGCAAAAAGGAACATTACACGTGGTGGGGAGCAGTGGCATGTAAGAGGGTGTTTAACTAAAAAGGTAATTTGACTGAAAAGGAAGGCTGCTGTGGTCTACAGTCTCTCGAAATCAAAGCTGGAATCTCAGTGGCACTGCTGATAATCTATTGAAAGGCTAAATTGAAAAGCATTTAACAAGACGGTGTGTGTGTGAGGACAAACTAAAGTCCTTACTTTTTGTTAGGACAATAGAAGGATCAACAGTTTTATGCCTCTGTGCAGGCGACAGCTGTGCCTGCAGGCACTTTTCGGGTTGTCCGTCCATCTGTCCAATTCTTGTGAATACGATATCAGGAATGCCTTGAAGTAATGAATTCAAATTTTGCATAAAAGTCATTTGATTTTGATAGTAATAGGTCACTGTGATCTAAGAAAATATGTTTTCAGCCATAACTCAAAAATCAAAAGGACAGCTGTCAACACTTTTCTGATCATGAGTCAGGAACAGAAGGTGAGACATTTATTCAGATACTCGATTGGTGACACTAATCCTGGGTGTCCACCTCACCGGTTTGGCGGAGGAATACAAACCAGAGGCAGCAGTACTTGTAGTTCTGGCTGTTTTCCTTCTCACATTCTTGGTGTGAAAGCCTGTCACAAATTAAATTGGACTATTTTTTACCATTTTGATCCAACTGTCTCACACACAACTATCACTGTCTTCCTCTCAGGTGTGCTTTTATTCTGTTCCTCTGTCAGTAGTAGTGTATGTAGGAGAGTATGCTGATGAGTTCAAGATAGTGTTATCAGTATAGTCGTATGTATGAGACTTGTGCGTGACTTACGACCTACCTCTCATATACCAAGGCAGAGCTGCCTCTCTAAACCCTGATTTAAGTCCATCACCTCCATTCAGTATGCAGTATGATCTGAAATGGAGGTTTTGCAATGATTACCTCTTGTTTCTTCCATTTTATAGAAGACTGATCTTTTGCTCTTTGCCCTTTTGTTATTTTCTGTTTGTCCACCTCTCACCCGCTGTTTACATTAAAAGGATAAATGAAGCTTAGAAATTAGCATATTTGCGAGCATACCTCACAGATAAAAGTCAGAGGTTTAGGATACGACTATTTAAAGGTGTCACAAATCTCAAAAACATTTGAACAATTTTAATTACGATTAGATTCTCAATTTAAACATGTTTTCAACATTGAAGGTTGTGACATTGTATTGAGTCTTTATACGAAAAGATCAACAGATAAACTGTAATTTACATTTTCAAATTCTTCTTTGAAAAGAAGGCTTTGTGACACAAGTTGGTTTGCGCTGCCACATGTTTTATATTGTACCCAACGAAGGCCATGTGGCTAAATTTAAATAATTAATTTAAAGTGAAAAAACAAAACCATAACTTGTAACAATAAACACATAAACAAGAAGAAGAGCCACCAGATGACAGAAGGGTACTTTACAACAACAGCTCGAGTTTCCACAACTGCACAAAGCCACCAGATGTAAGAGTTTCCTGTGTCAAGGTTTTTTCTAGACAAATCTTTTTGTGTATGAGTTTTGCAAATGTGCACATTTGTCGTAACGCCTGAGGTGGCATGCAGTAGGATAGTCTACAAACAATAAGACAAAATGCTTCACACTGCCGCCTTAAGGGAACCAGGAGGGGTTTTGGTATTGGTCGTGGTGTGTCTGTTAAAGTGCATGTGTAGGCTACTGGTAAGATAAGCTGTGAAAGCTTTGAATTGTTGTTGTTTTGGGGCGTGGGAGACGTGGCGATCCTGCTTATGATATTGAAGATCAAAATTGATCATCAATCGATCATTACATTAAGAATCAACATGACACTCTGAGAATACATGCTTGGGGCCCATTGATATTTTATGTTTTATGTTATTTTACATATAAAATGTATGTAACATTCAAAAATGCCATGTCATCCATTGCAAGTCTTTTTAATGCCAGCTTGGAGAGACGCATTGGGTCTCAGCTGGCTCTTATCAGTGCATTTATATTATATATTTATATCTATATATTTCCTATCTAACTTGGGATTAATTATGTACAGCATTTCTGGGTGAATGAATGTCAAATTTCTCTCAACTTGTAGGTTCATGTCCCCTGAGTCTTATGCATTTTCTTGCCGTGAGGGACTGGTTGTGGGATCAGCTCAGCTCAATAGAGCCAAACACAGCTCTGCTTGGTTTGATACTCCAGAATAAATGGTATCCAAACAGTCCAGCTGGACGGGGCCCACCTGGATCACCGAGCACCTCCATCCAGCACCTCATTGTTGGGTCTTATCCCCATGGAAACCTTCCTACAGCCATGGCTGGTGTAAAAGGCTGGTGTTTGTGAGGAAGTTAGGTGCCTGGTGGCTTGTTTTCTGTTGTTGTTTTCTCGAGTCTGTTGGCCTCTGAAAAGATTTGTTTGTGGCTGATTTACATGTCAAGGCCCCTCTCAGACCTGTGTTCCCCACCAGCCGGTGGAACAAGCCTCTTAGACAGCTCAATCTAGAGACGCTCCCTTTTGCCAGGCCTCACATTTAGGGAGCATTACTGTTGGCCTGTCAATCAGTCCTTATCGACACAATGCATAGCCTTCTACATAATACGTCTGCGGATTTCTGCAAATTTTACTTACAAACTGCCACAGGGACTTTCTTCAGTGCAAAAATACTCTTTCAGTTGCTGTCTTTCTCTCTTTTTCAGCTTTTTCTTCTGCCTTTCAGCCTCTCATCTCTATGTCTGGTATATCTTAATGCTGATGCATGCTTTTTGTGGTCTTTGTATGAGACATTCAATGCCTCCGTCTAAAAGACAGCCTGATTTTGCAATTTCCCTGTAGGCTCTGATACCTGCTTTTAGAAGTCTTCTCAAAAAAACAGGAATATGATTATGAATAATGCTGCACCTGTTCCATCTGCCACAATCCTCTGTACAGACTCCATCGCACCATAAAAGCCAGGATTTTTCACATTTCTGGCTTCTTGTTGTTTTCTCTTTATTTTTAAAACATCACAACAAATTTTCCCGCTGTGAGACTCACTCATACTTTTGCCCCTTGTGCTTACAGACACACTCAGTGCAGGCCGCAGTAAAACCTCACTCCTCATTGCCTCCATCTCTTCTTGTTCTCTCTGTGCAGGGCAAGCATTGTGCAGAAGAGGGTAATCCATTTCCAGGATGAAGGCTCACTCGTCAAGCGGATGTGTGAGAAAGGTAGGCTTCCTTTACTGACATGGAATAAAAAATTTACCATGAATTTCTTGTTCCTTCAATCTCCCTGCTGTCATTCTATATCCCTCAGCACTTATAGTCTCTTATTTGTCTGTCTTCGTTTGCTCTATTTCCCTCTGTTCATGTTTTGATACAGGGACTGTCCTCTCTGCCGTTAGGCTTTGGCATGTGAATGACTGTAAATGAGTGTGACCCCCTGATGGTGCATGACATTGGATGTCATACTGTGCAACAGATCAAAAGAACTGTGCTGCACATCCTTTCCTTTCCTCATGCCTTCCCTCTCTTCCTTGCACTTTCTGAAGCTATCCATCTCCTGTATGATGGGCACCACTCTCATTTGCTCCTTATACTAATGAACAATCTCTGTATGCTGATCTCATTTTCTCCCGTACCTCTCTCTCTCTCTCTCTGGCTCTTTTACTTTTTCCCTCATTACTATACAGAATCCCTGTATGGAGATACTACAGATAAACCTCTGCTCGACTGCTGTGCCTGTGGAACAGCAAAGTACAGAGTCACCTTTTATGGTAACTGGTCAGAGAAGAGTCATCCCAAAGACTACCCGCGTAAGCACAAAATCTTCTGTTCTCAGCTCCATCACACATTCTAAGTTTGCTGATATGCTATGTATTTTTTTTACTGTGAAATGTCCAATGAAAATACCTAAACCAGCAGTGAATTGATCATGCTAAGTATTTATTAACTATTACATGTAATATTAAGTATTTACAGTGTAACCAAAGCCTGTTATTGTTCACTCCATAGACTACTATAGCACTTCCATTGGTAGATACCATTTCACTAGATGTCCCTTTACCATGATGAACATCAGCTTTGTAGTTTATTTTCAGCTGATTTCACATACACCATCCTCCTGCTGTACATACTCACGAGCCCATTACATCTGTAGCTAAATTTAGTCCCCAACAAATGCAAAGTGAATCAACTCATGACCATCATTTAAAAGATTTACGTCGTATATATTAATGATTACACTTGGGATGAGTGTCAGAAACAGGTGAAGTAAGTCAAAACGGATTAATACATGGCTGATTTTTTTGTCTTTTAACAGGATTTGTTGACATTTAAAAAATAATAAAATCGTCAGCCTTATCCTTTAATCTTGGCGCCCCAAAAACTCTAGGATATTTTGCTGACATGTGGGTGGTTTAGCCCCGGTACGTGGCTCTCAATAGTGATGAGTGTGATTTGCTACCGTATGGTTGAGTGCGATGTGTGTGTATAACCTTGAGCCACACTATCAGGATGTGAATGGACTTAAGGATTACACTGCCTCTCTTGTCTAAGTCAGGCTCTCCCCGGTCAGATCAATATACTGATTAGAGTGGAATAAGATAAACCTTGAGATCGAAAGCAGCCCTAATTTACTGTCTTATGGAAGGAGTAGTTGGTGTGTGACTCACTCTCACACACAGATACGCAAACACACACCTCGCTGATAGATCATCTTAAAAGAGGATAGGGCAAGCTGTGTGGTGTCTGTTTCATCCCGCCTCTTAGGATGCTACGGTTGGATTCCTCCTTGCACAAAGTCATATCCTAGGTAACCAGTTATTATAACATACTGCACATTTTGTACTGGACAATATTATTGACTGAGTACAATGCAGTGGGCACATGATGATCTGTCCACATTTACGTTCTGATGATACTTTGTATCAAAGCTTTAAGGAAAGTTTCTCTGACTTTTTCTTTCTGGTGTATTCAGGCATTTTCTGCTACCTGATGCCACCCGCCACTTCTCATCCCTCTATTTTTAACATATGTCCTTTAAGTCCGGGAGCCTTAGACCATGGTGGTGACACACATTCCCGACCAAAATTCACTGTAAAACAGGCCGACAGGGCTGTTTTCTTTTTTTCCCCTGACATGATAACCTTGACAGTTCTATTTTCTTTCTCCCTTTTGTCCCCTTTGTAAGTCATGCAGCAAAGCATGACTATTCAACCCAAGAGCGGCAGCTCGCTCGGACACAGGGAGTATATCGAGATGGAGAATAGCCTGGTTGTCAACAGAGAGAGAGAGAGAGAGAGAG
>CAFUXE010001404.1:41211-108842 GCA_903364295.1 Serranus cabrilla
GAGAGAGAGAGTTTAACAGTCATTTATTGGCCAAATAAAGAAGTACCCCATCATATATTGAAGTCCAGACTGAAAACATGTACACCAAAACAACAGCTGCCTTCCATCTCCTGTATACTCAGCCAGCCAACACCTTCTCCACATTGATATGAAGAATATAAAGTGGTTTCATGCAGTTTCATATGATGGATTCACAAATGCATTTCTTTTGCTTTCTCATTGCTGTGCAGTAAAAACATTGACTTTTAACCAAGCCCCATCAAAACACCACAGCTACAGTCCGCCCCTTAAATGCATCCGGATTGTGGTTTACTAACTGTCTAAACAATACATTGTGTTTACACTCTGTCCCCTGGAAATCAACAACAAAATGATACTTAAAACGGTTATGTAATTCAAGCATTACCACATTACAACCCTGTATCATTTGTGTGGGACATCATGTCCAAAACTTATCTGAGTATTTACAGACATCAGGTAATGCAGCAGGCAACATTACTGTTGGAGCAGGCTTGTATAATTTTGGGACAACATTGTTGAAGTCACATGAATGCTGCTGTCTGCACAACAATCCTGCTGACCTTTTTCCCAGGTGCATCACGACTCAATCAGGGGTCTGAATGTCTGTGTTAAGCCTGCAAGTGTTGTTCTGAAGCCCAGTAATGCACCATGCATCACAGAGTCGTATTAACCTGTAGAGAGAGGTCAGAGGGGGCAGTTATATCCTTATGAGGCTCCATATCTTTAGCACAGCCCTGTAAAGTGTTGGCAGGCCATTAAAAGACACTTTGCAGCTCAGCACATATCATGTCACTGCTCTATTTCTCTCTTATAAAAAACATTTCCACAAATTGAAGACAGAAACCAGCCACAGCACCTATCACAAGCACTCATCTCTACTAAAACTGCATTAAATAGGAGACTGGCTCCAAGGTATACCCACCTTTATAGTAAACCAATACTGCCTCAACCATAGGCGAAAGGACCTCATGATAGATATAAATATAAAACTGCAAACCAAAGCCATAATGTCAAAGCAATTTAGTTATTGGCAGTGACTCCCTGCCTGCCAGGGTCGGACATTTATGAAAGCTTCAGGCACAAATGGCCTTAAAATTTCATAAAGGACTATCAATGAAATATAAAACAACCAGTGTTTTTTTAAATAAGCACGACAGTCTTTCGGATATGGATTTTTGGTAGGTAATATTGCTTCCATACTTTGACTGAAAGGTCTTTCAACATAAACTGAAGAAAAAACAAACCCCCAAGAAACTCTTGTTTATCCTGGTCTTTGCTACATGCCAGACACCAACCATTCCACTTTGTCAGACTAAAAACATCCAAAATTCTTCAAGCACACTTCAGTCTTGTTGTCCTCTACTTCACATAAACATTCAGGCACTTGAAAAAGAAAGACCTAGCTTAAGACTACAGCTTTTAACTTTTCAACTGAAGAAGTTACCCCCAAACAATCTGCTTTGATTTTGGCTCATTATGTATAAATGTAGAAAACAACAACAGGCACCTGATATCAATCACGCAGCTTGTGTACCGAAGCTAATGACATTAGCTATTACTGACTAATGACGAACCAAAGCATGCATTTGAATAGCAGACCTCTAAACCTGATTCTGCATTTTGATAGTCTCTAACAGCCTGTACAGAAACAGCCAGCGCTAACCTTCCCTCAGATGACCATTTTTCAGGTGGGAGCTCCCAAGGTCCTTCCCCATTAACTGCAAGGTAGATAAATGGCATGCACCTGGAGCACAAAAGCATTTAACAAACCCATTGGCAGCAATAAGAAAAGGGCACCTTTCACTGCTAAAAACAACAGGCCCTATGTCAGGCCCTAAGAGATGATATTGATATTGTTGGTGCCAGAGTTCCTCTGGCAGGTCGTTCCAAGTCGTGGTCATCATTAGTCTTTACCGGGACACCAGAGGAGTTAAAAGAGTCAGATTCAAAAGATTCAGAAAGGCCAGGTCTTGTCGGCTTTAAAGGTAACAGTGAGAAAAAAAAGATATATAAATATTTTCCCATTTCTTCGGTCAAATAAAAACCTTTGCTCCAGCAATTTAAACACTCTCCAGCTGTTCTCTTTGGTTAGAACGGAAAAACAGACACATCTCACACGGTCCCAGCGTGATGGAATGGTTCCATTTATAATCCTGCCTGTGCCACAGAATAGCTAATTGTATTTAACTTTAACTAGTTTACTGTTACAAACTACAAGTATGTAGTATATAGAAGTATCTAATTCTTGTTCTTTAAATCAAACAGGCAGAATATACTATAAGTTCTTACTATAAGTTCCTGAGGATGGCTCACAGGTCAGGTTGAATATAGCGGATAACATGATAATAACCTTTTTTTCAGAATGCTTACAGTTGTAAACATTGGTTACAGGGTTGTGCTGTAATTTAGTCAGCTAACTTGGCTGAATGTAAGTTTGTAATAACCATAAAAACCTGAAAAGAATATATGGCATCAATTTATCATGTAAAAAGGCCAAGCCCTGAGCCTTGAAGCACTACATCTAAGCCAGGGCTGTGAGAACTCAAACCCATTCAAAGTCTGCAGAAACTCTGTATGAATCAATCATCACCCAAACATTACTTCATTAAAAAGGGAAAAAAAGTTTTAAACTCAGTATTTGAGACATCAGAATCATCCCTTACTGACCTCGTCCAGTGCTGGAAAAAGGAGAAAAGAGCACTGGACATGTTTAATATGTGAAGAATTCTTTTAGAAGATGACACATAATAGGTCGAGGCAAGTATTCAGTGCAAGAGTAGGAAGTTATAAATCAAGGTTATAGAAAAAGATAATAGACAAAGATAGTCTGTGGTAGTTGAAACAGTCATCCTTCTGGAGACAAAGATCATCCATCCGTCTGTGCTTACAAGTGTTCATCCAGATCTCCCTAAAAATTTAAATAACATGAAGTAAAAAGTCAAGAAAAGTACATTATTTGATAGTGATCCTACATTAATATTTGCTGTGCTTGTAGCAACATATGAAGAAATGTTGACGTTCCCACAGAATACTATTACAAGGAAAGTGCAAACACAGAGATTAGATGATCACCGTGATTCATCTTTGTTCAGACTCACACTGGGAACCAGCAGAAGGCAGACAGGGTGACTTACAGAACTGCAGAGTAAGGGCTATTTTCAGAGGCAGACCTGTGACCTATTTGATTGAACTTGGCCTCGATTAAATAAGTTGGTATGATAGTGTGCAGACAAATGATGAAGTTGGTCATTTACAGATAACAAGGATCATCTTTCTGTGTGGTTAGTAGCTGTTGAAAGCGAATAAAGTGTTTGTCTTGAAACCGGGAATGGCAAACATTTTATGTAGATTGGGGCTGTATAATCATCATTGTGCTCTCAGGGTGATGTAGCTGGGTGTCATTCCAGTCCATGTACACAATCACATACTAGGTAGGGGATAATATGACAGCAGGGGGGATAATGAAAGGATATAAGACATCCAGTTTCTGTGCTGTTGAGGCAGCAATATTATACCACTGAGGGCCCACAGTGAGATAGTAAAGATACCCCAAAATGACCCGTAAACATCCATACCAGATGAACAGCTGTACTCTTATTATGCCTCATACAACAGAGGAGGTTACAGCCGGGCTTCAGCTTTCACTGTCAGAGAAAAAGGGAGCAAAAGGATTATATGGGAGCATAAAATGAGAAGTATTCTGTACATGGTGTGCAGCAAAGATTAATTATTAGACTGAAAAATTTGTTAATAAATGTAATGAAGCAAAAAAAAAGTATTTGGTTGCCAATCAACAGACTAATGGACCAATCAAGTTATGGATAAATCATGGGTATCTCTAGAGCTGTGCCCCTCAAGTGGCAGAATGAAGTGCTAATTGTATGATTAAAAGATAACTTTCAGGACCAGGTTTGGATGTTGAACTAATGAGATGTTTTATTATGTTACTTCACCAGGTCGTGCCAATCACTGGTCAGCTATCATCGGTGCCTCCCACTCGAAGAAATATGTGCTGTGGGAATACGGTGGCTTTTCCAGCGATGGAGTTAAACAGGTAGCAGAGCTGGGCTCCCCCGTCAAAATGGAGGAGGAGATCAGACAGAAGGTAAGATTCTCCGGCATGTACAGTGGAAAAGGACAATTTCAAAACAAAAAAACATTGATTTGCAAAATATACAGTCAAGGTGTTTAATAAATGCGCAGGTTCATTATTTTCTTGGAAGATTTTGTCGCGACTGAAGCTAGAAAGAGATGAGTTGTATAACACCTCAGAGGTGAGTTCAGCATGGGATGAGTTGCTTTGACATTGTTGTCCAGATTGATTAGTGCTTTCAAACTTCTACACTATTCTTAGCCTGCCTCTGCATCTACTGTGTAAACTGGGACCTAGTTTGTATCTTGAAAGGTTAGAAGAAAATATCACTCACTTGTGTGTTATGAAATGAGGCCAATTATACATACCTCTAAAAGTCTTAGCATTCACTTCTCAGTTCACCTTTGATCAGACTTTGTGACTCGGCATAACCCTCTTAATGCTCAGGAGATGCTGCGGAGGTAACATCCTCAGGAAGTCGTTGTTATTTCTGTCATCAGCTCAGTGTAAATTAATAATCGATTCCAACGGGCTGAGTTATGTCTCCCTACTGTGCCCGAGGGAAATTTCCTCTGCTTTCACTTTTGAACTGCCTCTCTACCTTTCACCTTACTTTTACATATTAAGTTGTTATTTCTGTATACGTCTTGTGCTCCACTCCTCATGTTCTTTCTCCCGCCTTTGCCTCTTTTCTCAGTATTATTTCCACAAACAGCATGGTTTATCTCACTTCTTTCCTTCCCCTCCATGGCTGCCTCTCTCACTCTTAGAATAACCCGTGCTGCTAGAGCAGATGGTCATGCAGAGTGCTTATTGCTGGCTAATATTGAAGACCTGGAGTCACAGCAGATAATGAGTGCATAGCGTGAGCAATGGGGTCTCTGTGTCATTGCTGCCTTCCCACTGATAATACAGTACACTCTTTTTTCTGTATTATTCTCATCTCTGAGCCTGGTTCCTTAGAAGCACTTCCTCTAATCTTAGACGGTGAAGTGGCACTCAACTTGTTTGACCAGTACAGTAAGTGTGCTGAACAAATCAGTCATGTTTGTTCTTTATGATTAAATGTTGTTGTGTGTGCAGTTGGCTTGCAATTATTTCTGAGGAACATAAAGAAGTTGGACTAATTTATCCACACAATCAATCATCACCCGACATCAGTTACATAAACCAGGAGGGAAAAAACCTTCAGCTCCTCTGTACAGGATACGGTCCTTTTCATATCAGCAGATACAGTGACATGATTGAAATGGAAGAAATCAGGCATTTTCCTCACCACCCGCGATCATATCATCACCTGGTGTGCTGTGGCTCAAGCTGTGGTTTTCAAGAATAATTGCTCAATATTGAAGTGGGGCTGGCTGACACATGAATAAAGGGGGATGATTATGCAGCCGATCAATAAAAACCCTGATTAGTAAGATTCTAGCAAGCTGAATGCTGTTCTTCATTGCCTGAAGAAAAACAATAAGAAATCAGCCTTTTCAGTGCATGTGTTAAGTAGTGCCATCATAGTGTGTTTGTTGCCTGTGTGTGTGTTCAGTGGAGCTGGTTGATTTGACTGTAAACAGGTGTTAATACTGAGCTTTTGTCATTTTATTTGGTCTCATATGACATCTTGTTGGTTGATGTTCACAGCTACATTGATAACTGGAAGCGAGAGAATCTTTTGTTGCCTGAGACAACTACCGCACATTTTCAATGTATCCACTTTTATACAACTTCAGACAACACATAGAATCTGTCGATGCCCTTGAGGTAGGAAGGCTGAGTGAAGGAGGCTCCCTCTTTTGAGCCGTGCAATGCTTCTTGGTAAACGCTGACACAAACAGAAAGCTGATTCTCTTTTGTGTCAGGTGGAGGCGTCAGGGGGAGCAACTAGCGATGAATGCAAAATTGATATTCATAGCCAGGCTCCACTCCAGCCAAGGGGTGCACTGATCAGAGTGTTCATACAAAGTTTCATTTGCAGAGCCAAGCAGGCATGCACACCGTGCAAACATGTGTGCACACACACACACAGACCTCTTATTCCTGCTCGTGTCAATTCATAAAGTGATGGCTTTATTTCATTTCTGAGTTTGTCACCCTTTCAGAGCTTGAACAATAATGTGCTGCACCACCTGTCTTTCTAATACTGCTCATCAGATGTTTGGTGCATGTTACTGTCCTCTGGGAATAAATGCATCTTTTAAATCTGAGCTTTACAGATGACAGTGGTAGTATTTTGTATGTTTTTAGAGACACTTTTTATATAGCCTATTTAAAGGATGAGTAAGGAAGTCATAACTGTCTGCACAATTTGCTAAATTGAATTGGCCATCCCATACGAGCATGCTGCTTGGCCTGCTCAGTTCAGTCCTTACTATGTGACCGAGTGGTAATGAAAAAAAAAAAAAACTGATTGCATGTTAGAGCCTCTTCAAAACAAGCCCTCACCCACACAGCCTCAGCACCTCTGCACTGCACATAAGCAATCATGACACCATGCCACTCATCATTTAAGACGGCTTCAGATTATACGTGTGACCATTACTGGCTCTTAAGAATTCATTTATTGAAATGAACAGCATAAATTTACAGTGCAGTGCACAAGAAGGCTCTTTGACTTGTTTTATAATAGCTTTCCGCCAAGATACATATCAGATTTAATCTCAGTTAGTAAGTGTATAGTGTTAAATAGGTGATGTGTCTTGGGGCTTAGTGCACACAGTAGTTCGAGGAGTTACAGAATGGAATGGGAGATCCAGTCTTTCCACATTTCCTGACTGTAAACAGATGTGCGCTACTGTTTCATTTGCCAAGTACAAATGCTATTATCACAGGAGTTGGAAACACAGGGATGCAGCCTGGGGTCCATTGTTGTTGTCCCTCCTTTCATGTCTGAGGTGATTTGTATATGCATTCAGTCATTACAGAAGCTCAGTGTGTCACTAATGAGAAGTTTAATGAGACTCTCTCCATGGACCAGCGACCAGGGCCAAGGCCTCAGACGGATTATGAAATCTTCTATTTCCTCTCGCAGCATGGGGCGTTTTTCATTATTGCACAGTACGGACGCTTACGGAATCCTCTATTATACTGAGATCCACAGCTGGGCAAAATAGCAGCAACACTGAGGCTGCAGCCAAAAAGAGACATCACAGATTAATGACAGGGGATATAGATCCATGCCTCTTTGATGGCATCTTTGCATGTGCAGATCATGGGTTTCTGTAAAACTTCTAAGAACTGTAATGCCAAGTGCTGCTCATTTATCAGTCAAATTGTCAGGTTGATGAAAGCAAGGAGCTTTCAAACTGACTGCACATTTAGTTTGCATAATGAGCACAACAACAACAGGTATTAGAAAAAAAAGATTTCAGCTCTCTGTTAATCTTTCTCCCTTTGCACCTCTTTTTGTTCACTTTACACAGATTCAAATGATAATTTTACAGTTCAGTTGTCGTGAGAACAGTAAGGTAAGCCATCTGTAAGTGGGAGGCCTGCAGTCAGGAGCGTGGGTAGAGAATAATAGATATGCAGGTTCCTTTGGGTCTGTGATTCTCACTGAATGAGCAGGTGTGTGTTTCTCTTTGTATACAGAGAATTACTTCAGGATCACATTTCACTGAACAGAAATCTGTTCCCCATGTGTCCTTTGGCACAATTTTAATTGCCTCTTGTATCGGCATTGACCAGACATACATTCTTTTCCGAGTTTATGTCAGGAGAAATGATGTAACTATTTAGTAGCTGCACGGCGAGAAGAGCTATGTGTGCTGTATTGATCTTCTGAGATTGAGGGCGTTCGTGGGAAGGATAAAGTGTAGTTATTTCATTTTATTTAATCATACCAATCAACTGTTATTGTCTGCTGATTCTCTCTTTTATTATTTCTGTCTGAGGAAGGCATCCCACAGCGCTTCCAGAACATTACCATGTGTCAGAGCTGGGTTTCGTTCTTGTCATTGTTTAACCAAGAGCACACTTAACACAGGCTTGGAAAGTGTTCACACACAGAGGTACAAGTTTTACTCCACTCATTACAATGAGTAACAAATTCATGACAAGAGCACAATTAAAACATACACTACAAAGAGCGCACTCTCGCTTAGCTCAGTCATCGCTTAATAGTTGACATTGTCATAATGAGCCATTGGGAATTTTCCTTTCTTCCCCTGCACACGCCTCCCATAAAACCTGTACAAGGACAACAGATTAGAGAAGACTCAATGACTTGGATCCAGTTATTTTCTTGCATCATTAGGTTTTTTTAATATCTTTTTGAGATTCAGTATCTCTTCAAACAACAAAAGATGAAATGAGTCTTCACCTTCATGTCATTCAAAATGAGTGTTTCAGCCCCCACATTTGAGTTATTCCTTGGCCAACTAATTATCTTGTGCCTGGCTTTACTGTACAAGAGAATATGTGGAGGTCCATGCAACACGCAAGCATGTAGGAGATACATCAATGACATCCGCTCCCTTTTATCTTCCATGAAAGGGTCCAGTTCATAATAACTCATTCAGAAAGTATTCGTATCACATTTGTATTCGAGATTATTATGACTGTAGAACTGTGTTTGTGAGACAGTATACTCAGAGTCCACCATTGTGCTGAATTCAAGTGTGCTTAAAACAAGAGGCTTGCTGAAAGGGGTCAAGCTGTGTAAGGGCTCGGGGTTTAAAAGCTTTTAGGATTCACAGTGATTCAGATTTTTCCGTTGGAGTGCCTCAGAGCTAAATTGTAGCAGGGAGAAGAGGAACTTTTGTGGACAATCTTTGCGAGGTGTGTTAATCTTTCAATTTGAATATGGATTAAGTGCTGCCAAAAAGGTAACATTTCTAATATTAAGTACTCCACAAAAAGTAAAAAATGTTTTTTTATGCACAAAATTCTCTATGTTGAGCTTTGGAGAGGGTGATTTCAGGGTAGAGAGATAATTTCTATTTTCATATTGTCTAATTGTGGTGATTTGAGATTACCAATAGGTGATCAGCTCCCCAGTCTGACTGGCAGGCGACACTGCACATCTACTAGGTGGAGCAGCCTGCTGCAACACCATGCTTACCCCAGACAGCAGCCACCCAGTCTGAGCAGTGCAGCAAAGTCTAACAGGGTCACCAACATCGGTTGCAAAAGAAGCCCAGTCTTATAAATCTCAATACAAAATGAAAATACTTCTCACTTGATTTATTACCTCAGAAAAAAGTATTGTAGCCTCATTATGGTCTCAGTTGCCACTTTCCAGTCTTCTTAAATACAATGCAGTTTTTAAATGCAGTTTTTCCGGTAAGTAACGTACATTTTGTTCTAGCGTTAACAGTTTATTTTTAGAAACACCCGTACTCGCGCCTCCCTAGTCTAAGTATTTCCTCTCCAGATTTAAAACAAAGATGAGTATGTATGTAAAGCAAGATGGCGACAGCTGTGGCGCAGAGCTTGATGCTGAACAGCCAGTCCACAAAACAATTGGTGACATCACAGTGACTACGTCCAGTATTTACATACAGTCCATGGTTTACCCTAATGTATAGCTGCAGTCAGATGTCCAAGGTAGTTCAGTTAACAGGTCTGCATCAGAAACATCACTAAATCTGATAATGAGTAATATAAAATTGCCTTAATATTGACTTGGCAAAAGGCAGGTGCGACAGGTCATTTTTTCACACCTGCCTAAAACTTTTGCACAGTACTGTATGATCCCATCACCAGTTGGCACAAGCCTAAATGATTTTGCTCAGCTGTATTTTGTCTTTCAAAATGTATCCATTATGATAATACATTTAAAATAATGAGATTAATGCTTCAGATGGATGAAAAATGCTCAGCTACTTGAGTTAAAAGCAGTAGATAATTCAAACTGCTGAGCTACAGGCTCTTTTTCTACCCTCTCGGTTTCCGATCCCGTCTTCACTCTCTTCTCTCTCAACATACCATTTGTCACGTCCTCGCAGCCCTCATGGATCTTTCTATGCACATGCTGCTGCATGAGGTCAGGTTTACCACAGTGGGATAGCAATTAGCTATAAAGGGGCCTACCAGAGGGTGAAGTCTCGACCCCACCTCCATATCCAACCTTGCCAAGCCACGGTGCACCCTGCCAAACCCCAGTGGGTGTAAGAGCATGCAGAAATTCCCCCAGCTCATCACCACCAACCCCCCGCGGCCACTTCTCCTTTGCTACACCGCTCTTCTGTTTGCTGAACATTTCTTTCTGGTTATCTTCTTGGATGTTTGTTTTAAAAAAGAGAAGCACAAACCCAAGTTTTAGAGAGAGTAATTCTTTAATTTCAGCTGGCAATTTTCCTTCGGCCTGTCAAGTCAGCTTTATGAGCCCGGCAGAGATATTCCTGTTTGGGAAAACAAAGCTCTCAAAAACCTTAATGCCTGCCTTGGTTCCCAGGACTGTTATTATGATTGCTGAAATCGAGCAGTACAGCCGGAGGCACGCGCATTATGAAATGCAGTGGGGTAGAGTTAGCCAATATGTGCTTTGTGTATATGTGTGCCTGAGCCTTCACATGCACATAGTTTGGGGCATATGAGAGGACTCTTTATTCTTCTTCTAATGAAGTCAGGGAAACATGTTACTTTGTAATTAGACACACATTATACACACACCGGGCATAATGGCTTCCCATGCAGGTTTTTTTTATATATATATAGATGGTGTTTTGGTGAAGATGCATGATTTGTGTTGGTATCCTCCATTTGTGTGTGGTGTGTGTACGGCCATTAATGTTGATTTAACCGGTCCTCTCAGTGCAGCTGGCTGGCTCAGGACTCAGGGCTACATACACAGTCACAGGGATGAAAGCTGGATTATTCTGGAATCTCAGACATCTTGGCCGGAGGCGGCTTTGATAAAGCCATACCAGTGTCCAAAGAGCTCAGTGGAATAAGAGAGTAGTAGCAAGCCAAGGACAGAAGACCGGACACAGTTCCAGTCCCTTTCGTTCAGTGTCTCAGAGTGTTCAAGGATTAGACATTTGCCTTGTTTGGCTATGCCAGAAGTTTTCTGTGAATATTTGTCAGCTCCTGTGAGTGTGAGATGACACAGTTCAGGAAAATTAAAATTCTAATTTATGCTAAACATTGGGTTGTTTTGAGTTAGCTTTGTATCTAAAGTCTCTGAGGGAAATCTTCCCCCCTTTTATCAGTTATTAATCAAATTAATACATCTCTTGTGGTGCTTCATATGTTTATCTTTTATATATATATATATATATATATATAGAGAGAGAGATAGAGAGTTGTTTATTTGTCTGTGAATCTAACTGGAGATGTCGTTCTTGATGTGTCACTTTCTGTTTGTCTGTTTGTTCTGTTGGTGCCAAAACTGCTCCAGCTTGCAAACACACAGAAGGAAGTGAACAAGTTGTGGACAGGGGTCAGAAAACCGTGTGAGAAAAAGGGTTTTTAGTGGAGCGGATATAAAAATACCTGAGTGGTGCAGAACGCACGGTGTCGACATGGTTAATGAGACATATGTGTGACACCGTATGCCTCTCACATGCTTACTGAACTGTAAACAGGCTGTGTGGGATGAGATAAAGTCTTACTCATTCAATTTCCACTCCATCTGTTGGGAACTGATCCACTGTGATTTACTCCACATTAACATTTGGAGTGTCCATCGCACATTCCAACACAAATACTCCACCTAAAGGTTTATTCAGTGGCAACTCAAGGTGACATATTTAGAGGTCACGACATAACCTGTATGGAGCTGAAATGTTGAAATGAGGCTTTGGGATATGGATGGGAGACTTCCCTCTTCCTTTTGAAGATCTTCATAAGATCAAGGCCAGCTAAATACAATAAACCCTCATTATAAATCGTTGTGATCTTTTATTCATGAGGTGGCCTCGACAAATCTGCTTCCAGTAATGGTCCTACCTGTTATGTTGTCCCTATGTAAATGAGTCCATGGCTCTGAGGCCCTCCATTCACTGCAATCTCCATATCATTTGGTAGGTTGGGGACCCGCAGTCTGTCTTCCCAGGCGTGGGTCAAACAGATGAAGGAGACTGAATGAGACTGACAGTGAAGGACATAGTAAAGCATCCAGACATGACCACGAAAATACAGATTTATAAGATTTGTCTGGATGTCATAGTTTGATGCATGTATATAAGCACAACATTTTAGTTGTAAACACTATTATCAACTGCTACCATCACTATTATCAGCTGATACCAGCTTTTAATAAGAGCCAGGCAGAGGACACAGATTTATTATCCAGAAACACTGTTTGTACTGCTACAGCTTTGGCTAATTCCAGGTTATTGCTTATTCCATTACTTTAAGTGCAGCATCTTTCATGTCTAATGTTGCATTATTTTGCCTCAAATGCATTAAAAGCTCATTACTCTCCCTCTGTCTCTCCCACTTTCTCTCTGTGTGAGCACCCGAACAGTAATAATAGTCACTCTGTGATTACGATTCTTCTCTGCTTGTAGAAAGAACGAACACAAACAAGACATTTATGTTTCCAGCTCAGACAGGCTTCATGTTGGATGACGGACGTTACGGGCAGTGAAGCTGTCCAGTCTTGAAGCAGTGGATTGACAAGTTGACTTGTCAGTTGGAAAATTTCAGTTTGGATGTTTTTGGAGGAAAAGTATTTGTGTCCATACAGTAATCGATAGTTTTAATGTTTTCATCTCTGCTATTTCTATTTCTAGAATTTGTAATTATATGAGAGTGTTCTTGAAATCCCTCTGCTTAAAACACACTGCACATATACTACAGTATAGGTCCCTGTGTATAATGTCTCTGAGGGCAAATGTACACACACTTTACATATTCTGCAAAGAGATATATCTCTCCTGTAGTCTTGCATACTGTGTATCTATGCAAAGTAATGTTTATGTTTGGCCTTTAGCAAATGTTTTTTGTTTTGTTTTTCCCCTCGGAGGTAGCGCAGAGTTAATGTCTCTTGTGAGTTTGGACTGAATTATGTATTCTGCTGCAGAGCTGCGTGATACACTGCTTCAATAAGGATGAATAAAATGTCTGCGGTGTTGTTTGTATGATAAACCCATGGACAGGTTATATATGGCTTTAATTTGAGAATTGTGCTCTCATTTTACAAGCGGTGGGCAGTTTCAGGATCAGCACTGAGCACACGCTCTGCAGTGCAGTACATGTAGCCTCAATGGCCACTGACCTCCTTACAGAGCAAGGAATCTGGAAGTAAGAATGAAAGTTAGCAAAACGGAAGAAAAGCTTAGAGAGCGACAGACAGCCTGAACTGGGTCATCAAAGGCAGTTACCTCAATTCATCTCTAATAATATCCCCTAGCCCTGGGCCCAGGTCTGCTGGAGTTGCCTGTATAATGGCTCAGGCTGCTTGATGAATGACTGTGCCAGGCAGCACTATAGGCTTCCAGACTGTGCTGCAAAGCTCCGAGATTGCCACCGAGGACAACCACGGTCAGCAAATCAATTCACAGCTCTCTGGAGAAGTAGTCAGCGCTTACAAACTCATCTGCCTTAAGCACAGACGATTCTCTTGTCACCACGTTTCCTCATGAGCCCGCGGGACGTTCTCCTGTCCTGTTTTGAGCGGGATCGGTGTGACTGAAGCGACTTCACCTATGCAGTATCTGAACTGCAGCTTATTCTGCAGGGCAGGATATGGGTATGTCAGTGGAGATTTAATTAACACCTGAAGGCTGTGTAAGCCTTTACGCTGTGTGCTGATAACAGCCAGCCTGCATCCCCATTGGAATTTTGAAGCAATTTTTTATGTCTATTAATAGTTTGGAGTACGTGCTGGGACAGACAGATCAGATATTCCTGGGCAGAACTTTGATTACCACATCAGAGGAGTTTCTATCTCTCCCAGGGAAAAGGCTCCTTTAGACCAAGTGGGGCTTTGGCTCACAGCTCTTAATTTCACATAATTGTGGTCTCCCAGGGAATAGTTTGACCAGTTTGAATACAGAATCAAGTATTCTGCCATCCCTCTTACACACAACTAAATACTATTAAAGTTAAGCAGTAATATGGTAAGCACAGAAGCCATTTATCTCCACATTTTGTTAAAGAGATGAAGAAGAAATCCATGCTCCGTCTACGCAGATCGGATGTTTCTATGCCACAATCCTCTCTGCGAGGTTGATTTGATATGTCATAGTGGTGACAAAGCATATGAATGACTTATCTGCATAGTTTTGCACTCGGAGGAAATTAGCGTTGCCAATGCTATTAATGAGGTGAAAAAACAACAGAGGTATTTGCATGGTAATTAGCATTAATGATCTTTTTAGCATGGTGATTATTCGAGTATCTGCTGCGGCTGATATTCCAAAGGGATCTGGAAAAGGCAGATGCTCCAGCTGTTTCTGCTTCATGCGGATGTCTTTTTGCTGTTGCAGAGTGAAGGGATGTTACCTGCCTCATGTTGTAGGCATAGCCACCAGGAGCCGGGAACAGCCATTAGTATCATTTTTCTCCAGAAACTCTTTGAGTTATATAGGCAATTTCAACAAGGGCCTCATCTCTGCTTTTGTCAGACTGCCTTTGTTGGCTTGAAGGATGCTAATAAGGTTTTATTCGCATTGGGAACCTGGTCATCTGCGCTACCTCATCCGTTTTCCATAGCAAGACCCGGGGGAATCATCATTACTGTTTAATGAAAACTCAGCCCTGTAGAGTCTCTGTTTTTATTTCATGGATAGCAGGTGTATTCCAGGACCTTGTTAATGTGAATTAATTCAACATTTGACTGCACCCACATGCACATACACACATACACATACAGAGTCCCAGACAGTATGAGTCATAAAGCTTGACAGTGGAATTTGTGTCCATATTTGGTCCTGCGAGCATTAGTCTTGCACATACTTTACACATGTTAGCATTAAACAGTAAGTAGTCAACATGCAATTGGAAGACATACATTGTAAAGCAGTCAAGCAATAAACATGCATCATACAAAACACAGAAGTCAGAACAATCCTTGTCATCAGTGAACGCGTTCATTGATTATTCACTGTTTAGCAGGTGGATCCTTGTTGGAATAAATGATGTGACAGCCCTTTTTGTTTTTCAACAGTGAAAGCTGCAAATGGCAGCCTGAGGGCAGGATGGTGTATTCACTGTGGAAGGGTGAGATGGATCAGCAATGATTTCTTTCACCAGAGGTGCAGTGTGGTGTTCTGAACGATGTGTGATATTGGGAGCAAATGTTGGAGCTTTTACTGGTGTTCTGTTAAGTTTGTTCTTTCCTCCTCAGCATGGTACATTCAATCTGTGGAGGTCTTATCAGATTTATTGTGGTGTTGTAGCTTTAGAATCCCCCCCAAAAAGGTCTTTGTCAGGCTTTGACATGTTGTGCATCTGTGTTTGGATTTCTAGGTCACTTTATTAGTATTCCAAAGGGTTTTTTGAATCTAAAATCTACGGCCATGGATTTTGTCTTCTTGGTCTCTAAAATCAGGAAATAGTTTCCACACCAGAGCAAAAGAGTGGACTGCAAATCCGTATCTGGCTTTATTGTTGAACATACTTAAAGGACCCATGTCTTCCTGGTGATTGGCATTTGTTATATAGAATATAATGTTCACTAGCCAGGCATCCATCCCAGTGTAGCACCATGTTTTTACCACATTTCCATATCAGTGTTTCCATCTATCATGCGAGATCAAGAGATGTTTTGAGTTGAACCACTGGCCTTTCCACCTCAGCTGAGACACTTTTTGCAGTATTTAAGGTTTTTCCAGATTCTGTGATGTTTACATTAAGTTTTTATTAGACATGAATCCAAAACAGGTGGATGGAAACGGATTTATTGTCTGATAATACATTTTTAATATTTTGATTCAGCTGGTTATTCATATTTATCTCCTATAACCTCCTCCGAAGAACACTCGGGTGTTAAAAGCTGATTAATATTCAGTGAACAGGTGTTTATAGACCAGCTCCGGTATGATTACTGACACATGTTCCTTTCCATAACAAGATCCAATTGATTTGAAGGTGTTTTCTCTCTTTTTGTTCAGTCCATCCAACATCGAAGCGTCCTTTCTGGTTAATGCTGCATGTTGGTTGGCTGTTGTAGAAACACTAACACATGCTTACTGTCAGCATGGATATACTTAATTTAACTGAAACAGCTTGCAACAATTTATTTAGTTTTGCTTCTCTACTGTTGCGTTATTGTGTTTTATGTACATAGATGAGATCAATATGAATGATTAAAAATGGCTGTGATTTCCCCTGGCTCCACTTTTACCTATCAGCTTGGGAAATCCACATCAACGTAATTTTGTTCAGCTTAAATGTATAATCAATGTTTCCCTCTTCCACCCAAATCCGTACTCATGACTTAAGTCCCAGTCCTAATTGAAATGTTGGTGTTTAATCTTCAGGTATCCTCCGACGCTGTCTGTGTAGTGTTTTTGCAAACAAGTAAATATCACTGTCATTACTGAAAGGCTTTATTAAACTGCTTGAAACATTTTTTCTTTGGCACATATATTGCTGTATGGCTGCCTTCCCACCCATATTCATATTAAACCCTTACAAATGTCAGTGGAGCAAGCCGGCAATATTAAACCATATTAACACTGTGACTCTGTTCCTAACCATTTCTTATTTGCGACAATGCCAGTTTAAATGCCGCTTCTTGCCTAACAGGGAATTACAAATGCCAAATCAAGCATTGCAAATGAAGGTTCACTGCGCTTGTCAGGACTAGATGGAAATTATTCATGCAATATGAATCTTTTCCTTCCAAGATGAGAGAGTATGTCATCTGCACTGCATGATGTGTCTTCTCTAATGGATACAAGCAGTTCTCTGTTCTGGAAATGACTCCACTGAGCTTTTTTACAATAATCTTTTCTCACAACATAAGCCGGTTTGTTTGAGTGAGCAAACATATTAAAAAGTAGAAACATGTTCAAGCTAGATTACACAGGAGCTAAAAGGAGTACGCTGAACTCACTCACTTCCAGGGCTAACAGGTGGGAAAGAAACATGTCCAGGTTCACAATTTCAGACTGGGAGCCTTCAGGCCTAACCTGACACTGCCAGGCTCCTGTTGGGAGAAGAGTAAAAGCCTGCAATGTTGTTGTCTGCTCTTTTATTGAAGAAATCCTCTCCGGTTCTAATGTGTCTGATGCTATTGCAGCCTCTACACTAACCTCTGTGGCAGTCGCCATTATTGTGACAGTCACTTGCCAAATTCTGGGAATTTTCACAGTTGAAGTTTGGCCCTTAACAGGGAACTTAAATATAGTTGGGGAAAATCTATTTTAGCATAATCTTAACTAAAACAACCTGATTCCATGCAAGTTCACTTGAATAATCTATGCTATTCCTTAATCACATGCACATAGCACACTGCTTACTGCAGGGCCACTGAGGCCACGCCCCCTACGTCATATGCATGTTCAGTTTAATATTAACACTTTTTTGGGACTTTTTTTGGAGGGAGAGGGGCTACTTACAAATAAATAATGTTGAAATGTCATGTTTTTTATTGTATTACTTTGCATGGATGTCTGCTTATGACGGAACAGAATGTTTATATTTATGTTGGATATGATACAGTTGGTTTAATTTCCCCACAATTTTCAGTTCATTCACATAAATTCCCATACATTTCCATAATTCCCATGGAAAGTTTCTGGAAATTTGCTGGAAATGTACCACCCCTTTGCAACCCTAACCTCCTCACAAGATGGATTTGCTCGATATATGAGCCTCCGATTCTCACAGATGTCGTCGTTCTCGGACAGGAAATGAACAAAAATGCAATAGAAGTTCGTCACAGGTTGCTGATTCATGCTACTTTTTAATTTGCCAGTGTGTGTCATAATGTCAAATGCTAATTCAGCTGGTTGGAAAAGCCACATATCAGCCCAACTCTAATGTTAGGCATATTTTGAGTTGCTTTGTGTTATAAAAGTAAGAGGTGAATTGCGTTTGTACCCTGATAGACTTTTTGTCTTCAGTTACATCTAATCAAATAAAAAGTTAACAGCTACTACCAGAAATGTCAGCAGTACCTTTGGTAAAATGTGCTCCACAAAGGGCAGTTTTACAGTTATGTTCTGTTAAAGCTAGACCTGTCTCCTTCATTTGACTGATTTGACAGGATACATTCCTTTGAAGAACATACATTTTGCTTTCTGGTCATCAACACAGATCTGTTTTCTCCTTCATGAAAGACACATTTCGATGCATGGTGAATTTAGTATAATGCTTATGTGTTTTGTGTTTGAGCTTTGATCATCGGTAATACACTGTTGCTCAGTGTCCTCAAAGAAATGTGCTATTGTTTGAGAAAAACTAAAGTGTCTATAAATTTTGCAGGCAGTCTCAATGGAAGGTAGCTTACATCAAGGTTTATAATCAATTTTTTTCATAACCTTGAAATCATAATATCTACCTCTAACAAATGACGGCTTTGTTAATATGTTGCTGCAGGCTGGAGTGACACATACATTAAATATGCATTTGACAAGGGTTTTAAGAATTAATTAATAAGAAAAGAATTATTTAGTTCTGACCCTCCTTGCTTTACATCGATGGTGATGTAGTGTTACCAGGTGTGTGGCTGAATACCACCAGATACCACACGGTCCCTCAGATATATCATGACTTTCCTTTGTCTACATTGCCATGTTTAACCATTTTTTAAACATCCTCAAAGCCTACTTACTCATGTGATGTTCATTGTGTCTAAAATTTGCAGTTTGTCTTGAGCTCTGGCTCATATCTAATGTTCAAGTTGGGGGCTACATGGTGGTGTAGTGGTTAGCACTCTTGCCTCACAGCAAGAGGGTTGTTGGTTCGTTCCCGGCCTGCGGCCCTTCTGTGTGGTGTTTGCATGTTCTCCCTGTGTGTGTGTGGGTTCTCTCCGGTTACTCCGGCTTCCTCCCACAGTCCAAAAACATGCAGCTTAGGTTTAATTGGTGACTCTAAATTGCCCGTAGGTGTGAGTGAGCGTGTGAATGGTTGTCTGTCTGTGTGTCAGCCCTGTGACAGACTGGCGTCCTGTCCAGGGTGTACCCCGCCTCTTGCCTAATGCTGCTGGGCTCGGCTCCAGCCCCCTGCGACCCGGTTTCAGATAAGCGGTTACAGAAAATGAATGAATGAATGAATGTTCATGTTTCAACAACTTTTCTAATGTCTGCTAATTTGTGAAGTCTTTTTAGCCATATAACACCTTGTTATGGGCTGTTTAATGACCAGATTATGGTATGGTATGATATGAAAATCTTTTCACTGAGAATAAAAAGATGGCGTCACCGACTAAAACATGGATATGGATTAATGTTATGTCGATCTTAATGTCTGCAGAGCATAGCACTAGGGGGTACACTTAATTTAAGGCCTGCCATTTTCAAAACTCTCAGCAAGAATATTTAAATGTGCATGAAAGTGACTGTATTCATGAATACTTACTCAATATGTATGATCCCTGTACCAGCCTTCCCTTTCTCATGTCCAATTGATTTCCTCCAGCAGGCTTTAATATGGATCAGTGTCTCTGCAGGCTGCGATTTTTCTCACCAGTGACTGCAAGTGGTAAATAAGCTTAACTATGCTCTTTAGCTTAATTATTTTCTGCTCTACCAGGTACATACTCATCCTCAGGGAAGTCTGCTCTATCACCACATCACGGGTGTTTATAGGAATGGAAAGATGTGGCTTGATAATGTAATTTAGAATGACACCTCAGTTTTTTTCCGGAAGGGGAAAACTGCTCCCAGTAATGTCAATGATCATACTAGACTTTTGATACTAATGACTCTCTAAGAAGACAGAAGCATAAAAGAAAACTGTCATCTCTTGCTGCCTAAGGCACTCATTTATTTAATAGTCCACTGTTTTCCTGTCTCAGTCTTATCTTAACTAGCAGTGTCCCTCACTGTCACATTCAGAACCACTGGAAAAGTAAAATGATGACACTATCTGTCGTTTTTGAAGATGATAATGGCTCCTAAACACACCAGAATTACTTAATTTCTCCCACTTATGCTTTTGCCTCAGCAGTTAATATGGGCAAAACACATTTACACGCATATATCAAAGCGTGAGAAATAAGATGTGCTTTTATGCAAGTCTCTATGTGAATATGAAACGATGATTGTTTACGGGGCATATAGCAACTGCGGCAGATTAAAATATACTTGCACTGTGGGGAACAATAAGTGTTTAACAATAACACATCTTTTGATGACCTCTTTATTCATCCTTATACCAAGCTGCTGCAGCTAAACACATTTATAACAAGCGACCCAAAATATAATGAAATGCAAACTGTGACCCCGTTCACCCCATAGAGAGGCATCTCCACAGTGAGAGAATTAAGCTCTTTTTTACACTTAAACTTTAGCATCATATTCCCTCTATCAGTACTCCCTGTACATTAACAGATAGTGTATTCACAAAAGGAAGCTTTCAAGTGTGATCTGAACTGATTTCCACAGACACATCTCCAATTCGGATTATTCTGATTTTTGAAGGATGAAAAGAAAAATAAGGGGTTGGGAGGTCATTTTGGTTTGTCATGGTGGATTCTGAGAAATGGTACTCTGATGGTACTAACTGATAATTATCATTGCTAATAAGGCTCAGTTTAAGTTTTTGGTCATTAGTAGTAGTAGTATTATACTGTCTCAATGCTTAAATACCTTATTGTTCACCTCCAACACATTCTGAAAGGTATAGAGGTTTTCAATCAACGACATGGATATGATGTCAACTAGGGCTATAACGATACCTCGATATAGATCGACAAGGCGATTTATCAGTGAACAATCCAACTGTATTGATACAATGTATGCCCAAACATCGATACATATCACCGTCTGTAACATATGTGTTTATTTTTAGATTTTTACTTCAATTAAGTATTGTTTTGGGCTGCGGTGTCTGTCTGTCTGTCTGTCTGTCTGTGTGTCCGTTGCATATACATCCTCTGGCCAACAGAGGGCACTGTGGGGTGAAGTCTGCCATCTCTGATTGCCTTGTTTTACCTGTTTTCAATGAGCACAGAGATAGAATCTCTCTTGGGAATGGACATAATTGAAATATCATCACAGGCTCTTGAAGTTAACCCATAAAAAAACATTTGAACTTCAACGCACTGTGGACTTTACAGTGAACAGAAAAACAATTTTTATTCTTTGTATTAAAAAAGAATGGGATGTTTTACATTTAAATATCTGGAAGAGCTCAGAAATAAAATGGTAAAACCATATTTGATATAAACGTAACAGATTGTGTTAAATTGGCCAATGAAGTGTCAATGTCCAATGAATCGATCTAATATAAAGTCATGAAAAAAAACCCTACGATTTACACCTTTAATGCCAACTAAACATTATGAACTTCACAAAGATAGTATTTATTTAAGGGTTGTATTGGATTAGATAAAACATTTTTTTTACCAGATACATCTGTAATTCACATATTAATCTAAAAAAATATTCTGCTATATGATGACTGGTTTGCGTTTAAATTTTACAACATGAAAGCCGAACCTTCATCTTAAACCACTAAGATAAACAATAAGGGTCATTTGGCCACACAATGGGGTCAAGATTCCAGTGTATAATGCTTACTGCCTCTAGCTGTGATGAGCCCATTTCCCTGACAGCAGCCGTCAACCTCCTGTGATCCATTGCAGTAATTTGCAGCTAACAGAATGGTTTGCGTTGGTGTCAGTGTTGGTCACACAAACACAAGCACATGCGCAAACATAGACATGAACAGATGTTCAGAATCCCCAACAGTGTATGACCAGGTTGGCATTTGAAAGCCAATTAATGCATGAGCAGGCATGTAATCACGCCACCCTGTCAATAAAAAGCTCAGGTGCAGCACAGATCAACATTCCCGTTGACAAGAATCCCACATATGGAAATGCATGCACACACATTGCCTAACATGCACACAGATGAGAATATATTCCCCAGATGCACAGCCTTTTCTACCAGAGAACACCTGCGCCAGAGACAACACAACACGTGTGTCAGTGTTTCCTCATAGGTTTATTTTTGGTGGTCTAGGCTCTGAGAGCTCGCACCTGAGGGGTGACTGCCACATAGCATTGCATTCAAAAGCAGTCACAGTAATTTGCCCTATATTACCGTGCCATCCTTGGGAAGGTATTTCAAGTAATCCACACTTTCACAGGGAACTTTTGAACACATGTCACAGAGAACTTCCATTGAGTGTCACTATTGGTATATCTCAACAAAACCAGTTCCTCATAATAACTAAATAAAGCAGGAGAAAATACTACCAGAGCTGAGCCAGAGGGCCATAGATGGAACATGTAGAGATAGCAAAAGTAATTGCACTAAAATGTGTCCTGTAATAAACCCCACATCCTTCATGGCGTATCGCTGTGAAGCAAGGTATTGCCCGAGAGTTCCTGCGGGCATGAAGAACAACCACCACTGCACAGTTGTCCTGGTAATGGAAGAAAGGAAAAACGTGAAGGTTGCTAAGGTTTTCTGTGCCAATGAGAGAACCATGCACTACTCCCGCATTATCTCGCTGTGGCAGTATTTACAGGCTACACCCTCAGCCCGCCTTGAGCCAATTTCATGGCTGATCTCCTCAGTGTGAGGGACTACGACAGGGCAATTCCACCCCAGCAGGATAGACTTGGCCTCAGGGGTTCAGAGGCCTCTGACAATGGGCTCACTTCCAGCACATAGTGTCTCTATTTAACAGGTCTGGAGTAAAAGCAAATACAAATTAAGAAGAGGCCTCATTTTGCTTTAATGCACTGGTAACGCTGATGTAAATATCTTCACTCCTTCCTTCGTTGAATGCTTGAGAACCAAATGTTAATTACTGAAATACAGTCTTATACATAAAATAACAAGATAAAGCAAACATTAAGAAGTCAAACTGCTCGAAGCTGGGATGGAAACAAATTCTTTGAGAAGCACCATTGGGGACACCCCAATAAAGATTTTCACACCCTGATCCTGAATCTGAGTCATTTAATAATGCCAATACAGAGTCCAGATCAGATACTATTTTTTATACAGCAGCACAATGAACACTTCATGTGCATTAAAGTTATTAAAATCAGTCCAGGGCCACACAGTGTTGTAGTGGCGTCCTGTCCAGGATGTACCCGCCTCTCGCCCAATGCAGCTGGGATCGGCTGCAGCACCCCGCGACCCGGGTTAATGGATAAGCGGTTACAGAATATGAATGAATGAAATCAGTCCAGTGTTTATGTTTGACTACTGAATAGCTCTGCTTTACATTAGCAAGTACCTGATTCCAAGCAGTATCAATTACCAAACCCTCTTTTTGACCTTTCTGTCTCTGTCTCAAGGGAATTTCTCTTTCCCGTTCCTGCTTTCTTTTCTGTTTGTTGCTTTCGTAGAGTAACATGAATAAACTGTATCCCATTGAGGGTTTATCTTTGTCTGTACAACAGTTGCACAGATTACAAGTTACTCTTATTGGCTTTTTGCTTGTGGGGCTGTTCCGCAGTCTTGGTAAAACACCATGCACCGTTGATAACAACAGACACTGAGCTGAAATGAAACGAGTGCACACAAATTAGGTAAATAACAAATAAACAGTCTCATGCTGCGTTTTGCTGTCGTTTATTGCGTGTAGTGTTCTGCCACTTCAGCTCCTGCTCTTACACACACACACACACACACACACACACGGAGCTCAGCGGAGGAGAGGAGATGCAAACAGCAGAGTTGAGAGTTTAGAGACGGTGGCTGATCTTGTTTCATGCGCATTAAAGCTCTGCGGGTTAAAAAGATCTTTGTGACAGTTAACAAAGGACTGGATGGGCTCAACATGGGTCAATAGCTGATACTAATTAGTTTAAAAGGTCAGGATTGGCACTAATAAGAAGTCTTTGAGATCAGATCAGGACATGTGATGGTTTGGAGTTTGGGAGATGTATTTGCCCATGTATGGACAGTATTATTAAGACCATGCAGTTCGTATTTCATTTTGGTAATCATACGTTGAATTAATGATCCCGTTCTTTTGAAATAGATGGAGACTCTGAAAGAAGGTCTTGAGTTTGTGCTGTGATTTGTCTGTCCACTACGGTATAAACTTGTAGTGTTGTCGTGTGTTTTCGGATTAGCCTGATCAGTTTTTGTGTGAAATGACAGATTTACCATAAAGTGGTGTGTTGGCCACACCAACACTTGCATCCTCTCTCATGTCTCCTCAGAGATCCCTCCTCGCTCCATAGAGCACAAAAAAGTGCAATGGAATGGCCTTCATGATGGTGAAATGGAATAATTTCCAGTTCATGCAAGCAAGGAGCAATCGATTAAGGGATATAGATGAACCCATGGGCAAAGTGTGAGCTGCAATGGATGCTATGGATCTTGTTATCATGAAGTCCAACCAATTCAGTTTGAATAATATGAAACAGTACAGTTTTAGAGATATTTCTTAAATTATTTATGGTAGAGCAGGGTGATACATTGCCAAAAATAAATGTTTCTACCTTTTTCTATTTTTCTTTTAATTTGGACGTAAATATTTATTTTTTTCATCCTTAAACTAAGCCGGAGCAAACCATAGAAGCGCTGTTATGCTAACATGCAGTATGAAATATTCAAAAATGGGCTTTCACATGTGATTATTCAATATTTTTTATATTTAGACGATTTATTTGTCATATAATATTTGATTGTTATTGAGATATGATAGAATATTTTGTCCATATCACCCAGTAAAACTGTCTCAAAGAAAATCAGCACTTAGGGTCTTCAGGTGACACTGCTCTGAACTCTGGCAGTGACAAATGACCAATGTATCTGGTACTGTACTGGCTAAAAAGCTTTTTTCGCAATATTGAGAGTCTGAGGCTGTGCCTTCATTTAGGATGTGGCTGAGCGAGCTGGATGAGAGCCTCCATTTGGAGAAGCTTAGATTAAAGATTGCAAGAGGCTGGAGAGTGTTTGATAAGGCACGGGGACCTGTGTTGAGACATTAAAAGGGTCTGAGGCAGGACAGTGCTGTGGGATTAATGGTCAGTTATATTAATCCAAAAATAGTGGTAGCTGTATATATGTGTATACGTTTTACACACGGTTCTTTCTCAAATTAGTCATGGTTCTTACCATCCTTGCCCATTGATGTAAAAAAATCCACCAAAGACTTGTAATTGTTCTTTTGTGGTGCTGTAATTTTAAAAATGTGCTTAGAAGAAGAGCGAGACCTCTGATGTGGCTACTAAAGAGTGATTTGCTGTTTTAACTTAATACTAATACTATGAAACAATAAATAATGAAATATTTTGGCTTTCTTTTACAAGATTTTGGGAAGTAATTAATATGAGTAAAGTCCTCTGCCAAATTATTTGAAATTTGGGTTATTATGAAAAAGAATGGTCTTACATTTTCAGCCATATAATAATAATATTAATACCTGGTGTTGATAAATGTGCCCTAGCTTCACTGGACTATGGTGAGATAATTGACTTGGAGCAGATGTTGTGTTAATGTACAGGATATTTTAATAAGTCACACTTTGTACTCTGTGATTTGAGCCACAGTGTTTGTCCAGTTGAGCAGATGTGTCCGGCTGCTGTGGTCTGACAGTGATTAATGACACAGGGATTGGGATGCACACGATGATGCACCAACACAATATGATTGATTACAAAAACTGATTTGCATTCTTTTTGGATATGTTTAGAGAAATTGTGAGAGTGATGGTGATTCTCTGTGGAATGACAAAAAGAATGTCAAAGGTAACATGGGGGGGCTTTAGAGGGAAACAAAACACAATGGGAGAGAACGTTGAACTGTAATTCATCAGAATTCATTTATTCTGCGAATTTCGTGGTGCTGCACGAGTAATGAAAGCACTGTATTCCCCAAATGCTTCTGTTCTAACAGCAATAAATCAGCATTAGTTTTTGACGGAAGAAGCACAGGTTTTGAAGGAGTTTGATTTGACTCTGGGTCATAAAACTTAGTCAGCAAAAACATTATTATAAATTGGTAGTTCGATTAAAAAAGTGAAAAGAAAATGTGAAATTGGAACCTTGACGTGAAAGCAGACAGAAGCAGTATGCAGGTTTATTAGTAACGTGCTGGACTCAAGCATAAAAATTGAAAATACACTTCTTGAGCCCATTCTAATGAGTTTCTGAGAGGTTGTCCCTTAGCTGCCACCCTGTAGGATGCAACAGAATTAAAGATTTGCTTTTGCTCAATATTAAATTAGTAGAAGGAAATGACAGGCTCTGTGGAAAGCTAACTACTGTGTGTGTTGGGCAGGAGAGGCAAGGGACAAGTTACATTGCTAATGGGGTTCAGCTTTAGACATCCCTGTCATTAGTGGAATATACTCCATTTGAGCAGCAGAAGGTCTGCTGACACGTAAACTTTGAAATTGTATCCCTCTCTGTCTGCCGTTGACTCGAAGCAGGGAGTGGATTTAGAAATAATTCTGCCATGGGGAAGACTTTAATTAGTGGTATAACATGTCCAATTTACAGCCAATCAAAAGATCCCACAGTAACTATTCTATAAATAGAAAAAAAATACAATGGCCCTCATGTGCCAAAAACATTCAAGAAACTAATTAATAAAGCAAAAATATGGATTTACAACAGTGAATTAGAAAACACAAAGACAAAGTTTGGAAAACGCATTTTCAACGTGTTTCATTATTTATGCAAGGGAGGCAATCATGTCACATTTGCAGGCAGGAACATGGTTCCAGGATCTAATTATGTTGCGCCCAACTGTCCTTTGTGGTTTTGAAATGAAGAAAAAATAAGCCATGCAGTTGTTTGTGACTTCACCAGTACAGCATGTGAAACCATAACAGGTGCACTGAAAAGGAAAATATGACTTCCTCAATGATAAAAAAAAAAAGTTTTCTTTTGCAGGAGAAAATGTGTTTTTTTCACTCATAATTCAAAATAATAATACTTATGATAATAATAAGTCACAATATTTAAATGCAGGTAACTTTATCAGGCTACTTGTTCTAAACTTACTCAAAGTAGAAACAGAGAAGAGGTCACATTTGATGTAATATCAAACCAGCTCATTTCACCAATTTGGGAATACAGAATATCTGCATTACGTAGCTGATGTACACTTGCAAACATTATAAGTTGATTATTGAATGAGGCTAGCCACGAAATTTAGCATTAGCATCAAATGTATGGTCCCATTAGTTATTGCGCTGTGTAGTTAACGTCAACTACGTTAGCATCTTCATGGTTTCCCAGCGGCTGGGCCATCTCTAGCCATATATTGTCCTGTAGTTGGTCACATGTTTGTTATACAGTTTTGGGTATTGAGAAACTGAATTGATAAGATGTTTCCTCATTTTGGCAGTCAGCGAGCTATGATCTATCCAGGAGGTATGACATCCATTACAACAAAGGATTAACTTGTTCAAATGTTCATATATTTCTATGGGCGGAAATTTACTTAAAGCTGCAGGAGAAAACACACTTCTACGCCCTCTGACCACGAACAATCAGATCACCGATCAGCAATCTGGAACGACCATGATTGGACATTATGGAAATGGAAACAATCTCCCACTCCTACACCAGCTACAGTGGTTATTTGTTTTGAATGGGAGCAAATGGTTCTATAACTAATATGGAAGGAAACCGTCTGAATCTATCAGAGTAATATAAAATGTTTGGCTGAAGTTGTGAAAGTGCATTCAAGCAGTCGACATCTAGTCATTGTGTTCCATGCATGGTCTGTTCTGTCACTTAAAAACCTGCTCCTACATTTTTTCAATATGTCTGATATTCTTGGGCGCTCTTTGTCACTCTTTAGAAAGCAAGCAGCACGTTTCTTTCATCTTTATTTCTGGCATACTAATGGTTTTACTAAAGGAATGGATGCAAGTGCAGTCATACTTGTTAATTGAGAAATGCATTCAGTCTAAGGATTCTTTGCCAAGGTAATGATCTGTTGCACATTTTGTCATTAAGCCAATAAATCTCTGTTTTACTAGTCATTAAACTCAACAGCAGAGTTGTGTGAAGTGATAAAAGTTGAGTTTATTTATGGCAGCAAACTTTGATAATTTCATCTCAAACTTGGGTAATTTCTCCCTGAGTCCAGAAGAAGAAGGCGACATACCTGATGGAGAAACAGTATAGCTCAATATTCAGGCTCTTCTCTTCACTGTTGGTAGTTATACCTATGAAATGTAGTGCCCTAGACAACCCAGGTAATTGTAATTTTCAGTCTAATTGTAACCAGGAGGCCCAGTTTATAATAACAATATTGAAGTTTGTTAGCTACCTTTATTTGCAATAGTTATTATGATGGAATAGGAGGAAAGCATGAAACAATGCATTGTAGTATAAAGACTGATAAAGAGCGTTTAGGGGAGAGGGAAGGAGGAGTGCTGGATGGGTCAATATCTGTATCTTGTCCTGTTTTAAACTAAAAGTTAAGGTTGGTATTTTAAATTGACCTTTAAATTCACTTCCTTACATAGATACGTCACATCCTACAGCACCTTCTACACCACCCAGGTCACTTAGGAAGTGCAGAATAGTTTACATAGCACAGTAAGACCATCTGACCACCAACAGTTAAAGTCGTGGCTTTGGCAGTGCGGCGAATTTGAAGTACTCGCCATCAAGCGAAAATTGCTCTAATTTCAGCATGCATTGTCCAATCTGCCCCAAATTTCTCATGCATGATGAGAGTCCAGACCTGAAAACAACAATACATTGATACTGGCACATAATCATAGTGCCCCCCGGTGGCAACCGGATGTAACATTTTTATGCAGTTTTTGACTTAGCCCCCGCAGAAGGTTTAACTTAGAAAGACGAAATTCAGTACACAGATGTAACATGTGAAGATGTACAAAAAAAACCTGTTGATTGGAGACCATGTGTATCTTAACCAATGTCATGGTTATCTGGTGATGTCCACATAATGTATCTCTCTGCAGACACAAAGTACCTGCAGCCCTCCAGGACAGCTGCAGGATTGGCCTTCTTGAATTATGTAGACAGAATGATCATTTTCAAATGGAGTAAACAATACAATAAACATCATGGATGCTTTCTACTAGAACAATGCCAAGAAAGATAAAGAGGATTTCTATCACAAACAGAGCAATTCATATCAGTGTCAGAAGCAGTCCATTAGGGTGTAGGGGTCCCTGACTTGGCAGATTAATATTCTCGCTGAAGTTTGCAACTTGTGCTTTTGGTGATGAAGGAGGCTGCTTGCTTGTGTAATGATCTTGATTTGCATGAATCTTTTAGTGACTAAGATAAAAAATCTGAGCACTCAGCTCAAGCAACGTAAGCGCAAAAAATAGAAATAAATTCCAAATGCAAATGGCCCTTGCCACACAAACTGAGAGAATGTGAACTGAACCAATATATTAGAAGTTATCTTATCTTTTAGTGTGTGTCTAACTACAGAACATGTTATAAAACAGTGAAATGAGAAAACGAGTACATTTTTGCATTAGATATATAAAAAAAAAATATAATCCATTTTGATACTGCAAATGCATGATGATGTCGATTATAAGGAAATAAAAAATGAATAGTACTGAGAGGCAGATGAGCCTCTGGCTACAGCATGGCTTGCAGACACGGCACTGACAAGTCTGCAATTAATTATAAAACGCATCCATTCCATCAAAATGTCTGGGGAGACACTAAGTGATGGGTTTCTGGTAATTAGTAAGTAATGATGGGAAATATTGGACCACATCCTCTGTATTGGTCCTACTGAGACTTTCTAAATTTGACTGAAAACTCAATTATGGCTGAAGTGAACAAGAGCCAACAATTCGATTTGACTTCGTACCTCGTTTTATATACATATAGGGGAAAGTTTAGCACAATGGTATGATGCATTAGGGAAGCTGATTATGATGAGCAGCAGTTTCAATAATATTATCAATCTGTTGATACAGCTGTTCTCATGACAGTCTGTGATCTAACAAAGGACACTTTAATTTATTCATATGACACTTACTTTAAATGAAAACTGTGGAACAGTGTATTAAATTGAAAATCAGGGATCTGTGTTTGGACCTTTGGCTCACATGTCCTCTCTCTTCAGGCTTTAATGGTGGATGAATGTTACAGTTTGGTGCACAGGAAATTGTGAACTTCTTTTCGCTAAAATCACTGAAAAGTCTCAGCTTGTTTTAAGTGGCAATTTTCCTCGGTGTCACAAGATGATCCTTTGGCTTGCTTGCATGTTCTTGGTGTGATCAGCTGGTTTCTCTGTCCATAGTGAGCGTCTTTAGCCAAAAACTTTATTACTGTGTCACCAGCAGGGGATAGGCCTACTCTTGTGCTGAGAGTCTGAACAGAACCTCTAGTCCAAGTGAACAGCACTGTGATGCTGGAAAGCCATTTTCAGAACGGGAACAGGGAGACATCTTTATTTATGGTCCAGTATCAAGGGAAAATGTGTTTCCTTGTTTGGATATTTATTTTGGTTGATGCTGGAGTGAGGATGTTGGCAGAGGTTTCATATGTGAGACCCTGCTCCTCATTGTGAAGTTTACTTTTATTATATCAAAACACACACATTTACAACCCATATTCCAAAATTGTTGGGATGCTGAACCGTAAAGTAAAAAATGCAATGTATATATTTACAAAAAAAATGCTGATGTACAGCAGCAAGAAAAAGTATGTGAACCCTGATTTTCTGCATTGTGCCTTTGAAGTCAACTTAGCTGGGCGCCCGCATCAAGGGAAAGAAGTCTCAGTGCTAAATCATCTCCATTTGTGGACAGTCTGTATAACTTGTGAATACTTTGAAGCTTTTTGATTACTTTTTTTGTGTGGCATGGTTCACATTAGCAGATGCTTCTTGTGAAAAGCAAACTCTAAAGCCTCAGGGTTCACCTACTTTTTCCACCAGCACAGTGAATGTTTTATGGATGTGTTCAATAAAGGCATAACATGTCATTATTGTTTATGTGGTATTAAGTTAAGCACATTTACAACCCTTGTCTGCTTGGAACTAACTATAGATCAGATCACAATTTATGGCAAATTAAAGCAGAAAACTAGTTCATTTCAAAGGGTTCATAATACTTTTTCTTGCCTCTGTAGCTTATGAGAAGGATAGTTTGAAACACTCTACCTTTAAGAAAAGTTGATATTATTGAGGAAAGCATTTTACATGTCAATCTATATTATCATCTTCAAGTGATTATAACATTTGACTTAAATGTGGATTTCTATCTATATTTTTTTGCCATACATTTCAGTGTTCTTATGGAATTTCATAACCAGAGGTCTGCCGTGTTCCCGCTGATAACTTGAACGTGAATGGTTAAAAGCTGGCATCAATTACGCCCAATCACATCAGCTCCTCTGATCCCTGTTAAAGTGAAGCTCTCACCAGCATGATTTACTGACACTTTGGGAAAAGGAGCAGAGTCCAGACTGTCCTCTCCTAAGGAGAAACAAATATGCTTATCAGAGCTTGACAGTTGCACCACTTTGAAATCCACACACTGGTCTCCACTTTGATATTTTATAATCTCTTTTTTGTGGAGAAATGCATTTTTCTCACCTGTTCTCACCTTCAAAGCAGAATCATGACAATTTGTTACAATTTTATAAAGCTAGGCCGATAAAAAATCCCATTGTATAGTATATGACTATTCAGGTATAGTTATTTGGGGATGTTCACGTATAGAGAGAGCGAGACAGAGTTAAAGAAAAGAAAGCCGTGGTGTTGTTTCTGGGGTTGCAGGTGCAGAACATGAAATGTGTCCTTTTCAGCAGTTATGAGTCACATCTTGACAGTTCAATTTGTTCTGCAAATGGCTGCCAAAAGACTAAATTGTGGGCGAAGGTCTTTTTTTGGCTCACTCACTATCCTTGTCACTGTCTTGGATGCTGCCGGTGGTGAGATATCTGTTTCTCTAAAGGTCTCGCAGTAATATTAACTCGCTCTTTTCCTCATCAGACCTGCTTTTCAAACTTCCTTTCTTTTCACCTTCAGCCAAGGAAACTGGAAAGTGCAAACCTCTATCACATTTAAGAGAGAGATGCTGTGATAAAAACAAAATTCTCTTTTTCTTTATATTTACCTGCAGTCGCTTTAGAAGCTGCATTACTGTCACAGCTCTAGTGTATCTTCAAAAGAGATAAACATGTTCTGGAGAAGAACAAACCAAACATTTTTCACTGTTTGAATTCACCTGCGAGCCTGAACCAAAAGTAGCACCTTTTTTTCACACTTGTCAACTGCTATTCATTTGAAGTGCCTCCCTGAATATGATTTAATGGTGACTGAAATGTTTATTCGAAAGTGTAAAGCTTTGCTTTTGAATGCAATACTGTGTTAGGCTGTGGAAACATACAAAAAAGCACAAGTATATAATATTTGGATCCTTAGCACAGGCACAGCCCATCAGTAACATCCTTGAATTTGAAATAGGATTAGACCGCTGTGCTTATTATCAGCCTGTCAGATTTGCTGCAATGAAATTCAATAACACGGAGCAAGAGATGGGGGTGCTGTCATTCCAATGTCTGGAGCAAACATTATTTTCTGACCACAGGAAGTAGGGTTACTGATATCATCCCAACAACTTCACACATTGTGAATATACTTACACACCTTTTTTCGAAGAACACCGTCATTTGCATGAAAACGAAATACTTTCCATGTGTGTGCATGGTCTGTCATCTGCCCCTTTAGACTGGAAAGTTGCAAGCTAGAATGATCCTCGCAGGATTCATTGTCACGGCCATAGATTGTCATGCTCACCCTCTAAATGATCGTTTGTTTATCTATCACTCACTGTTTGTTACCTTGAAGCAAACTCTGTTTTTCTTGCGTGCCTCCACAGTGAATAAATAATTTGAACATAGAGTAAATCCTTGATGAATTGAAGAAAAAGGGGCCTTTGTTTAACGACAGCAAACACCCAGTCTAATTCATGCATGCATTTTCACTCAGACCTTTACACTTACGCCCAAACAGTCTCACACTTGTGCAGGGGTGCTACTCAAGAGGCTAAGTTTCTATGTTTCTGCATGTTTTTGTTCACCATGGTGGCTTGAGAGAAAAAAAAGCCTTCTTCAACAATTCAAAGCAACATCGATGAGGCAAAAATATCCCTTTAGAGATGCAACAACTGACTCTCTCCGTCCATGCAGAGGCAGATAAACCTAAGCAGGGCCCAGTCCAAAAAGTAGAAAAGTTAAAAAGTGGAATCTTTTGACCACACGGCCATCTTTACCAATTCACTCTCATGACATTATAGATTAAAGTGTGGAAATGGAAAAAATTATTCTATTCATCCTTTTTAATCATTCACCTGTGAAGCGGATGGTTCAGGAGTGAATTGTCAATTATTTCAGGGGACTGAGATTGAGCTTTTGTGTCTTTTTGTCTGTCTCTCTGCTGTAGGGTGATGATGTCCTGACAGTCATCAAAATGAAAGCGCAGTGGCCCGCCTGGCAACCACTTAATGTGTAAGTAATATGTCCTGATTATCATAATGCTCGCCACACATCTGCTACTGACTGTGCTGCTGCTTTAGCAAGTTTAATGAAAAACTGAATGCAAATTGCAAATCATCTACATTGCTTTTCATTATTATACTTGTCCAGGCACCCAGTGGTTTCTGATAATTAGAATTTAAATTACAGTAAAAAGTCGACATGTCAAATGTAAAACTAGAGATCTGTCACAGGTGCTGAGGTTTTCCTTCCTCATTGATCGTATTAAAGCAGTCGTAGACCTTTACACTCTAACGTAGAAACATCCAGCGTTGTCTTCACGGAGAGGGAGTTCCCATAGCTGATAAATAGTATATATGTATCATGAATGAATGCATTATTAAATTAAGTATTTATTACTGTGTCAAGCATTGCAAACTATTCCCAAACCACATAGGCTTACAGTACAACACAATGAATTCATATTAGCCAGATCAGAGTCCTCTGCATATATTTCTGAAACAATATTACAAAAACATATAGAAAACCAACTAAATAATTTCTCTTCATCAAATCTTCAGACCATCATCAAAGTTCACAAATCACTGGCAAAAACATTCACCATATAGTACTTTAGAAATCAACACTGATGAAATAATCCATCTTGTCCTGTTTTTGAGACAAAGATAGCAAACTTAAATACACCCCTCTCTAAAATCAACACAGATTGGAAAGCACTAAAGAAAATGGGATGTTTTACAAGAAGTGAGTTATTCTCCAAGTCCCACCTCCAGCCTTTAGCATCTTGACGGTATAAAGGCTAAAAGGAAAAAATGGAGTACATTGGACAGGCTAACATATACACCAGGAGGAATCTTGAAACCAGGTAAAAAAAAATCAAAAAAATCTGTGTAGTTCTGTCTTTTAGGTCAAATTTGTCACATAACTCTCACATCTCTGATGTAATGCATAGGTAGAAACAGGACTACGTTTTTAATTTGTTGGAAAATGAGTAATTGATTGACAGCAGATCTTTGACAGCCAGTTCTACTTCTCATTCTGAAGTTCCTCCAGTTCTTGCCTCACCCCTGCTGTGAATTTGTAATATGCTCTAATGACTCTCCAGCAACTCCTCAGTGTCTGTAATGGGTCCATGGAAAATAAGTGGCTCCTATTTTAATTTGACAATAGAGTTTGACATGTTTTGAATTTGAGGTCATAGTAAATCAGCCTGTTATCTGGAGCCAGATGCACTCATTAAATGTAGGGAACATTCAGCATGCTCCTTAGTAGATATGTTCACTGTGATGGATTATCTGTCAGTTTGCAAGTCTTACTACTTTAAAATGACTACAGGGTAAGAAATCAATCTCAAAACTAGTAAACCACTTAACAGAAATGAATACACAGATGATGCATGAGGTCCTATGAGGTTTTAATGCTTAATGTGTCATACAACCAGTGCTGAGGAGTAAGGTAAAGGTTGTGGCATCACAAAAGTACATACTAATATGGAATACTATTAGTTAATAATAATAACAAAAATATTAGTGACTAAAAAGGGGTTACATTGGAATAAATTCAACATTCATATATTTATATGAATCTCAGGTCAGCAAAGCCATAGGAATAAATTAGAGTGCAACACCATCAAAAGCAGGATGGCTTACAAGGAGCTGTCCCTACATCCAGACACGCTCCATTTAGTTTGAATTTGCTCTGCCTCTATTCTGCCAATCAAATCAACGCACATTGCTTAAGCAACTTGAGTCCGTCATGCCTGTGATGTTGACCATGCCAAGGCAGGGTGGTCATGTTTTCAGTCTTCAGTGCAGGATATTCAACAATATTTCCCTTCTGAAATCAGAAAGGGACTCTAACATTACTGTACAGAGTAAAGTGTGTTAACCAGCAGTAAAAAAAAAAAAAAAGTAAAAATGCTCACAGCATATTACAACAAGTTATATCAGTAACCTATTACATTTCCAAAGTAACCTTCCCCAAAAGTGCATACAGTAAGAAGTTAGTATCCAAACTTGGACCCAGAGCTTGCTGATCAGTGAAAAACCAGCTCAAAGGTGCCCTGAAACTGCCAGCTACCCCATGCTTACAGTGTGCATGCTCGTTTACTCCTAAATTCATAGGAGCCATTTAATCTCTTATTCATGAGAAAAACAAGAAGCTTGTTGGCTCAGCTGGCTCAGAAGATCTTCAGTAGTTAAGGCCTGTGCAGCGTTGTTTCCTCAACCACGGGGCCTCAGCCGGGGCCACGAGTTGACTCTCCTCAGGGAAGAACACAGGAATAGAAGAAATGATATCCACTAATTAGCGTACTTTGTGCTGTACAGGCAACCAATTAATTGTTTCACACGCTGATGTGTGCAGCACATTAGATCAATTGCATTGTTCTGGAGCAAGACAAAGGAAGGATGTTTTGTATTGATCACTACATGAAGATTTCTAACTATGAAAGTAGGCCAAAGAAAGTCATGGCTTTACTCAACCAGTTTGGAGACGTACCGTGTTAAGCCTTAAAACAGTCTTTAGAGAGTTAATTCGCTTCCCATATATGAGCTGCATGAAAAATGCATAGATGCATATTTATGTCAGCATGTTTCATAATTGTCTGTGTGTTCCAGTTCTAGTTTAAATATGCATGTTTGCACTTTTTTGGAGGTATGTATATATTTTGTTTGTATAAAGAGAGAATTATGCTGTAATTTAAAACATTTTTGTCTCTGAATTAGATCTAATTACCTCCCCATCCCCTTTCATTTAAAAAAAAATAAAATAATGATTGCCAATTAAAGCTTCCATCATTCCCTGCTTTGACAAAAGAGAGGATGAGAGACAGGAAGAGAAAGAAAAAGAGAACAGCAACCACAGAGAATAAGGAAGTGATTAAATAAAGCGTTAGTGAAGACTGGTGTTTAATTACATAGTAGTGCTTCTTTTTTTAGGTTAGAGCCTCTTCTTAAACCAAGCTTTCACTTGCATTCGGCTAAAACGAGCAAAATGATTGGAAACAAAGGGCCAAGCAGCAGCAGAGCTGTGGAAGGTGAGGAAAGAGGCTGGAAAAGTGACAGCCAAAACCACACGTGTTACAGCAGTATGTCCACGGCAGCGGCTCTGCTGAGACTCGGTACATAATAGGGAAAAATAAATGAGGTAAGAATTTCTTTTGTGTAAAATGTGGCATACCAGACAGATCCTGTCCAGTATACCATGAGGTGATGTCATCTAATGGCTGCTTCCAGCAAGATATCAAACCAGCTCAAATTTTGTCTTTTGTTTCTTTTGTTAAATAAATGAGGTCCAATAAGGTAAAAGAGCACATCAGTAAAACTGTATGTCAGTAATTAAGCCATGAAAGACCATAAAAAACATTTAGAAATTAAGTAAGAACTAGTAAAAGCAAAGTAAACAATAAATCAGAATAGGTTCCAGGCACGGTGTAAATGTGATAGTTTCAGTGTTATGCTAGCCAAGCATTCCAGACTAATTATCAAATGTAGTAGTGTCAAACTGTTACCAACAAGTGCAGAACAAAATGCAGGAACACCTTTATAATGTCCATGAAGCATTATAACAATACTTACTATGTCTTGTAATCTGCTTTTTGTAAGCTATATCTAGTCACAAATATTCATAATGATTTATGAAAATAATTGAGACACATTATTAGGCCTTCTATAATGACTTAACTGATGTGGTGCTCTTGCACTTTTAGTCATTAACATTTTCCCTCTGATCTGAGTCAGCCCATGCAAATGACTCTTAAAAGTCAGTAATTATAAAACAGGTCAGGCAGCCGACTAATGTCACAAACCATTACGACTTCATGACCACGTAGGTGTCTGAGGCTCTTATTCTTCTTCTCGAGTAGTGCTGCTGACTGTGGTGGAAACTGGTAATACTGGAATTATGCCTCTCCAAAGACACACATTAACATCCCTGCGGACCTCCGCAGAGCAGGGTATTATGGGTAACAGTAGGTGGCCAAGGAGCTGATGTGTACACTTCTGAAAACAAAACTAGTGGAACTGTTTGGAAGCAAAAGATTTGAAAGATTTCATTGACAATAGTTGTTTGTCAGAATATGAACTGACTGGTTACAGTAAAGGTAAGAAAAATCATCATATACCAAGTATATCACAAAAACTCTCAGTGTTTTCAGTAATTATTTGGGGTTATTGGGAAATCCTTCTGAGTCAGGTCATTGCTCCCTTAAGGCTGGACTTATTTGGACGAAAAGTCGGGTGTGGTACGATGGCTGTCTAAACTGCTCTGTACCATCCCAGACAAGGCAGAGAGGCTGAAGTCAGGTCATTTCTATGTTTAAGTAAAAGCATGGAGTTGCATTTGTTGAAAGGAGAGAAGAAAATTGTATTCAGAACTTGACATTTAAATGTTAGTTATGTCACTGACTACCTACACAGATAAAAACTTAGAATATATCAGTAGGCAGGCACTGAGATAGCAGGTACGCAGTAATCCTGCCGGTCCAGCTGCTGCAGCTTCAGTATTAGATCTGCTGCAACTGAAACAGGCTCGACACACTGCAGCTCTGTCAAGTGTCACAAATTTGAGTTGACCAGATTAGTTTTTCACCATAATCTAGTATAACACCTCACCCTAACTTAAAGTCTTCCTGAAGAAAGTCCTTCTGGCTCATTCTAATACAGTATAAACCCAGAATTCAATCATTATTTCTTAATCAAACTCACTATCACTCCCACATGGACAGATTCTGATGCACAACCTTAATAAAATAGATAACACTCAAGTCCTAAAAAAACTTCTGATGAAAAGCTACCTCTGACTTTCTTTGTTGCACTATCCTCCCACTCCCTACCAAAACACTTTATACTGGATTGAAATGGCTGCATCTATGACAGCTGCAGTTCCTCCGTGACCCCTCAGTCATCTCCCCACTCCTGCTCTCTCTTGTCAGGTATCTTTCTAATAACTAGAGGACTGGTTGGTGTTCTGTGGGTTTCATTTGATTAGCTGCTAAAAAAAAATGTGCAGACTGTCAGTGGTGTGAAATAAGGAGCTTTTGAAGACAAGACTATACCCGTTAATGAGATACCTTCTTTATTTCTGTCACTTTCAGAACCATTTTTTCTGTGTGGGTGTGTGTTGTGAGGTATAGTAGAGTGCTGAGCCTCTATTCTACTAGCTACAGTTCAACCAAAGTATGTTTGCATACTAGAAACTAACTGAATGAAGTGAACATTTAAGTCCCTCTTGCTGTTTTAGTAATTACTGACCACAAACCAGTAAAATGTCTGCTGCAGCTACACTGGTATGTTTAGGTGGCATCACCATGATCCAATCAAGCTCATGTCCAAATATCCGTGTAGTAACAGCACGACAGCTTTTAAACATTCATATCAACACCTCTCAGAAAAAAAATGCTAACAGAATCGTTTTGAATAACAACAGCATTTTGACTTGGGTTATCTGGGTAATTAATCCCTCCCTCATTTACCAGCAGACATGCTCCGGCTCTCCTTCTCCATCAATTACACTTTTCCTTTTTGTGTAGCGCTGTCTGAGATAAACCTCAGACTTGCAGCACACACTAAGCAGAGGCCCAGGAGAGTCGAGTGAAGTTGTGTGTCCCCAGGGGATAAAGGCTATTTCACATCCTCAGAGACCATCATTAGTAGAGTGTGCAAGGGCAAGACTGAGTTGGCTGAAGTCAAATGGATTTATATGGGCATGATGACAGGTGAAAAGCTGGTTACAACAAGAATCTTCCCACTCCTAATTAATCTTGCATTGGCTGGAAAAATTCTTAATTAGTTTAGTTGTCAATCACTGGTCAAGACAGATGGCCAGAGGTGTGTGTATGTGTGTGTGCTGGAACAGAGCAAATGTGGTGAGAGATGAATGTGGTCTGGTTCTGTGAGTGTCGAATATTTGAATAAATATTTGTCAGTCAATAAAACTTGTAGACAGTGTAAGTGCCTTTCCGTCCTCTCTCTCTCTGAGGAAGGTCAGACTTTTCCACTTCCTTGCGAGCTTTCATAGGACTTTGAATTCCAACGCAGATTCTCTAATCTTCAACGCTATAGCAAACTTGTTTAGGAGTCATATATAGAAACATTTACGCTTATGAACGAGCGAGGACTTGTAGAACGCCAAACTTAATCAAATGAAAGAATGCAGATACATGTTCAATAAGTATTTCATATCTTCTGCTGCTGTGTATATATTTATTTGAATCTTGCAACTTTTTTCAGAATGAAATAATTAAAAAAGATAAATCATTTCTACCTTATCTCATTTTCACGTTGGTGCTGATTGGCTTTGGTATCAGCACATACCAATTATTATTATTGGGCTCAGGGCCAAAAAAAACTTGATCTCAGACTAGTGGATCAGTTATATAAACCCTCTGACTGTCTGACCCGCAGACACTGATTAACTTGATTGAAGTGTAATCATCCTGGTTTTGTTGCTGATGCTGTTGACCTGGTACACGGTCAATCAAATGTCATGATTTTTTAAGACTTATAGTAGAAAACTCAGCAACTAGTTTTCTGGCATTTACACTTTGCTGGCCATTGAGAGCAACTTGCTAGTGACACAACTGGAAAACTTCATGAGGAGCCAAATGCATCATAAGGTTTTCTTCTGTTCGGACTGGTCATCTTATTTAAGGTGGGGAAGGTGCAGCCTAACCTCGGGTCTATGAGGAACATACCTTCACGGAGCAGCTGGGATTCAGCTAATGCCTCTTTCCTTTCCTTACTCACAGACTTCATTCTCTCTTCCTCCGTCTCAGGCGGGCCGCCCCCTCAGCTGAATTCTCGGTGGACCAGAGCCGTCACCTCATGTCCTTCCTGACCATGATGGGGCCCAGTCCAGACTGGAATGTGGGTCTTTCTGCAGAGGACTTGTGTACCAAGGAGTGTGGTTGGGTCCAGAGGGTGGTCCAGGACTTGATCCCCTGGGATGCAGGCACTGACAGTGGTGTCACATACGAGGTGAGTGACAACACTGAGGCATTTCGATAATAATTACTAAAAGTTAAAAAATATTTAATTAAAGTGTTGTGTTACTTCAGTAATTTCCCCTCAAACATGCATTTAAAAACCAAGAATGTTTCTAATTGTGTTGCATGTCCCTGTGTTATGTAAAATCTTTCTTTTTTTAAAGTAGTTGTGAGCTTATGTGATTTTGATAAGATATGTCAAGGTTTTTTCTTTTTTTTCTTCTTTTTTCACAATTTTGTAAACTACGCATTGTTATTGTGCACTCAAAGGAAAAGCTGGTGTTGGTTAATTCATTTAAAGAGCCTTGAAAGTGCCTCGCTATATAATAGGGCTGACAAAGTTGAAGTGATGAGAACTTTTTAATGCAGATTCCTTTTAATGCCATGAATAGTTTTGAGGCGCTAACGCACGTTGAGTTATTTTAACACTTTGTCCAAAGTTGGATGCCGACTTGCATCGTCATCTGTTAACAAGACCAACGTTATTTGCAGTTGCTGTCTATGTCAAGTGAGTTACCACTGGAGTACATCGACTCTTACATATCATTCACTCGGCACAGCAAACGCAGACAGTCCCGCTAGCCCTGAAACATCTAGCTCTGGAGAGTCGGCATGCCATGATTAATTTAAATGCATCCAACTACTACCCTTGAATTGCCTTGGAGAGCCATCGCCCTATCATTGATACACAACTTGTATTCAGACCAGAAAGCACAAGTAGCTGAAGAGTTTGGACAGACTATGAAGGTTGCATTCATCAGAGACTTCCATCAGCAATCACACTAACCTTGAGGTCCCTGCATGAAGTATAATTCATCTGCAGTTGTTCAAGTTGTATAATAAAAAAATTGCCAGTCCCTTAAGTTTAGCCATTTCATTTTATCAAACCAGTAAACAGAAAAGTGTCCTCGGGGTGACAGCGTATTATTTTGACCGCCGGCACTTGGAAATAATGTTATAACTCCAGTTCCATGAATACGTGCATAGCCCTCCAACTGTTGTGTTAATTGATTTTCAATAACACATTTACATAACTTTGCATAAAGCAATCATATTTGTCCACTCCCATATTGATAAGATTATTAAATACTTGGAAAAATCTCTCTTTAAAATACATTTTTAACAGATAAAAATGTGTGATTCATTTGCAATGTACTATGGACAATCATGTGATTAATCACTCTTAAATATTTTAACTGATTTGCAGCCCTCGTGCAAACTTTAATTACTTTTATTGAAATGTAGATGTGACACATTACTTTTCAGTTGTCACCAACATATTTGGTAAAACAGCCTTTTTTAAATGTATTCCATGAAAAAAAGGTACCAGTGATTACCATTTTAATTGGAAATATGAGGAAAAGACACTCCTAATCATCATGCAACAAAAACAACAGAGTCCCACTGAATGTGTGGCTCAACTCAGGTTACAACCCAGCACTCCCAGAGCAATCACAGCCTTGTGCAAACTGCCTTTCTCTCCACCTCTTACCCCCTGGATAACCTTCCTCCTGACTCTCATCACCAGCTGAGTCTTCCCTTCACACTCGCATTTTGACCTTGTCATTACGCCAACCTCTTCCTCTTCATCTGCCTGTCTGCTCACATTCACAATCACCCTCTCCCACCTCCTCACATACTGCCAATCTGCAACAATTCAAGTGTCATCACCCATCCAATTCTCCTTTAACAGCCTTGAACATCTTCCCCCATCGCCCTCACGCTGAGGTGCTCTCTGCTGCGTGCTCAGTGTCTCCAGTCAGTACTAACAGATTAGGCTGTGCATGCGCATGTTTGACCAAACTATGACGACATGTGTGAAACCTTTGGCTGATCCCGTGGAGCTCACAGATAAACCCACTGAACTGTGCTGCCTTGCTTGTTTTGGCCGGCCTCGGGAATAATTTCACTCTTCCTCTTCCTCTCTCCCTTCTCTGTATCCTCTCTCTCTCTCTCTCTCTCTCTCTCTCTCTCTCTCTCTCTCAAATCAAACCGTACTGTAAAGAAAAGTCAGCCATATATTCGACCAGTTTGGTCATCTTATTATCAGTATGGTCAGCACTGGACATGACATTTAGACATTAAGGTAATTAAGGTACTTAAAAACACTTGACTGTTGCAGTTAGTGTTTCAGGGATTTATAACTCAGTGAAATCTGAACACGCATTTTATTTCTTTATTCTTGAATAAGAGTATCTCCAATGTCCAAATTATCATTGATAGATCCACTTTCAGGTCATAAAAAAGATGCTGCTTATATCTCCAGAACCTGCCTGAGAATCAATACTTTTAAAAAAAGTTTTCTTAAGTATTGAGTGATAGTCGGCTGTAGCAGCTGCTATGTAATAATCTTAAATTAAAAAAAAATGCTGTTTTAAAATGAAGGCTCCTGTGAGCTGTGTAGACATTCAATGTCAGCTAAACAAATACTGAAGAAGAGAAATGATACACACATCACATAGGTGCAAGGCTATTAGGACAGTGTCAATGGATATAGTGCCTGCTCACTTACTCCATGACATTTCGATTCTTCTTGGACTTTTGACAGGTCCGTCTGATTTGACAAAGATTCAAGTAAGATTGAAATGTCTTTATTTAACTTTTGTGGCATGGTGTGCAGGCACTGAAGCTTAAATCACATGTGTTTTTAGCTGAGAACAGGGACAGAACACACAAGTAACATGTTTACGCTTTTCAGAAAGATCAATGGAAGACACGCTCTGTTCATTAATACTGTGTGCAGCAGAATAAAGAGGACCAGAGGCTATTCTGGATGTGGAGTGGGACTTTGGCTCACTGTTCCAAAATTGTTAAAGGCACAGGCCTGTAACAGAGTAATGAGACCCATTCTCTGTGCCATTAGTTTTACTGTATCTTTTAATTAGTGGCCACTCATTACCCTTCTCCCTATCTCCCTTTCTCTCACAAACACAAACACAACTGCTCTCTGCCTGTTTTTTTCACTTTGGCCTCAGTGGGGGGTGAAGGATGAGCTGGTCTTCTGCCTCCAGACAGCCTCTGGCGGTGGTACTTCTATCAACCCCATGCTGGCAGACCTTTACTGTTGACTAATAAGAGCATCTCCCATATAAACTACAGTGCTTCTCCACAGCTGCTCTCTAACTTTGTGACTTGTCCTTTGTGTGACTCATGCTTTGTGTAACTTTGAGTGACTTTGTGTTCATTGTAATGTATTTTTCAAACAAATCCTGACAGTGTGTTATTTTTGAATTCCCAAAGATCCACGACTTTGTTTTTTTTTCTCTCTTTGTCTGTCTTTTTGTGTGCCTCTTTTAGTCTCCCAACAAGCCAATTGAGAACCAGGACAAGATCCGTCCCCTGACCAGTCTGGATCATCCACAAAGCCCTTTCTATGACCCTGAAGGAGGCGCCATCATTCCAGTGGCCAGGGTGGTGGTGGAGCGCATCGCTAGAAAGGTCTGTCTGTTTTCATACCAGTCCACTCATGATAAAATATAGATACTTGGTAACTTTTTTTAAGGATGATAATCATAATTCAGGCAATTGCATCATGGGAGCATATTTAAACAGATAACGGTAAACACTCAGACCATCAGGCAGTGTTTGTAAATGTGTGCCAACAACTGTAGTTCCCAGAATGGCCACTTGAGGCTGGCTCCAAAACTCAGTCATTCTGGTCAATCCTCATAGACCCCCAAGCTAAAATTTTGTTTACAGCTGGATGCAAAAAAACATTTTTGATCCCCGTTAATGACAACTGCAGCGTGTATATTTTTACATAACTCGCCCATTTAAAATGCATAAAGGCTTGTATATGTGTAATTAAGGGTGTAGCCGCTCTGAGTGACAGGTGGGTGGAGTCACAGCTGATACGTTCTAGCAACCAGACTTCATTTGACCCACCTCAGGTCACCCACACTCCACCTCTTTGCCCATTTTTGGTTTTGAAAGTTAAGCAGTACAGTTATAAGCCCTTTAGTTTCACAGCAAATGAAAAAAGAAGAGGTCCTCAACGTCAGTCTGCTCTCTTTGATTGCATCTCTGCAAGTTTTTAATCTTCAGTTAGTGATACTTCCTACTTCTAGCCCAGCTCTGAACCTCCTGTTCACATATGTACGTTTATATTATGAATCATTTTTAACACATGATTCTGTGCTGCGCTGGTAAATCAGCTAAATTAGATAAACATGAAAGTAGAACTGGCATCTTTTACGATCTGCCATCGTTGTGAACTCCAGAAGTCTTTTAGAGCTTCAAAAGCAGAGACAGACACGAAGAGAGAGACCTTTCCTTTTCTTTATCACTGCTCAGCAGGTTCCAAAGTGAGCTCAGTCCTGTCCATCAATACAGCAATTGATCAGTGCTGGATGTACTTCCTGTATTTGTGGAAGTAGTGTTTCACAAGGTGAAAAAAAAATCTTTGGGACACCTCCAACAAGTTTTGTTTTAAACAAAGGTGAAATATAAGCTTAATCAAATATAATTTATGAGGTAAGGTATAATTAACAAAATAGAAATGTGAGATGTCTTCAATCATTATATGACTGATGATGATTATTATGGGTAATAGTTTGACCAAAATCACCAGCGGTGTCAATTATTCTTAATTTATATCAAGAACAATACATTACATAATACCTTAACTGTGTTGTGATGCAGCTCCTAAAAAACTTCAGCCAATAAAAACGACACAAAGAATAGAAAAAAGAGTTAATTAAAACATTTATGGCAGGTATTAAAATTCACTCTATGAAATATAACCTTTTCTAATTATCATTTGATGGGCGGTGAAACCCATTCCCTGGGAATTCTGGCTGTACACCAGAATAGGATAAAAGGTTAGCAGTCCTTCAGTGGCATCTAGAGGCAGCTGTGGGGAGTTTATTCTGTGATCCGTCTGCCACAGGAAGTTTCTTACTGAAAAACACATACACATACACCCAGTTTACCTGCAGAATTGCAGAATTAATGGATTCTTATACTGTATGTCTTGTCCTTGTGAATTATTAAGATAATGTGTAAGCTCATGCTGGCCTTCCCAAACAGAGGGATTTAGAGGGAGCAAACAGAAAACTGAAGCAACAGAGCACCTACACAGTGCTGGAGTGTGTCCCAACATTACTGTGTGTGTCTGTGTGTCCGCAGGGCGAACAGTGCAACATTGTGCCGGACAACGTGGATGACATTGTCGCAGATATTGCCCAGGAGGAGAAAGAAGAAGGTCTGGATCCTGCTCTCATTTCTCTCCCTTATACAAGATTTAAAGCATAGTTACCAGTGCCAGGCTATTACAGTATCTTTATTCCCTTTACCATGATGCAGATGACACCCCTGAGACGTGTATCTACTCCAACTGGTCTCCGTGGTCGGCCTGCAGCTCGGCCACTTGTGAAAAAGGCAAGCGAATGAGGCAGAGGATGCTAAAAGCCCAGTTGGACCTCAGCGTGCCGTGCCCACACACCCAGGATTTTGAGCCTTGCATGGGGCCTGGATGCAGTGATGAAGGTGAGTAACTGTCCACAGACTGAAGGTTAATGTGGTCAAGAGGGGAAAAAAGCCATATAGTTGATGTAAAAACCATCTAAAGTAAATAAAGTTTTCCAACGGTTCAGCCTCTCCCCAGAACCTTTATATATCTTTGATAATTTATACGCCAACGTTACGATTATTGCTTCCATTAATATTTTGACATTTTGTAAAGTGATTGCATTTTCAAAAACTTTATTGTTGTAGGCCATCAATAATACCCAAGGTACCATTCGACTGCAGCAGTGAAGTGGGAACAGAAGGAGAGCACTTTGTTTATATGGCAGGCTTTTAAATTTTTTATAGCGAGTCAAATTAAATTGCATGAGGCCATTAAATATATTTTGTAAGATGTTAAGACAAAAAGAAATTATGTCAGCTGGTTGTTCATTTTTTATCCTCTCTGTTTCTCTCTATGGTTTCTCCCTGCAGTATTTTTGCCCCAGAGGCAGCAGGCTGTGTCCATGTCCATCAGTCAGTCTGTCACTCTTTGTGTTAAACAGTATGGTTAATCTAATGACTAATTAAATATAATGTCTTCGATGACCCTGTGACCTTTTGCCAAGCACCACATCAAGTGAAACTTTCTTTGAGCTGCATGTCTACATTGTATGACTAGTATGAGTCATTTATATTAATCATTTAACTTAGCTAATTAAGTGATGTAATCAAAATTGGCTGCCCATTAAGGATGATCAATAGGTTGGATGTTCATACCAGCTACAGAAACTCTTTCTTGCTGGTTTAATGGTAGACGGATTGGGCTTTTATAGTTGAATTATCTGTTCTTGTTGTACACCTTGAATGCTAAATATGCAGAAATATAAGGAACCTTGCTCATGATAATATAGTAAACTTTATTTATACAGCTGCTTTTAAAGCTAAATTACAAAGTGCTCGACAGGGAGAAAAGAGTAGACTCCAAAAAGTTAGGATGCTGTGTAAAGCATAAATGAAAACAGAATGCATAACATTCAGAATGTGCATGATTGTATATATTTATAATGAGATTATAGCGGAATCATGGCAGTGCTTAATGGGGCTTCAGTCACATCATGAATGATACAAGCATAATGAACAGAGAAGGATCTGAATTCCACCTCAGGGTTACATTTAAAAGTATTGAGAAATCTACACGCCCAAAGTAAATTTTTACTAGTCCCAATACAAATAGTTTATTTATTATCAGTTAGAGATGATGGACTAGTGGATTAAAGTCATCTGCTGGAGCAGTGCATATGTAACTCTCAACAGAGATGGCAAGGAAGCAAGAACTCTCACCCCCTACCTACTTCCATCATCATACCCTGATAAAACAATGTGTTAAGGCCAGTGAGTGAGGACAGGTATGCATCTTAACAGTAGTGACTCTGTTGCATTGACAGACAGTAATGTAGACATGGCACAGTATGTAAAACCTCTCCTGTGGTACTTCCCACTGCAGTCAGTGTCTCCAGCACCACATTTTGCCATGATGACGCACAAGCTCACAATGTGAAACAATACCAGCCACATGCTGTTGCTTGAAATAGAATAAAATATGTCAAAATGAAATTGCTCATTTATTCAAATGAACTGTGCTGAGAAAGTAGCTCCTGCCTCCTCCTGTGGCTGCACAGAACACCTGCACACAGCTGTCCTTCTTCAGCGTAGCCTGGCTGAATGCCTACACACATTATCAATGGCACGAACATAACAACCTGGAGAGACTTTGTATGAAAAAAGGCTTTCATTCTTTCATGGTTCATTTAAAGTGAATCTAAGCACCTTGAAATTAAGGCTGAAAATTGTCGTTGGAACTTCACGATCATAGTTTTATGTCAAATCCAGCGAGCTAGAGTAAACAACAAGAACATGTCCCTGTTCTGATATTTACCTTCTGCTTTATCTCTGTACCCAAGCTCAAATGCTATTAGACAACATGACTGTTATTTGATGCCTATCACAATCTAATGTGTCACAACAGCAGTGGTATGTTGACACCTTTGTAAACATGCCACTTTGTCATCACAAATATTCATCTTGTAATCATGTCCTGGCATTTCTGCAAAGGAATGGGCAGCTGGTGTGTGTAGTCTGTACTCTACAATCTGTGGATTATTGTGAGGAACTGTGTTCGGGTGGCAATTTGACAATTTCCAATTATAACATAGATTGAAATATGCACTTTTGCTGTCTGCTGAGTGTCATCTTACTTCAAGATGAGATTTATTTTTACTGATTTAATAATGATAAAGTCTTACAAATATTTTATTTCATGCTCCACATTACTTCTATTATACAGGACTTGTCTGGAATAGTAGGATTTCCCTGTTCATTCTCTTCCCCTGCATATAAAACATGCAGTAACAAACTACTGGACCCTGACTACTGGTTAGATTAAGCAGCTTCTTGAATGAATAGTTATTTTTTCCTTTTCTTCCTTTGACTCTGTTGTAACAATGTCATTAACTGAAAATCACAAATCCAGACTTTCTGGTAAGACGACGAGCTTCCCTGGAATATTAACTTCTAAATACACTCACATCACTCTTGCTGGTGGAGCTACTTACTTGTATATTTTTTACAAACAGAAAAATGAAGCAGAGTTGCCAGTGACATCCAATTAGAGATGCATGTGTTCACTAATCTAAAATAACAAGCATAAATGATTCACTACATCTAAGACTTTTACCGATTCATGTTCTCTGTCTGTCACCTACCTTTGAAAACAAATGACTACAAATTTATTTTGACATGAAAGAAAATCTATTGATATGTGCGGCCTGGACAGTTTTTAATGAGCATAGATTTACAGCATTCCTACTTTCTTGTAGTTGTTAGCGTTTGTTGTTTCAATGATGTTTTAACAGAATGATTGCCAGAGCATTAGAGTGTTAAAAATAAACTAATGAGCTGTTTGGATTCAACACCTTTAATATAAGAAATGCACCTCAAAGTGATTTATATTTAACCTATATATGTCAAAAAGGAAACATTGACTTTTTAGTCTAGCGAAAGTAGTTCATAATAAAGTCAGTTGAATGGCAGTATTGTTGCAATGGTGAGTTTGTTAGCAGTCACTTTAAAGCCTATTTTCTGTCTTTGGATCTAAAAGGAGGCTGGTCCCACAGGCAGCTTCACTGTAGGTCTCTGTTTTGTCTCCCACTGTCTGGTACGCTGAACAGCACAAAGACAGTTCTGATGTCTCCATCAGGGACTCATCTGGGAGCATATAAGCATTGTACCCAGGGGACGAGTCTATGAATAGTATAATAGATTTAAAGACAAGTAGAGGGTTTCATATATCCTAAAACTCACTGGAATAATGTAGGAACTTGGTCCGGTTAAACCTGTCAGCAGCAGTTTGCACAAACTGTGAGGAATTCTGGACTTTGTGCACAGACCTGAGAGTTATTCAGTGTTAATTAGGCCTATTTGTAACCACAGCATGCCTGAGCTTCCTGGTATCTCAGATAGTACTGGTCATTTCTTAATGCTTAGAAATTATAACATGCTGTTTTACTTGGATTCCTAATGTGCAACTGGAAATTTGGATCTGACTCAACAGTGCACATAATACCATCCTAATTTCTGTCCTGCGGTGTAATTTTCTAAGTGTAGTTAATTTGAAGGAAAGTTACTTCCCCCGTGCTCTGAAACTAAAAACTAGAACCTCTGATTCCAATTCAGTTACCACTGCTTTATTGAGCAGAACGTTTTGCTCCTTTTAAAGCATCGTTAATTGCTAGTGTGTATCAGAAAAGAATGAATAATCTATCTTGAAGAGTTTAATGACAAACCTCTTGCATTGCCTCTATGCATTATACATTCACACACTGTAATGCACCCGTGTCTCACTATTTACATCTCACTCTTCTGCTTACTTTAATGAGGGAAATGACGTACGCTTATTTTAAGCAAGAACAATGTATGTCTAATAGAATAGCCAGGACAGTATGGGTGTTTCAGCTACAACCCCCCTAACTAAAAAGGTAACAGAGGGATCTGACAGCCATAAACTACGACAGAGGACAATGCAGATTATCTCAAAATGGCATTAAGGACATATAAATCCATCTACCACTACTACAGAGCAGCTTCACCAAGTTCCACCCAAAAGGAAACTAAGAAAAATGTGTTTGTGCTGACAAGTATTCCCTGTTATTTGATTATTATTACAGAGTTTTGCCTCCTGGACTAAACAGTTTACAGCTCAGTTTGTTTTGGATCCAGTTCTGGCTGAAATTCAAGATGCACACAAGATATCCATTTTCTTTGTCACTGTGGATGTTTTATGGTGTAAATCCTCCAAATGTTCATGTTTCACCTGTGATAGTTGTACACTGTCCAACACTTCACAGAAGTCACCTCCTGTCAGTATTAATTAGACTAAGGACTGTCAATCACACATGAGAGGAGATGTTCAGGTAACAGAGCCAAGGAAATGAACATTTGTAGGCAAAGAAATGACAGAAACTTGACAAAAACACACACATTCATAGTGTAGAGTATCCTGCAACTTTAAATCATTTTATCATTTTACAAAATCCCTGCCCTCTCTTGAAGTTCGCTGACCTGTTCCTCTTTGTCATTTGACTCTTTAGATGCTTCCACCTGTATGCTGTCAGAGTGGATCACCTGGTCTCCCTGTAGTTTAACCTGCGGGATGGGCACACGTTCCCGGGAGCGCTATGTGAAGCAGTTTCCTGATGACGGCTCAGTCTGCACCCTGCCCACTGAGGAGACTGAAAACTGTGTGGTCAATGAGGAATGCTGTGAGTTCTCCCTTCCCCCCTGCCAAGTGTATCAGCTCGTCCTATAGATCTAATGTAAGTGGCACTGTAGGTTTACTCCACCTCGTGTTTCCCTCTTAGCTCCCAGCAGCTGTCTGGTTACAGAGTGGGGTGAATGGGACGTCTGTAGCGCCACTTGTGGTCTCGGTATGAAGAGGAGAGAGCGCATGGTGAAGATGCCTCCTGCAGACGGATCCATTTGTGGGGCAGAGGTGCTAGAAGTGGAGAAGTGCATGATGCCAGAATGTCGTGAGTAACAGCATTTCCAGGACCACAAAAACCCTGATATATCTTAGACTTTAGCCTCATTATAAAAGGGCTGGTAGCCTTACTGAAGATCCCTGTTAGAAGCACTGATGAGGCAATCTAACTTTTAATTTCCTCTGTAGGAACTGATTTTTATTTTATATTAACTCAAAAAATGTATTTAGAACAAATTTTTTTAATTAGCTTGTGTCTCATTGTACCTTCATGATTAAATTGCCAGATGCTACTACTATCATGATTGTTTTTCTTTTTAAAAAGTGATATTTTCAGTTGCATCTGATGTAAAGTTTTCGCACATGTACGTGTTTGGTGTTAAAATACACACCTGAACACTGGATGTATGTGTAACTGAGTGACTCTTGTGCTGTATAGACACGATCCCCTGCATGCTGACTCCATGGTCTGACTGGAGCGACTGCAGTGTGACTTGTGGGAAAGGTACAAGGACAAGACAGCGCACGCTCAAGTCCCCTGTGGAGCTGGGAGAGTGTACAGAAGAGTTGGAACAGGTGGAGAAGTGCATGCTACCAGAGTGTCGTGAGTATTTCTGTCTACGCACCCACACACTGTACATGTATAATTTATGGTAATTCATGATAATTTTGTCTTTGTTATGCAACTTGGTGCCTTGATGCAGATACATACACTGCTACTGATGAGGGTAACTTCACAGGGTACAGTGCAGAGAAAGGAAGGCAGCTTCCTCTGTACTGTGAACCTTTTCTAAATTTCAATTCATTTAGTGCTTGCTCATATATTTGAGAAATAACAGATGAGTTTATGTGCTATTTTCACATTCAAGCCTACATTAAAACATCTGTGAATAGCTTTCCATGCTTTAAGGGAGAGGTCTAACATAAGGTAAAATATGGCATAGATGAGCAAAGATTCTGAGTTAAGTCAAAGCTTGTTTGGGATCATTTAGAAACAATCTGTCCATTATATTGACAACTTAATTTTACAATTGTAAAAAGTCTTGTTCAGTTAATATTTTGGTCATAATTACTCAAAAAACTAATTCAAGGGATTCATAATAAAATGTTTGGCCATGTTAAAAATACTGATATTCATTGATTTATTGTTCCATGACAACTGTGAGGTTATCATACAAGAATGCATAAAACAGAAATGTGTTGGCATTTCTATTCTTGAAATGAATTATACGGGAAGCAAGAAAAGCTGATGCCAAAACAGCCAAAACCATAAGCCTGCCAGGAGAAACACAATCTATCACTGTGTTCCCCAGAAGAATTGAACTTATTGGCTTTTTGCTCCCGGGGCTTTTGTTGCACTTGCAGTGGCGCCTGCTCCGCTGTCAGTCCTTCCTCAGAGGAGCTGCTGGGTTACGCCCGCAGTGGAACATAAATGCATCATAGATAATGGCAAAACACAAGAGACTCTTGCACTGATCTGAAGTGAATCAACTGCACTTAAATTAGGTAAATAACATGAAAGGTTTTAGGTAAAATGCATGAAAGCTTTGTGAGTAAAATTATCAAAACAAAGGATGTTATCGGGCTTAATATAAGTAGGAAGCTGATGCTGAGCAGAAGTGGACCGTATCATCAGAAACACACCTCCCATTTGAGTACAAGTATGTTGTTGAATGTCCAAGAATATGAATATCCAAAGGTGAAAAGCCGGCAGAGCTCATTAAGGCACTTTCACGTTTTATTATTCTTTTATTTTTTTATTTGATGACAGTTCCAATCAGTCGATTCCATGTCAACATTGACCTTGTAAGGTTCAGGGCTGATTTAAAACAGCAGAGGAAATGTCAATATTAACAGCAGCATTGATGTGTTTCATGACAGTACAGTTAAATAATTTAGTTTACAGCTCAGAAAACAGATGTATCTTTGATGTCGGTGGTTATTAGTGTACAGCAGTGGTGAGGATGCTGCACCAGAGCATTGTGAAAACAAATCACACCTCCTGGCAAAACAGAAAAGTATTCTCCGCGGTGCTACTGTATAATTTTAAATAAAACAAACTGTATTGCCTCACGGTGGATTCATAATCCATGACTTACAGTTTGCAGAACATTGAATCAAACCCTTTCTATCACCCTCCTCATTAGTTAGAAATGTTGTGTCACAACCTCCTCTAAACCACTTTATTTTGTCCAATTCTGTCTCCCCAGCCATTGACTGCATAATGTCAGAGTGGACTGAGTGGTCAGAGTGCAATAAGTCCTGTGGGAAGGGTCATACGATCCGGACACGCATGGTGAAGCTGGACCCTCAGTTTGGAGGCGACACGTGTCCCGAAACCATCCAGAGGAAGAAGTGTAAGATCAGGAAGTGCAACCGGGGACAAGCTAACAGTGACGAGAAGAAACGGCGTAAGGAGCAGCGTGAGAAGAGACGGAGCAAACAGGGCAGAGCTGAGGTCGCCTCCGAGCATCCGGGTTGGTATTGACGCTTGTGACATTAACATCTACAACACAGATCGACAAAAAGTTTTAAGAAAATCTATTCTTGATTTCTGTCTTTAGGGTGTAAAATGAGGCCGTGGTCGAGTTGGACGGAATGTACCAAGCTGTGCGGTGGAGGTATTCAAGAACGGCACATGACAGTTAAGCAGAGGTTTAAGACTGCTCAGCTGTCCAGCTGCAAGGACAGGAAGGAGATCAGGGCTTGTAATGTGCACCCCTGTGCTAGGAAGGAGTCGGGGGACCTGGGTGGGGTGGAGGGGAGGGAGGGATGACAGTGGGGCGGGGAACAGGACAGGGCATGGCACGCTGTCGCACAATGATCCAATGCACTCTGTTTAGGGCTGAAATGGCACATGCTTGAATCTGTCGGGGTTAAATCCAGAGCTCGGGTCAGTTGTCATCAGGAGAAGATGATCTCACTGGAAAACTCTGGATTTAAACTCGGCTGATCCTTCTGTGCTTTCAAACTAGCTCTTACACACATACGACTCTTTTGCAAGATTACTGTAAACATGTTGTGGTATAATATATCTTGAAAAATATAATTATGAAATATGAATTGATTTAATAAGAAGATAAAGAACTGTTATATCTTGTGGTATCCTTCAGTAGTACAGTATATTCCAGACTTTAAAGCACAGGTGCCCAGCCATTCCAGTGTTTTATACGCCTTCAATTGTTCAGTTGTTTCTAGAACACAAAATGCCCAGTTGGCTTTTTACCCAGCTATATTGTTGTACATGTAGATGCACCACGATTGAGATCTATATGATTTTGAGCATTATTAGAAGATTTTGTTATTTTTTTGCTGTGGAATTTTTTGATAAGAATGTGTCCCAAGATTCTTACCAAAGTCTTGTGTAGATGTTTTCTAGATGTCTCCTCCTCCTTTTCTTTATCTCTGTTCCTCTAACATATTAATATTTTGGAATAATATCACCTTTACAATAAAAGTAAAAGTGACTTGTCACCTGGCTCTGTCCTTTTATTTTTAGAGGATGGTTTACACTTCTGTTGCCACTAGATGGTGATAACTAGCTTAAAACCTTTGCCTTTCATAGGAAACTGGTCATTCCTGAGGCTGCTTGTTCTTATGTCATCAGGTACCAGCTGACTTGTACCTCCCATGTACCTCCTTCAATAAATACAACAGCCACAAGGGGGCAGTGTGATGAATGGAAGACATTCAAAATTACAGAGGGGCATTTTATTCATTTTTATATTGTATCGTGTCACTGGTGGAAGTAATACTTCACTAGATCCTTTACTTAAGTAAACTGAAGTACTAGCATCAACATATACAATATATACCAAAAGTGAAATTACATCCATTTTATATACTGATTATTGTAATATTATATTCAGTAGAAAACTGAATAACTTAAAGTCAGAGATTAAATCAATATTTAATCTTTAACTTGATAAATAGAGCTACTGTTCCTTTAAGTTAAAGTACTAGCATCAAAATATACAATATATAAATTACCAACAATAAAAGTAATTTTACAGAATCATCCATTTTATATATTCATTAATAATTCATTAATAATAATTCACTTAATAACTGCATGTCCAAGATTCGTTCAATATTAAAGACCTTCGAGACAGAAATTGAGGATCTTTCAGGGATTTTTGTGGCACACAGAGAAGGTGTTTTCTTTCTTTTCTCTTTCTTTTATTCCAGGAACACAGAGGCTGAAACGCAGTGAGTTTTATGTACCTGTTATGTTCTGGCTGAGATCTTGAGAGAATCTGCCCCCCTACTCTCTGGTGTAATAGGTTTGGGGGAGGGGATGGTGTCAGGCTTTCCTCACTGTGGGGACAGGGGTGGAAAATTCAATACACACATCACAATGCCATTCTTGTTTCCATGCCAACACAACCACACATGGGGGAAGCCTACACACTTCACAGGCGTTGGAAACATGGATGGGGATTTATTACGGTCGTGATTGAGCTGTTAAAACAGAAATTGCTGCAGAAGCTGTGACAAGAGGCGCGTGGTTTAGAAAAGAAAGAAATAGACAAAGGCTGTGAGTTTGTTTATCTTTGTGTGTGATCTGGATGGAAACCCCTCACAGACCTCATCTTGTATAGTGTGATGCAGGTTGAGATCAGACTGGAAATCAACTCAGAGATGCAGTTATGCCTGTAGACCTTCCATGTCCCTGTGATATTATAATGAGTTTCCTCTGTCTGTGGACACATTGATGAATATTTATATTCTGGGGGCAGGCCACACTGCCGACATAAAAACTGAACTCTCCAACCTCTTCCTCATTCAGCCTGTTTCTCACTGAGCTTCAAAGGTTTCAGTAACTGGGAGCAAAATCCAGGTCCATCATGTGAGGATAGAGAAACTCTTGCATGAGTCAGGTCACATCTTTTAGCATTACTCATCTGAAACATCATGTTTTTGATACATTTCTTTTATTTTTGTGCTTCAAAAATCTTTTTGAGGCAAGATCCATGTACTGTAGGTTACTGCAGCACCCCACTTATTCAAAAAATGCCTCAGGCTCAACACGGTGTAGTGAAAGCAGTGCAGAGTGGGTTTATGTGTTAGAGGTTTTACATTATCCATAAAACTCATTGAACGTGGATTTCCAGTCTGCTTTATTTTGGTAATTTCCTATTCAGCATCTTGTTTAAATCCTTGTCTTTTGGTTACATACACTGATTTGTCCATTTAAGACCGCACTGAGTACATCTCACAATGTACTGAGGCTATAAATAGATACACCTGCAAGAGGTACAGGGACTTCATTTGTTCAGCAACATGACTCGACAGCCATGTGAGCCACACAGTCCTTAGGCACAGTTGCTTGAGTTTAATGCCAATATGGTCATAAAGACGATAGTAATATGTTAATGTTAAGCATGCTTATACTTTCTAATTAGAATTAAACACAAAGTATTCGCCAAAATAAGCTGACTTCTGGGTAAAAAGAGAAAACAGAAATCAGAAAACAAATCATCCTGAGGAGGACATGAATGTCTGAATCAAAGTTCAAAGCAATCCATCCAACAATTCACTCCAAACCACAAGTCAACCTCATGGTGGCTCCAGAGGAGTAGCCAGGGAATGACCACAGTCTTTAGGATTCATTGGAGGAAGAATCAGGGGTCCACAAATGTTTGTACACAATGTAAATTTGGCTCATCCAATGACTGACCAGCCAACAGACACACTGCCATTCCAAGAAATGTGCTTTAAGCCCGAGGTGTGGACTCGGGTAACAAGCTGAATGACATGAGGCTTGTTGAAATCTTAAAAGACAACTCGAGTTGGACTTGAACACCAAATACTCAAGACTTAACTTGGACTTGAGCCTTTTGACTTGAAAAACTTATTTAGGAGTCAAAGCTTAAAGTTCAGGCCCAGGACCAGCCAGTCTTAACTTGGGACTTATAAAAACCAACACATTCCCACCTTTGCCATTACCATGGCTAGAAATGGCAAACACACACATAGATGTATCTCAAGCAAGTTACATTTCCTCAAACTAAATAATTTACTTTGGGCTTCACGGAAGATTTGAACCCTGGTCTCCTGGGGGAAAGTCCTGTGTTTGTTTGACCCAACGTATCCACTCTGAGTGGACCTGTATATCTGCATTTTATCCTTTGCTTTCCATTTTTCAACGTAATATCCACCCATTATTAGTACTACAGGCACTAGATGGCAACGCCAACTACGAGTATAAATATGAGTCGTAATAAGCTGCTGTTCAAACGACACATGGGGTCGTATTTTGGGGAGGACAGTCTCACAAAGACGCTGCATTCAGGTGCCCCGCCACATGCAGCTGGTACCTCATTTATTTAAGTCTCAATACACTCTAACTAAATCTGCTGAGACTGTATTAGTTAGGGGATGTGGCTCATCAGCGTGATTACATAACCGTTACCTTATATCATTATTAAGCATTTTAAGAATTTAAGCTCTTTATAATGATACATAACTGCCCCCTTCCCCTCTGGTAATCTACATGATAATATACATGGTAATCAAGCTTAATATATCAGCAATATTTTTTCACTTAATTATATCTCTTCTATTAGTCATTATACATAGAAACAAAGCCTTGTCTTCAAATTGTTGCATGACACATATTGCAGGCCTGCTCCATACTGGTATGACATCTGTCTCATGATGTGACAAGCTCTAATTTTGGTTGAGCAGTTTAAACAATCATTTTCTCCATTTAAATGCATCTGAATGACAGGGGAAAACCTCAGCTGAATGGGAATTGGTTATATAAAGTGGATTATTATTGTTTTCTTTCATTTCGACAGCAGACATTTTGTTAGGCTTTGTAAAGGCAGTGAGGCATGAGTGGAAAAAGCTTTGGGGAACTTGGATGGTGGGTAATTGATTTGACAAATTCTACTCACTTTGGTTTGAATTGCCTCTGAGCCTTTTTGAATGTGACTAGGTCAATCTATTAATTGACAAAACACATAAAAGAAAGGAAGAAAAAAATACAGCGGCATTTCAGTTTTTTTTAACGAGAAACGAAATGCAGGTAAAGTAGCTCTCTTTTATTGGCCTCGCAGGCAGTTTCTCAGCGTGGACAGAGAGACACAGGAAATATAGGATTTCATAAACTAATAAACCTCAGAGGGAAAATCAATATGGTTGCCAGCCCTGCAAAGGCTGTTTTCCACAAATTTATAGACCACAGCAACAATCAATGTCCTGAGTTTATAACCTGTTCAGACTTGGAACAGAAGGAATCTGGAAAATGTCAGTTAGCATTACAGCATCTTCAGTATATTTAGTTAAATAAACAATTACAGTCTGAAAGGAACAGTCGGGGCTCTGCCGTGTGAAGTTTGCAGCCCCGGGCTGCAGATTGGCTCCCTGAGGGCACGGCTCATTATCTGGCACCAGTGTTATGAATGTTTAATTTAAAAACTGAAATGGCCATTCTGCTTATTGTCCGGCTCTTTTTTCTCTCCCTTTCATTTACTGTCACCCCTTTCTAGTGCTGGCAAAGAGTAGGAAAACCCTTTTACAGCGATAGCACAAGATGATTTTCCTGTCATGTTATCTTTCTGTTGCTGGGGAAACACATTTTGCAGGGATTCACGAAGCACTAATCTGAAATTGACTGGTCTGCCACAGCAAGGCTACAGAGACTCACTACGAGGCTTCTGTAGAGCCTGATTGTTTTCGTAAATTAAAGCTTGAGTGGGTGACAACACAAAAGAAAAACTGATGATTATTGTCAGACACGCCAAATAGTTAAGCGCCTCTTTCACACTGTAGGTGTACAGTATTTGTATGTATAGATTTGTTTATAATATATATTGTTGTATTTTATTTCATTTTATTTTATAGTAATTTAAATAACTGCTACAACCGACTTCATTATGCAACCCTTGTTGTAACCTTGTATTATATCCCCGAATTACATCAGAAATGATAATCTGCTGATACTCCCATGACTTCTCTTTAATACTATCACTTTGTCTTTGTGAGCTATAATCTCTACAAGAGAAAAGTCTGGGTCGAACTCTATTTTTGAATAGCTCTAATGCCCCATGAGACCTGCTGAAAACTTAGGTAGGCGGATAGTTTTTCACCCTTAGCAAGACAGAATATATTAGCTTCAGGGTGTTGCAGGGTGGTGGATTGTAAGAAATCCTCTTTTACAAAGACAAATGACAACAGCGGTGCTTGTTATCTTAAATAAGGATGGGAACCCCAGCAAAATGCTGAAGCATCTCTCCATGTAAAATGGGCTTAAATTCGAGGTTTTCATCTGAAAATGTTGACGTTTTGCAGCATCTGATCAGTAGCCGGCTGGGCGTTCAATGGAAGAGACTGAGAGGGACAGTTATTGTGGAAAATAGAACATTTATTGAGTTGAGATATCAATGTTGTGGCGAACTTTAAAAGGATCAGTCATGCATTTCTCAAAGAATTCCCTGCTGTTAAAATTTCCTCAGGTCAAAAGTAAGATTTTCTCAATGGATAATCTTCCTCAAAACAAGATCAGTGTAATGGGGGTTAGAGTTAGGTTAAGAGTTGCTGTCAGTATTGATTAACATTTATACAATAAATCAATATTGTATAATAACTGACATCAACCTCCACAGTTCAAATACATATTCAAATTAAACTTCAAAGCATTAGGACCTTGCCTGAAACCACATTAAAAATGGATGTATTGAATATAATGGCTACCACCATTTCTATTCTGGTAATTAAAAATGGCAATGGAAGCCCTGACTGTAACATATAATGGTGTAGTATTATGTTTTTTGAAATATAATGCCAGTAAATTTTATATCAGTATTTTTTTTACATTTTATAATCCACTATAGTATGACATATAGATAATCTCATGTTTTTTCCAAACAGAGATTAGACTGTTGGTTGCTGCTGTGTCTATATGTGGGTGTGTATACAATATTCCTGTGGCTGCATCCTCAGAGACCTTGAAGCCGCCTCTGTCACGGCTGATTCCTTCTCGCTATCCAGATTGACCTGTCCTGGGTCACAATGAATCAGAGGGAGGTGCAGAGAAAACCACCACACATCCATCTGCTCTCATGTCTTTTCTTATTACTGTCAGCCAAAGTATTCCAACATCAAATCTGGTAATTAGGAGACACCACAAGAGCAAAAACCTCCGCCAACGCTGGAAAATTCTCTAACTTGAGGCTGCGCCAACAAGACAAACAAAATAACAACCAAATAGTTTTTTAAATAAATATTGTGGTTGGTACTTTTCTGACTGGACACAGATTTGGAGTAATGTCTCTTTCTCTGATTTCTGAAAACAACCGTTTTGATAGTCACAGCTAAATAGGGTAATTGTCTTAGGATAAAAAATCCCTGATCTAGATCTCCACCAAGACAGAATCAATTATTCCATGCCCTGAGGACTATCTGTCTCCTGAATTTCATTATGTCTGTACACAAGTGTTTGAGACATACAGTACATTTTGTAAAGGGTGGACAGAAAGAGGACATGCAGTTAGATAGAAGAAAGTGCTTTTGTGATCCTCTTTTAAAACTTTTCTCCTTAAAACTATCTCACGGTCATCCCTCACAACTCTCTCTGACTGGCTGAAGCCCACTGACCACGAGATGCTGACATCTTGCATTCATATTTGTTTCCATTTAGGTCAAATTTGGTTGACCTTCATTTTCACTCTGGTGAGAGGAAGCTGCTTTTCTTTATCACAGAAACTGCTTCTTGACTGCAGTCCCATCTGTATCAAACACGCCTTTCCAAAATGTTAGTGTTTCTTCTCACCTGTACTCTACCTGAGTCTTCTGCTTTTATTGTTTGAGCCTTTTTAGTCTTTTTTCGACATACTATGCTATGCCATTTTTTTGTTTGTTTTTTAAACTCTTGGACAAACTATATGACGGTTCTGTATTTAGAATTTTGGACAAATTAGTATTGTATGTATCAGCATACTATACTATGCTGTTTTTTTGTGTTTGCCAACTTTTTGGACTTGCTGCACTACGTCCGTCTTGTGAGGGTTTTTGACATACTGTACGCTGGCGCAGTTTTTTTTTTTTTTACTATTTAACTATAATATGGCCTTTTGTTGACATTTGTGGACAAACTATTCTATTACATGTATCAATGATTGATACATGATATGATATGATTTTTTTTTATTTTGGAAAGATTATATTATTGTGATTTTTTTTTCTACATTTTTGGATGTGTTGTTCTATTACATTCAACAACATGCTATACATTGCAGTTTTTTTATACCAATTTTGGGGATCTTTTGATGTAACAATAATATGGTGTTCTTTTTTTTTTACATTTTTGGCCCAACAAGCCTTTGTTGAGTTTGCATGTCTTCTCTGTGTAAGCATGGATTCCTCACGAGTATTATTCCATGGAGGTTGTCTGCATTGTTGGGCATATAATACTACACAATAGGCATTTTTTGTGGCTTTTCTCGCCATACTATTTTTTAATTGTTGGACATACTATAATATGGCAGGGATTTTTTAAATACATATATTTTTTGGAGAAACCATACTAAAACCATTATCAATCTATTCTATTGGTTTTTTTTAGTTGCCGCTTTTGGAGACACTACATTATTACCTTTTTTCTTATTCTTTTTTCTTTTTCTTTTTTTACTTTTTTTGACATCCACCTAGATTTTTTGTTGACACACTATAATGTGGTGTTTTGTTGACACACTATAATGTGGTGTTTTGTTGACATTTTTTTTCTGATATTCTTTCGATGTACTATACTAAGGCATTTTTTGGTGTATTTGGGCAGACTATATACAATTCAATTCAATCTCATTTATATTAGCCTAGAATGACAAATCATAAACTGGCATCAAAGGGCTTTACAGTATATCAGTCCCACTCTGACCTCTGGTTCTTGACTCGAGACAAACTGTACATAATGTACACACATTCTACACATACTGTAAACGTATACTAAACATACTGTACACATATCATATGCACACACTATACATTCTGTAAACACATACCACACATTCTATACTGTACACAGATGCTACACATAATAAACTGTACACACATGCTGTACACACTGTAGGCACATTCTACACATACTATTATAATGTTCACACATACTACACATACAATATATACTGTACAGACATAATGACCATTATATAGATTCTACACACATGTTATCCACACATACTCAATTATTGATATTGTTCATAGTTTCAGTTCTTACTAATTAGACCAATCCATCTTTCCAACTATTGTTTTTATTATTTATCCTTCTTAAGCATGGATTAAGCATGGCTTCTGGAAGATTTAATCACTGTTAACGGGTTCAGAGGTTTAAAGTGCCATCGTTGAAGCAGCAGGGAATCTTTTTCCTTCATGATCACCAACAGGAAATGTTGTTGTCCAAACTGATATAACCTTCATTGATACAAACTGCAGCCATAATAACATATCAAAAGTGCTAAATAATGTGGCAGACCGGTAACATTTTTGGCAGGACCAACATGTTCTGTAATGCCTGTGACTGCGCTCAGATAGTGTGAGAAGAAGGAGCAAAGACAGATGATCTGCGAATCAATGAGTAGAGCTCAGTGGAGGAATGACCTGTTTATACAAGCTAATGGCCCCCAGTGCAGCGCCAGAGCATGTAATGGTTCCTAATAATGTTTTCTCACATCGTTTTCTCTCTCTCTCTCTCTCTCTCTCTCTCTCTCTCTCTCTCTCTCTCTCTCTCTCTCTGACTCTCTTTCACCAAGGAATTCTTTATTGTAAGCAATAGAACTCCTGCTTCTTCAAATCCTGTTTATTTCTCCTGAATTGGCTCAAGTGTTATTTCCTTTAACCAAAAGGCTTCAAGCTATTTTTATGCTCTGGCTTGGTTATCACTTGACATTGTAGGCTTGTATTGGATGTGGGAAGCGTGTACATATAGTGGTTGGTTAGTCATATACAGAATAAACAGACTGAAAGACAAAGCAACTAGGTTAAGGAGAGTCATCAGCAAACAAGCATCAATAAATCCAGCTCTTATGCACATAATAGTCTCTCCACCTACCAGAAATATTCAATAAAATGTGTCAATAGAAATATACAAGTCAATGCTATGTTATTGATTGCTATGGATTTACAGACCATGGAAATAAATTATTCAGACTTGGAATATCTTCTGAGCACATTAATCTCAACTCAGACAACAGATTGTTCAAACTTATAAGAAATATTTTGTTGCTGTCAAAAAGATGTCTTTTCAAGTGTAAACAACACAAGCAGCAAGTGGTCTCTGATCACTGCGACAGAAATGCTCCCATAGTATGCATGAAGAGTGCATCCTCACTAGTTTGCAGCTACTATGCTACAGTGAAGTTGAAGGAATGAGTGGAATATTGATTTAACAACGCAATGAACTGATGTGATAACATGCTCAATTCTGCCCATATAATGCTTCGTGTCAAAATGATGTATTGTGGCAGCCATTATTTCTTATTATGAGGCACAGTTCTGCTGTTTGTCATGGTTATTTGCATCCTAACAGGTTCCCCCGCCTTTTGGTCTAAGGCTGTTATCATATGATAACATTGTGCTTTTCACAGCCATGCCCCAACACACTGTTTCCTAATTAGCTCACTTCTGTGTTGCTAAGCAATCTCAACTGTGCCAGCAGAAACAAAAGCCATAAAATGATCAATATTAATTGATAAATTCGGTCAGATAGATTGGCTTCTGAAGATCAGAGCTTCCACATCTCTTGAGTGAAGCATGCAGCCTGAAATTCAGAAATGTGTACTATTAAGAATTTTTTTTTAACTTTGTAGTGATAGCAGTCCCAAAGAGACTGCTCAGTTGTATGCTCCAGCTGTAGTTAATGTGGCACATTTCCGTGAGGATAGAACAAATTTCACCCTGAAGGAATCAGTGTTTTCATTAGGATTCCCTGTCACGTGTTTGTCCAGTAAGAAACAGGTAGTCAGTCTTAGCTCAGGCTATCCCCGGCTGTTCTGCATCAGTGCCCCCCTGATTCGAGACTTGGCCAGCAGAATAGTGATCAATCCCTTTACCTAAGAATGGAAACGGACAGCCATAACCAGAGACATAAGAGCTATAGAGGTACTTGCTGCACTGTTACCACGGCAACAGGCCGTGAGGGGGGGTATTATCATCGGCTCTCTGAGATTGGCTGTTGGTGGTTTGGTGCAATGGTTCAGCCTAGTTGGTTGTTCTGCCCTTCCAGAGACACAGAAAGTGGTTCACTGGTTTGCAATCTACCTTGATCTGGTGGAAGATTCATGATGGAAAGATGGCAAAGACTATAGATCTGACAGCTGGAAGCCTGGGTTAGTACGTGGAGCTTGAAAAGAAACATGTCTGATGTAATAACATAAAAGCCATATCAGAATTTACCATGAAAGAAGCTATTTATTCTATAATCTTTTCCTTTGGTATATTTTCACTAGACTTGATGGAGGGGTCAAAAGCTGTTTGGAAATTTACTTTGAATGATAAATGTAATAATAGATGTATAGCAGATCAACAAATTCAATATTTATATTTATTTGCATATAGTTGCATGTTCTCTAATTGCACCACTGTCATGTCTGGAACATTCAGTTATGTATCCTTCACTGGACTGAACCCATGGGACACATGTGCAATATACACATCCAGCCTTGCACATTCTAGCCGATAAATTATTACCGACATGGTAACGCAGTCAAAAACATGAGATAGCTTGCTGTCCCTAGGTGCATACAGTATGTTCAATATAACATGAGCACAGAAAACATGAAGGATTTAGCTGTCTCAGATGGGTTTCACCAATATGAGATGCTGGGCAGGATACAGAGACAGGACTTGGATTTATACAGCAGTTAACTGAGGAGCCTACTTATCTACACACACAACAGGTACAGTGAGGCTTACTTGGATAAAGTTCTTTCATGGGGGATTTCTGGAGCCAGCCTAGGCTGGCATTGCTTTATTGATTAATTGGCTTGTGAACAGGCACATTGCCAGAGCCTCTTCTTCACATGCATTATGCAGTGCATGTAAGTACACACATTAACACAAACAGATGACTCCTTGCACGTACACACACGCAAACACACAACTGTGAACCCTGCCCTGCACTGCTCCCCTGAGTCTATTTACAGAGCTTTCTCACTAAAATGCTGTGAACCTGCTGATGCTTTGGGAATGTGTGAGACTAACTGAGAGAATAGTTATTACATTGGTCACACTGATAGCTATCCTCAGGATACAGATATCACTCAAAAGATAATCAATCAAAGGATGCGGGCGCACAAAACATTTCAACATTATGTGTGTCCTTGCACACTTACAACAAGGTGAAACCATTCTCCTACTGAATGTAACACCTCCATTCACTTACAGTTTGGATGGGCAATATCTTGATATGATATCGATATTCAGAAATGATACTAGATGTGCTCTTTGCATGATGTTGATGTGCATTCATAAATCTATTTCTCTTGTTCATAGAGAGGCTTATCCTACGATTTATATGATTATGATGCATTTACAGCAGTAGACAAAAGGCATTCCCATAGCAACATAGGATGTTTTTCCAAACCCCTTGAATTATCAAAAGGATTGCTTCTCTATAGGGGTACACTTGACATGATAGCACTTTAAGGTATAATTGGCTCTTTTCTTTTCAAGTCTGGCTTTATCTTGACATTTTGAACAATAGAGGGTGCTACATAACACACTTTAGAGAAAAGTCACAGACTGAGGGACTTGAATACTTTATTGAAACAAATTTCCATACAATTGGGCATATTTTAACCTCTGGCACTTCTAATGTTAATGGCTTCTTAGTTTTATTTTGTGAAAGCACCATAGTCAACCGCACAACATCAATATTGACGTATTTTGTAAAAAGAATATTGTGAAATAATCTTTTTTCCACATCACCCTGCCCTAGCTTACAGTATTTTCTATTTGAATATGTTTGTACAGGAAAAATTTAATTTCATCATGTATTTTATTAGGTATTAACAACATGAAATGTCACAACCATCAGTAAAAGTGTTTTTTCTCCATAAAGGAAAGCATGTTAAGGGACATTTTATTCCTCCCTTGATTGTTTCATCAAACTGTGTAACAAATTGATTCCAGTAATGTCAGCTCCATTGTTTCCTTATGTTCATGCAAATTATTTTCTTCCTAATTGCCATAATGCACCATGACCAAATATAGAACATCTGGGAGTCTGCTAAAGACTTTGTGACTACTAGCAATTTTGTGTTTTCCAAGTAATTCAAATTGCAATAATGATTAGCAAAGCGTAGCATTCCCTGGTGCCTTGTGGCTAAATGAAACGGGGAGCGACTAAGCACTAAGCACTGCAAAATGGTCCTATCCTTTCAAATGTTAATTTAATTTATTGTCTACAAATAAAGGCATTTTATTTCATAGCTCTGGGGCTGTGTAGAAGCACCAGTAATATAAACAATACAGAGCCAATATAAGGGCAAAATAATTTGCACTTTTGATGTAATTACTGGATGCAATGTTGTATTCTACAAGCAACAGGTATAATGTTACACTGTATTGGCATAGAGTTACAGTAATGGATATATTAAAGATCTATTAAAATAGCATGTTGCCTGGCATCAATTCTCGGCTTATCTCTCTACTCTGAGGCCCACAGTAACTCAGGCCAAATTCAAAGTCAAATACCCTTAAAAACATATAAATCTAACAGTAAAAAATCAGATAGATGGAGGTTAATGATTGTTTAAACTGTGTCTTGATTGCATAGAAATACCAATTCCATGTATCTTTGCCCAGTAAAGTAGACATGTCACCTTGAGCTGGAAGCTGTGTGTGTGTTTATCTTCCTCCCTCCCAACTAAATCCTTTTTATAGGACCGTTCTCCCACGAGCCTCAGTAGGTTTAGCAGGTGTTAACCTCTCTCTGGGAGGCTCCCTCCTGAGGCAACGCACAGTCTAGCAGAGCAACACTTCTCATTCCCTGAGCAGCTTGCAGTCTGCCAATCTCACAGGTGGAGATGATGGACAGGCAGATGATCTCCCTCAGTCCCCAAGTAATATTACTTCCTACTCCTGTTCGGGAAAATCCACCACTGTCTTTTCAGTAAGTTCATAAGGCGGCTCGACAACAACTTGTTCATTAAATTACTTTTTATCCATTTTTTATTCTCTTTTGTTATGTAGTCATCCATCCATGTAATTCAATAAAAAATGTTTCCTTTCTAAACCACTACAAGATATTGTTGTTATTTCAGGCATGATACTGTATATGCTGTGCATGTCCCATGGTTTTGGATCAGTCAACACAAGACCCTGTTTACGATTGGGTACAAAATGTGTCAATACAGGTGAAAAAAAATCATGGTTTATATTACCACTGGGTGAAAATCATATGGAGCCCCAGTAGTTTACATCAGCCAAAAGCTGAAATTGAAAGACTGTCATAATCAGTGGCGTGCACAGACGTTTTGAAGGGCAGGGGCAAAAAGAAAAAAGGGCAAATTTTTAATAAAATTTGCTGGGAAAGAAAACCCGACATGCTATAGTATGACTTTTTGAAAATTGGGCCATTTCGCAACATGGTGTTTTTCTGTCATTT
>CAFUXE010001405.1:0-10675 GCA_903364295.1 Serranus cabrilla
ACTGATTTAGTCTTATTTCCTGGTGATGTCTTGACCCGCCCCACTCTGTCTCTGATTGGCTTTTACTTGTTGCCTTCCTTGATTTAATTGGTTAGGTTAGACATGAGGCGTGCGATTGGTTTATATTAGAGTAATAGTTTCAGGGGTAGCCAATCAGAGGCACGTTGAGGCGGGTCATTGCCATCCAAAGGAAAGAAACATTGCTTGCGCGGTCGTTCCACCAAGGCAGAGGCACTATTAACAACGATTTAGGGGGAAAAGGACACTGTTGCTGCGGTCAGTTTCACGTCGTGTATGCATCAGTCGGGTCTTGCAGGTCTGTCAGGCCTGTGCCGAGTCACCGACCATCTTTACCTCAGTAATGGCAAAGCCGCTACTGATTCCTCCCAGGTGACTCGGTGCAAAATAACCTGCATCATAAACGTCACCGAGACCAAGCGCATCCGCCCTCTTCCTCCCGGGGTCGAGTACATCCACATCCCGCTGCCTGACTCCGCGGGGTCGCCTCTCAATGAACACTTTGACTCCGTCGCGGATAAAATCCAGCTCACAGCAGATCACGGTGGTCGCACGTTGGTGCACTGCATCGCCGGTGTGAGCCGCTCCGCCTCCCTGTGCATGGCGTACCTGATGAAGCACCGGGGGGTGAACCTCCTGGAGGCCCACAGGTGGGTGAGGACCTCTCGACCTGTGGTGAGGCCTAATAACGGCTTCTGGAAACAGCTCATCCAGTATGAGATGGAGCTTCGCGGGTGCACCTCTGTCCGGATGGTGACCTCCTCCATGGGAGAGCTACCTGACATTTATGAACAGGAGGCCAGAAATATGGTGCCACTGGACAATTAATGACTTGAGTGCAATAATATATTTTAATGTGTGTTGCATATGTAGTCATAAATTACTGTTGAGTAATTTAAAGAAATATCACAGCTTAGTGGTGTAGTTAATATGGGTTTGACTACATTTCAATTGGTTAACTGTCCACTCCTTACTCTACTAGTATCTGACAGCTTCTGGTTTTACACAAGTTTAGCCTACAATAAAATACATTGTTATGAAATACAATGCATCCAAAGCTTTCAAACTTGAGTGATTCCCACTTGATTTTTCATATGGTTTGAAAAAGGTAAAGCTATCCAATATTTCACAGAAAGCATAGAATGGAAAAAAGTTTGAAAAACACATTTGGGTTGTTTAGTCTTTCCTGCATTAAGGTTTCACACAGATGTAAAGCAGCTGCCAACATCCAGAAAACTTGAATCTTCAAACAGCATGTTTGAAACCACTTCCCCTCATTGTAACTGCTGGAGGCGGTGTGAATGCTTCTTTTATTATCAATTTCTCTTGTGACTGTTTGAAAGGGGCCTGAACCCTAAGTTGGGAAACAGATCTGTAATGAATGGTAGATAGACAGAAAATTAAATGGCAAATATTTTGATCAAATTGTATTTTTTTTAAAGCATAAAAAACTAAACATTTGCTGGTGTCTTGCTTTTTAATGTGGGAATTTGATGCCCTTCTTTTTCATACATGATAATAAAGTGAATAGCTGGACTTTTGGACTGTTCCCCAGATAAAACCTACAGAGAAATCTCCCAAAAGTCAGATAAAACCTGCCATTTAGGTCGTCACCTTGAGCTGTGGGAAATTACACAGAGTATATTTCACTATGACATTTTATTGACAGTAGAAGTTAATAATTGGCAGATTAAATCGATAATGGAATGATTCATTAGTTGCAGCCTTACTGGGAAGCACTGGGCGAAAGCACCCTAATCTCGTTATTAAATATTATCTTTTGTAAATGTAGCCCTAATACTCTGTCATACAAAATATACCTTAAGAATTCCTTATAAGTCCTAAATAATTAATTAATTATGAGATTGATGAAAAATAATTACAAGAATAATATTGAAATTATGAATTAATTAGAGGAGCAGAGCTGTTTAAATGAGGGCCGTGGAGTATTTAGTTGAATTGTACTTTAAGAAGATTTCACAAACAAGGAGATACTAAGTCTTTTGGCACATCAGCATCAAATTATCTTAAGTTTAACTGTTGCACTCTCGCCTTTTGTTGTTTTGTTTAGACCTACTTCCCTTTTAAGCAGAACAGTCTACCAATTAAGTACAATTTTATTCTCGTAATTAGTTTTGACTTTATTCTCGTAATTAATTCAGTATTTCTGACTTTATTCATTTTTCTAATGCTCCGTCTTAATCTTGCTGAAAAACACTTTGTATGAGTTTGAGAATTTTACATCTTTCTATTGGTCCTTTTACCACCCTGTACTGTATATGACAGGCACTGAATCAACTGTGACAGTGGAGACTCATTTGAGGTTATAAAGTACAAAAAGCTTTTATTTCAGAATCAATTCTCATTTCAATTTCTTTTACAGACACACATTTGTGCAATAAAACACTTGACGGACAGCAGGATGTTTCTATGGACAGCCATTCACAACAAACTGAAATAAATACCAAGTCATTTAGCTATATGTTCATCCTGAAAACATGCTAGTCTCATGCCAACCGCCCGGCTGTATGAAAGAATTCTGCTTCTCATTTCACTCTCAAAAAGAGCAAATTAACTACAAAATGCTGCGTTTTTTTTTCTTTTCAGATTCAGCAATAAAAATATATATCTTTTGAGACTAAATATGGACTTAAGATTCCTCCAAGAAACAATTAGCTTTAAACATATCTCTTTTCTTTTTACAGAACGGGCTTTTTCATATATTATGACCATCGGCCAGTACAAATATAATTAATTTAGCAAACAGGCACAATACAAGAATCACACATTGAATCACAGTAAAATCGTTCATAATTTGGCACAAGTCTGTCGTCTCTGAACACAAACACACATCTACTCTAGAGGACTTCATCTAATCTATTAATATTTAACTTATCCTCAGAGATGCACATTGTTTTTCCCATTAGTTTCCTACCAACAGTCAAAGTAGAGCAGCTTGTTTCCAACTTCCTCACAGAAAAAAAAAATGTTTCAGGTTACAACATTTCAGACAGTGGTTTCGATGCAAAGCAACAAGTCGTTCAAGTTGGAAGTGGAAACCACAGAGGTGTCGCACAGTCATACAGAAACCTTACAGATTGTTTTCCATGACACTGAATCTGGATAGATTAAAAGGTGTTTACATGTGTGGTCAACACCCTGGCAGCAGTTATAATGTCATGCAGTTGTATCTAAAGAGATTAGTTCAACATTTTGGGAAACATGCTCGTTCCCTTTCTTGCCAAGGCTGACTCACTTCCAGCTCTCAGGCAGTTGGTGGTAGCCTTTAAGGAACAGGTTACCCCAAAATAAAATATATATTTTATTAATTTATGGCTTCCCCATAGTGCTATTTTTCAATCTAGATTGTTTTAGTGAGGTGCTGAGTGTTTGCAAGATCAGCTGTAGAGATGTTTGTCTTCTCTCCAATATAAAAATAGATGGCTCTCAGCTTATGTTACTCAAATCATCAAAAATACATTTGAAAAACTCAAGCAAATTACTCAAGATTATCCGAAAACCTTGTGAGCAGTTCTTGTGAACTAGAAAGATAATATTGGATCTGGTCTTTGGACTATTTCAAATCATATTTTTTCCAATTCCACTCCTTTCCTCGGTAAGACCCGTGCTAGGATTGGCAAACCTTTCCATGTCTTAGCACAGGACTATCATAACCTCAGGAGGAGTGGGATTCATTATCATGCTGTACAACCAGGATATCATTTCCGGAAAGAGACACTGCTGTTGAGTTTTTCTGGGGTTTTGTTTTTAGTGCTTCGAACACCACAAGCCAAGTACCATCTAGTTCCATTACAGTCCCACTAAAACAATCTAGATCAATAAATAACTGGAAAAAAAGTGTTTTTTTTTAATTTTAGGATGAACTGTCCCTTTAATGGTAAGTATACTGTAAGTATTTGAGAGTGGTATTTTCCTGTCTAAGTCTTAGCATGAAAGCAAACCAGAGCATTTTCCCCAAACTATTGCTTTAAACACAGACTTTACATGTTAGCATCTGATTTGGAAAATAAAGTTTGCTACATTCATCAGGCCAACACCATATGGTTATGAACACGAGCAGAAACACCATGTGATACTTTAGTACATCTAAACTCTTATTACATTTTATCTAATAGACATTTTTAAAATAACCCCCGAAGAAACTGAAGTATTTTACAAAGATTCAGATGGCTTCTTTAGTGCACAGTGCGATCACCAATGTACTGTACAAACAAGTCTGGAATCCAAACAGTTCATATTTTTCATCTGCTACTGAAATATCCTGAGTCCGGACCTTCGCCAGGTCGAATTACACGATTGCCTTAAAAGTAGAATAACGACACAAGTGCAAAAACCGCATGCTTATTTTACCTTCACTGCATTTCACTAATTCCCTCAATAAGGCAACAGTGTCATCTGCATAGTCATATGATAAGCATCTACAGTTATAAAATAGAAGAATGTCTATGTAACACACGGTGAAATCAATGCAGAGTGCACTAGGATCCTTTCACTCTCTTCTCACACAACCCCCAGTGTATTCAGCTGCTCGAGGCAATGGCTTCAAGAGAATGACTTGAGATTACATCTAAAAAGGAAAATGGAGAGACTTCAGTACTTGCAAAATGCTTAATGATACTGCGCTTTAATTCTAAAAAGTGGAAGAATCCATTTCCTTATCTCGATTACTTACATGTTGCTCCAGCTTCTGGTATTCCGCGGATTTGGGTCGACGTGTGGATCTGGATTTCTTTCCTTCCAACATAAACGCAATTATCTGGGAGGAGGAAAAAAAAAAAGAAATTGGCAAGTTTTCAAACAAGTTGGCCTGTCATTTGAAGCCTGACCCACAGAACAACTATGGATGTAATGAAAGCACAGACATCACATAGGATTAAGCTCTCTCTGTAACAAAAGAAATAAGCGCTTTCACCAAAGTTCCTTTAAGAGACTGTTCCTCCTATGTGCTTGTTTGGGCCCAAAAACGTATCTGAAAGGCACAACCTGTACCAAGTATTCAGTTATTATGTCATTACACTGAGTGCATGACATATTTCTGCACTGAGTTAGCTGGCCTGAAATTCCTGTTAACTAGACCTGAGTTAAACTATGGCCCAGTTATTGCAGTGCATATAATAGAATTAACTGATATAAAACAAAAGTCTACAGCAGATCTAGTTCAGTACAATTACTGGGTTTTAAAAAAAAAAATACATTTATGTTCAGCTTTTGCAACGAGAATGCACAGACTAAAGTGGTTGACATGTACAGATTTGCAACTCAATTCTGGGTCAGTGGTAAAAACACAGGAAGTGTGAAGGCCAAGTACCTTGCGTTTGTTGTGGTAGGTGATGTACAGCACAGCTACCAGCACCGCTGTAGAGACAAGGTAGGCAAAGAAGTGGCTGCTTTCTGCCTCGTCCTTAATGCCAAAAGGCTCATATGGACTTTTGCCCTCTCCTTGTTTGGCCTCAGTGTCATCCTTTGTTTCATCTTCTTTCTTGCCTTCGTCTACATTTGTGACTTCTTTCTTGCTTTCGTCTACTTTCTCATCTTCTTTCTTGCCTTCGTCTACTTTCTCATCTTCTTTCTTGCCTTCGTCTACTTTCGTGACTTCTTGCTTGCCTTCGTCTACTTTCGCGACTTCTTTCTTGCCGTCGTCTACTTCTGTGACGTCTTTCTTGCTTTCAACTACATCCGTGTTTACTTTCTTGTTTTCGTCTAAATCTGTGATTTCCATCCTGCTGTCGGCTACATCGGTGGGGTTTTTCTTGGTGTTTCCAGACGTCTCCGGCTCTTTCTTGGCATCGTTGAGATCGGTGGCTGGTCCTTTTGCATCTGTTTGGCCGTTTACCGGCTTGACTGCAGGTGGATTCTCATTGATTTCACTACTCTTCTGTTTCTCAATGGGATTATTTACATCTGGAACTTTCTTTTCCTCAGTTAGATTTTCTTGACTTTGTTCCTCTGGTAGTCCTTGCTTATCTTGTTTGTTTTTGTCATCTTCTTGTTCTGTCTTGGGGGAACCACCCTGACCTTTGCCTTCATCACCACCTGATTGTTGTTGATGATGGTCATCATTATCAGTTTTCGCTACTTGTGCATTCTCTGCCATTTTTTCGGGACTGCCTTTTGTATCAAGCTTAGCGTCCACTCCAGTAGAACCGGCTATGCTTGGCTTATCATCAGCACCAACTGGGTCTCCACCGTCTGGAACAGGAGCCCCTGCAGAAACAAAAATAGAATATATAGAATTAGAGCTTTAACCAGCAACCATGTTGACAATAACAGAACAATCAAAGAATATATTGCCATCTAGTAATTAATGCCACGAACTCTGCCATTTTCAATCTTTAAATTCTGCATGGGTGACCTAAATACATCTGCATTCTTGCCCCCTCACTTTGCCATCTTTGTTTCCACGTCAAACTTTCACTTCCACCACTCGTCTGCACTGTCCCACCTAATTAGTAATGTTATTTGTCGTCTTCTTGTCAGGTTCCCCGCATGATTTAATAAACTGAGAAGATTTCATTAGAAGATTAGATTATATGCCGTAAAAAGCATAAAACAAAGGCCGGATCATTAACTTGGAGGAAGCAGCCTCCGCACCCTGGAGACCCACTTGGAAACATTAGAAATAGTTTGGTGTACACGCTGAGCAAAAACAAACAGCAATGTACTTCATTAGAATTTCCACTGGGGGGTTTTCTCCACCCCCAAAAGGTTAACCCCAAAATAAGTATGTAATAAATAATTTACATACTGTAAGTTAAACTGAAGTAAATCTTTGGATTTAAGGAACATCAGTACTGGTGTTACAGATAAATAAAAAGACAGCTAAAACATATAATAATGTAATATAGTATAATACATATAATCATATTTTTTCCTTTCTTTGAGCCGTTAGTGGACTTTCAAAAGATGTTTTTCAGTTTCCTTTCTTTGCCAACTAAGACAGAAACAAAAAACTATCAAAGATTACAAACAACAAACTATTCCGACATCATTTAGAAAAGTACAACCAATAAGTGACAGGAAGTACACAGAATGAGCACAAAAACAAACCAACCAGCAGGCAACAATCCAATAACATACATGAAACCACAACACATGGGAAAATAACTGTAGAAATGTCATAAAATTATCAAAAATCATGAATTAAACGTGATAACAATTCTGTTTCCAATTTTCTAAAGATAACATGTACGTTATCATTCCGTATCTATACATTCATCATGTTTTGTTTTGTAAGGGGTAAGGTGGAGGATCAACCTGTCTAGTGTTATAGGAATACATTTGGGAATTAAATTCTAGAGTTGCAAAAAAAAAGTATAAATAAACACATATCTGACTAATATTTAGTGGAGTAGAGGTTTCATTATATTGTTTTACAGCAAATAACCTTTGAGGACCTTGAAGTTGTAAATAATCAATAAATCAAATGAAATAGGGATAATTTATGGAGTTATATATAACGTTAATAAAAACAAGAGGTATTAACAAAACTCTGTAGTTCTCTGATGAATTATGAAATCTAACTTTTAAATATTTAATAAGATCTTACCGAGCTGAAAACATCTTTCTATTCATAAGTAAAACTGTGTTTATTGAGATTGTCACCAACGCAACGTCCAGGTACAATCTCAAGATAACAATCCGGGTTATCTCTGTGTGTGTAATTAAGCTGCTTTATATAGTCTATTGTTTGCTTGGTACTATAGGGAGCTGGGAGCCGACAGGGTCCATAAACCAGTAGATGTGGGATGGGGGTGTGGCGTCCCAGGACCTTAAACAGACACATAAATCCAGCTATGCCGCATTTAACAGCCAGTAGAGCCAATACGGTATGGACCAGTATTAAGGTACCACAGTTTTAAACTTCAATATAATACTGGTATAAAAAACAACAACCAGGCACACACAGGATTTTTGAAGATTAAGTTACTAAATATAAAGCAACATTTGATTTTCTTGACTTTCCTTCGGTACTTTCGATAATATCGAACATAATATCGTGTTGTTTTAAACACGTGGTATTGAAAACGTATCAATACTCTGACAACCTTATGAGCGTTTTTTAGTTGTGTACAATGTGATATTTCAGTTTTATATGGCAAAAGATTACACCAAATTCATTTTTCCAGTTCATACCTCAGTCATAAAGAACAAAGGTTCGTACATAACACGTATAAATACACAAACGTGCACCCCTTTTTTAATTTTTAGGTACGATTTAAAACAGCAGGGACGTGCAGCTACATCTCCAATCTTAAAGCGACACGTCTATGATTAGCTCATCGTCTCTCAGTTAAAACAATAGCTGCTTTGTACCCTGACACCGCAACCAGCGCTAGTAGGCATTATGTGGGAGACAAACATTTATCTGTCATGAAGACATACATGGCAAAGCGACACATAACTCTCTCACTCACCTCTGACGAAGCAGAAACACAGAAAAATTGCGAGTACAAGGGAAGCCGTCCTCATTGTGGCCGCACACCAAATAAAACAAATCAGTTTAATCTGTCCGTCCTTTCGGCTCACGACAGAAATCCAGAGTGACAAATGCAGGTCGACAGGTTGGAGGTTTTGACAAGTCCGGTTCTGCTTCCGTGTATAAACAATTCAGCTCTTCTTCTGCGGAGCAAAACGCAGCGCTTACTGCCACTTGCAGGCCGAGGGCTGCAATTACAGCGCTGTGTTCTACACGCTCCTCTAACTTTACTCTCAATAGTTGCCAAATAGTAATTCCAGCTGCCTTACACAACACACAGGACTATCATATTTCTTTGTATGCATTCAAAGAAGCTATCTGTTTGCTTGCTGAAGGCAGGACTATTTATCACACCTTTCTTTTGTGTCAACACGTGTGAGGTTTCACTGGGAACAATGGGATGAGTCTGCAATGTGGTGTTGAGTGAAAAAAATCCTGCTAAATTAAATGTATACTATAAAAGTAAACTTCATATTGGTTGAATAAATCTACTACATATTTATCCTTCAATCTTTGATTTTTTAAAATATATTTTAGTATTGCTATAACTGCATCTTAATGGAATAATACATCCCTAAAATTATATATATTAGTATGTCAATTATTCACCCCCAGGTTACCTTGATTGTTTCTTTGCATGCCTCTACGATGAACGAAGAATTAAAAAAACAGAGAATATTCTTGATTAATTTAATTAAATTGGGGCTGCATTTAACAACTACACACAACGTCTCTCACAACTAATGCAATATCAAGTTTCATTTGAATATCAAGTTACATTTTTGGGTAAATTGTATTATTTAAAAATCTTCACCATAAACAGACTCACACTTGAGTTGTTAAGCTTGTCCTCCATTTACTTTTTTTTTTTTTTTGCTCACCATTTGGGCAGAAAAGTAAAAATAAATTCTTCAAGAACTCAGTTTAACATGGGGTGAATATGTTATCAATATGGTGGTGAAGTATTCCTTTAAACTAACAAACACATGTTACAATAGCAAGTCAAACAATAAAATAAAATAAAAATAATAATACATTAAATCTCATTCTTTTGGTGCTCCTCTTGCATCACAATCTGGAAAATACCACTTCCATCATCAGTCAGGCAGAACTAGGTGAACTCCTGGATCCTGAAATTCTGGATCCACCAGTTTAGCAACAAAAAGTCTCACTAGATACACAGATGTTGCCACAGAAGGAAAATGCCTGACAAGCTATTAACAGTAGTGCTGCAGTATTTACATGCCATGTAACTGGGTTGAGAGTCCTGCCCTGTGGCCATTTGTTGAAGTGTGAACCAGCCGTACACATCTGGAATGTATACAACCACATGTCATAAAAATACTGTTACTGTTTATGATAGCTGGGAGGATATAAAGACTCTCCTCCCCCTTTTCAAAAACACCCACTGCACATTTCCTTCACACATACCTGCACACATCTCCGTATTTACATTTCACAATTAAGTTAAACAATGAGTATTTGCTTATTTGTGCAAGCTGACTTTGTGTCTGTGAATCTTGGCAGGCAGCCGGAGGGTCAGACTTCACTCTCATGGCTGCATTATTTAGTTTTATCTGAAAGGCACATGTGGAAACAAAGGGAGACTAAATATTTAGGCCAGACTCAGATACAGATGCTGCTGTATGTGAGGCTGACATCCTCCCATTGTACTTACACCCCATTGTACTTCGCTGACCTGAACTTGTGAAGGTAAAGAGAGCTCTAATGAAGAATTATGCTCCATATTTATTTATTTATTTCTAATGATCCACCACAGGAGGAGAGGAGGAGATAACATTTGCATGATTACTGCCACCCACAGGTTAGGTGCTGACATGATGGGATATTTACTCCACATGAGGTGCTGCTGTCAGTATTTGACCTTATCAGCAGATGGCAGTATTGATATACAGTGCAGTTGGAAAAAAAAAAACTCTGACAAAAGCACATCATGACACACATTATGTGCATGTAATTGTGGGGATTTGCAAAACAAATTATATAATTTGATAATAACCATTAAGGGTATGGCATATGATCTCTTCTAGAGAATAAAATGGCATTAAGTAAATAATCCACATAAAGTCTTTACACCACAAGTAACAATATTACAGGGATTGAAGGCGTGCAGGAGCTTTAGAGATGAGATAATCATCA
>CAFUXE010001405.1:23917-34027 GCA_903364295.1 Serranus cabrilla
GTGCTGAACGTATGTGTGTGTGTGCATGTGCACGTGTGTGTGTATATGCATGGTTGGGGTGCGGTACATTCACAGAAAACCTTGTTCCCCTCTTCCCAGTCCTCCCGCCCCCCGCCCCCACCACCATTACTACCAAAAGCAATACCAACTGAATGCTAAACAAACCTGTCTGTTGAATAATTGAGGATCTCAGGCCAGAGCAGGCTCCGATTAGCATACAGGCCTTATGGACCCAATCTGCACAGTGACAGGATGGTCTTTCCCTGGACTTTGGTATCCACTGAACGCTCTGATTTCTATTTAACATCCTTTAATCTCGTTCCACGTCGCTAGAATTAGCATATACTTGTCAAAGCAATTCCAGTTCGCCAACAACAATTGCACTGATCTGTGTAAGCATATGTAGGAATGATAGAGATTATATCACTCACATCAAAATCTAATACTCAACATTGTCTTCATGCAGGGGGATGATTTATTAATCTGCACAGGAGCTTGACCGAACGGGCCTCTAAGCCTTATCACTACACCAACATTATGCATCATGCATAAAAATATAAGATGCTTACAAGCAGATCCTGACAGATATTCTACAGCGTGCCAGTCCATCAGAGAAACAAAACAACCGTGTCAGATTTAACACATGCTTGCAGAATGACTGCAGGAGGACAGGTCTGCTCCAGGAGTCCCTGCTGGTGTCTCCTCTCCTCTGGTCTCTCTCTCTGGCTCCTCTTGGCCCTGGGCAGTAATCCCTGGCCCCCCGTGTGTGCCCATCCGCTCCCCCTGCTCTCATTAGTGCAGTGTTGGGGCCTGGGGAGCCTGCAGGCCTGGGGAGCCAGCCTGCTGCTCCCCTCCCACTCTCTCCCTCTCTCTCTCCTCGGCTGGAGTAATGAGCACATAATCAGCCTGGCTCCCTGTCAGCAGCAGCACACCAGAGGGGCATGTGGGCTCCTGGCCCAGAGTGGGGGGTAAGGCCACAGCGGGGTGTTTCACTCTCTATCCTCCGTGCCCAGGGTGCACCGCACCCGGTATTAGAGCTTCCCACCACTAATCAAATGACCCTGTAGTCACAGGTCACCAGATCAAGCACGGCGACTTCCTCTTTTAGTTCACATACCGAAAGCTGTTACACTTTCAATGAACTTCCCTACCTTTTATACAGCTTTATAATGCAAGTGTTGCATGAGTTCTAAGACACTAATGTTATCTCATATTCTTTTTCTGCCAATTGAAGTGTTTCATTTGAGAGGCTTGGCCTCAGTTTGCCCGTTCATTAGGGTCGTGTTATTCAATTGCAATAAAAATAGTAAAACGCTCATAATGAATAGCATTAAAGTATCAACTTTAAAAGCAAGATACAAAGAAGCCTCTATACATGCTCACAACCTGTATAGGTAGTTGTACGTTTTTATGCCCATATAAAAGCATTTTACTAACATTTAATTGCATAAGAACAAACATTTAGGAAAGAAAGTATTTGAGCGCACAAAAGCGAAGGCTGCTTATTATTCAGACAATGCGAGTAACATTTCTGCCAGAAAACAGTTGGATCCTTCGCATTCTCCGACTTCGACAATGTTTCTTTCTTGTATTGACTCTTTTGGTTTAATGACGTTCAAAGAGATGAAGGCCAAACACAAAAAGTAAAAAAAAAAAGAAAAGCACCAACAAAGAGCCACATGAAAAGTAGCAGCAACCGCTGAAGGACAGAACAGAAACAATCCAAACAGAGAACTCAACCTCAGTCAATGTGCTTTCATTTCCTTTAAATCCAACTGCTATTAGCGTACTCATTGTTTTGACTTTTTCCTCTAAATTCGGTCTGTTGGGGATCCACAGACTTCATAATGTCACACACTGTCTCAACTAATTAGAAATCTGTTTGCCGCAATAAAACTTACACAGTAGCTGCTGTGTCCCGCAGAAAAATAAACAGGGTCACTGACAGGCCACCATTTATTCTAATAAAATATATTGAATTGTTTTCTACTGAGACTTAAGTCAGTCCTGGATTCCCATGAGCAAACTCAGTCCGCTTCATAACAATTTCCCATTGACTGTGCTCAATGAGGACTTTGTCATGTGCATCGCCGCGATTACTGGATCCAGCGAATCCACCACAAACTCAGCAAGCACGTCTAGTCAGGATATGTAAGGTCAAGGGGCTGAGTCACAGCGGCTGTATTTACTAAAGTGCAGCGATGGTGGCTTTCTGTTGCATGCACTGCTAAACACGACTTCCCGGAGCAGAAAACGCCCTGATACAATCAAGCAGGTGAGATGCCAGATAGATGCGAGTGTTATCTAATGTTTTCAATCCCAAACACACAGCGAAGCCACAAACCAAACAGGTCTGCTGAGGCCCCGCATTGTCTAACCGGAGTGAGACACCGTGATGACTAGTTCACACCTGTGTGGGAAAGTTCAAGAATGGCAAGGAGGTTCGAAGTTGAGAGATTTACGATGGAGACTGAGTTATTGTGGTGGAGACAGACAGACAGCAGTTGGCCTGCGGGTGCTGTTGGGGTTGTGGAGGAGGCTGTGCATGGATGGACGGGAACCAGTTGATTTATATGCCCACTGTAACTTCATTATTGTGAATAACCACATTATGGTGATAGTTGGATTAAAGCACTTATGGTTTGCAGTAAACTAATTCTCCAAATAATTTGACATCATTTTTTTTGGTGTTTTTAATTAGGTTCCAGTAGGATGTAGCCTGGAGGAAACGTCTTATTAGTGCCAAAAATAAGGGAGGGAAAGTGGTGGGACACTGCTGGTGCTCACACAGTTGTTTGGTGTGTTTGAGATTTTTAAGGGGAAAACTTTTTTTTTTACTTTTCCAACCAGCCTTGTTGCCTTCTTAGTCAAACACTTTTGCAAAGTTGCATATTTTTCTTTTTTACTTTCAGTCTGTACTGCTGCAAACTACGTCCTGTTGCAGTAAGACGTGCTGGTATTTTTGGCACACTGACTTTGACAGTGACTCTATATTAGGACGTAATCTGGTCATAATCAAACGGTTATTTTGTCTTGAGTGTAAGTGCAGCTACTTACTAAATGGCCCGGTGTTGGAGAACGGGAGTCTTTTAGTCCTGCAGATCCAGGGACGTCCAAAAGAGGCCATTTCATCTGCAGGTACTGCGGGTGACAGAAAAGGAGCAGAATTATACAACAGAGCCAGACACACAGCGGGGGAAAACATAAACAGGAAGAAAAACATTTAATACATAACAAGACTTAGGGGCGACCAATTATGCTTATTTTCAGGTTCATACTAGTACTTTGGGATTCTACTAAAACATGTTAACATGCTTACATGTAATGTTCTACAGTAAAAAATCTCCAATAAAAGCTTCAAAACCCAAATTTACACGACTGAATAAACTCACGCAGGAATGTAATCTGGAATTTGGGAGAAATTAACAACATAAACAAACATAATTACAGGTTTCACTGACATTAGCCTGAAGCTACATGTAGAAGTGTATGCAATGTAAACACTGTAGTAACATGCTTGTAACAGTTTACCATATATAGAAATATGTAACAAGCTGACATCAGTAGAAAAGTCATATTGGATGGTGTTAAACCTGAGATTTTTGCTTACAGAGATTATTTTTTACACGTTTGCCACATTATCTAAACCTCCAGCCAATATGAGCATCTGATATTACAACAGCAACAGAAAATAAGGAAAGGTTTAATATGTCTCCTTTAATAAAATGCACTCAAAAATAGGCAAGATATAGACACCAAACAGCTAAATCTAAGGCTCTATTGCAAGAAAAAGCCCTCTAATATTTACTGTTACTAAACCACAGGGACTGAAGCGTGCAAACGTGGTATCAATGGTGTCAAGCCCGCAGAGAGCTCCAGCAGACACCTGTACCAGACCACATCGCTGCTGGAGTCAGACAGTGAGTTCTGGCACGGGGAAGACTAGGGAGAGCGATGTGAACACAACGGACTGGTGGAGGACTGTGAAATTGCCGTTTGTCAAGGAAAAACAAGAGGCCAGCTGTGGGCGCCCATCGCTGAGCGGGTGGGAAGAGACAGCTGGAAGGAAGCCCCGTTTACAGAGCAGCAGAGAGGCTGAGCTGCGGACTCGGAGCTCGCATTGGTTTGGCCTTTTGACCCCAAACGTAGTCCCTCCTCCTTTCCGTATCACGATTTTCACACACGTATCAAAGTTATCGTAAAGGGTTGCGTAAGTGTGTGCTTTCCCTATTTTCTTTCCTCCTCACATGTCACAAAAATTTCAACCACCGTGTTACCGCTGCATGTCCCTCTGCTGCTGTGCCACAGAGAAAAGCCTGTGTGGACTTGAGGAGAGCTTTTTTTGATTTACTGCTTCATACAACAAGCTGAGCATTTTCTTTTTTATATCCTCCAGCAATGGAGATAGCATGAGGCCAGAGCTCCGAAAGCACGGCTCAACCATCTGGTTTATGAATCAGTTTAAATACCGGACACAGCAGCTTGTCATGCATGTGGATTTTCTCTCTGGTACAATTTCAAATTAATTAAAAGGGTTTATATTATAGGTTATGTTTTGCTCGTCCAGGACCATGTAGTGAGACAAAAAGGTATCACAGTTGATTATTTAAGACGCCTTTTGGGCATGGAGGCTTATTATGGGTTATAAATGTCTGGTGTGAGTGGTGATTACACAATCTCACCATACATCCTCTGTTATTATTGTACAACGCACACTGTCATTTTTATTTACATAGCATCGCACTCATGACTCCTTATGCACAAATCGCTTGGCGTCCACCCATAGCAAACATCTGATAAATGGGACAGACAAGAAATAGTATCTGACATTTAAAAAATGACTGACAAAAGCAGTTAAAGAATATATGCAAAGTCTTTGTCTGCCTTTCAGAAGTTGTTGCAGGATAAATGATGACAAACAAGCAAACTGGAGGAGTCATGCATTCAGGTTCTGATTTTTAAAACTTCATTCATCACTCAGAGTTTGTAAGGAGGAAGGAAGCTTGGATGGCTGTGGGTTAAAAATGGAAAAGACATTATAGCAGGAGGGGGAAAAGGGAGAGGAGGGAAAAAAAACATTTTCAGGAATGAGTTTGTCGGAGCAGGCAGAGGGTATTGTTTCCTGACAGCTGGGGTCCAACAGAGCACTGAGGCAGGGGGAAGGGGACCCTTTTTCCCTTCGAAAAGGGGGGAAATTCTTGGAGTTGACATCAGCCCTCTTCATTTTCACTATACTGCTCAAGGCTGAATCGTAGGTTCCAACTAATGGGCCCAAGTCCATACAACTGTCAGGAGGCAGTTGCTTTTAGAGGCTGCTAGCTCCCTATTGAAACTTTACTCTGCTGTGTGCATGGCGCCTAATGAATGCTGCTCTCCGGAGAGAAAATCCAAAACAATGCAGTTTTCTCTGTCTAATCTATGTCAATCATGAGTCCTTCCACAAATGAAACGAGCGCTATTGTGAGCGTTTGGTCTTGCCCGGCCGTGCCCACCCCGGCTCTCCCACCCAATCCATCCCTTATTTGACAGCTTCTGCCAGGACTGAGGAACATGCCCCCAGGCGCTTTTTTTTCTGAGCGCCTTACTTTTCTTTTAATTGCCAGCGTGCCCTATGGAGCAACTGTTCACACACTCCCCGAAACATCCAGCCAGGTAATGCCAGCCGCACACTGTCACATTAGCTCCAGTCCAGACTACAGCAGCACACTCACACATGAGAGGGGAGAGAGGGAGGGTGTTTGAGTTGTTTCAGGAAACAAAAGGCGAGGAATTGTGGGCCATGCTGCTCAGCAAAAACTTTCTCGGTGTTGGGAGTGAAAAAAAGAACAAGAGGGAAGTGTAAGAAAAAAAAAAGTTAGGACAGCTGAACGAGAGCCAGCTCTTAAAACTGATGATTCAAATAGTTATGGCAGGTCTTAAGTAATATTTAATGTTTGTAAAAGATGGAAACAGGAGATACACTGATATCAGTGTAACTGCAGCTTTACACATGCCCTTATTTTATTAGAAACAAATACAGACATATGGTCAGGGCCCATAGCAATGTCTGTTTCAGCATGGGAGCTGGAGGCTCTGGTAAACAGACTCGGACAGACTACTGAAAGAAATGTGTAACTAAAGTGAAGTTTAGCTGATCCATTTTCATAGCTCTCTAATTGTCTTCCAGCCTTCCCCGCTGCCTCCAACACTCAGAATAGACATCAGTAGAATGTGCTACTTTTACAGGACCCAGATGCGACAAAGGTGGCAGTGATGCCACTGAAATTTTCCAAAAAGCTACACTGGAGCCCTTTGGTTTTTTGAACAGAGAGAATGCAACATATGCTCTGGGGCATGTGGCCTGCCAGAGCTGGGTTCTAATTGTTACATCGCTCTCACAGAGCGAAGGAAAACACAGCCAAGAGTCTTTGTCATCTCTGAAGTGTGTGGTGCCATACTGCAGGCCAACATCAGAGCACGGAGAAGAGACAGATGTCTGGACATTTGCTGTCAAACTAAGTCAGACACTCTGCCAAAGGGACAGAAAAAAATCCCAAAGTTTGCTAGCTACTGTCTGGCGACTTCGGGGCTGCACTGAGAAGTCATAATGACTGTCAAAAAGTAAAGTCAAAAGTAGCATAAATGTAGAATTATATTTATAACTTAATAAACTGTGAAATACTACAATAATTATGCAGCTACGCTCAATGACTGTGACTATCTAAAACAGATTGTTATTGCATGTTATGCTGAATTGCATTAACTCAGTAGGTCAGCAGCAAACAATCGAAGTCAAACCGCAAATAAAAGGGTGAATATGTATAAAGTGGCAGCTCAGACGCTTGTGAAATGGCTTCGCCTAACTTGTGTTGAATAGCAGAGCAGCAGGAATGCCTCCACGGATCGCTCCAGCAGATAATGTCAATCACCTACTGTGTGGAGAACCCCTCCCCATTGTTTTCTTTTACCCCCCAACAGAAAACAAATGGGCCGCACAGCTTGCTGTTTGGCTGAGGTGTTAATTACCGTCCCCTGCCCATATGAACAGCAACTTCAGACAATGGCCCTGTCAGGCCCCCTACACACCAGTCCCTCCCTGGTTTGCTTTGCTGATATCACCTGCTCATGCGGGGCCATTGACACCTTCAACCTGATCTATGCATGAAACACAATTAAAGCGTTTGCAACAAAGACAATGTGATAAGTAGCCCCCGCCTTGTCTCAGAGTTTGCATTAAGGCTCATTGTTTACCAACATTAGAGGCAATTACATTGACAATTCTTAAGCAAACCTCGGCAGTCATTGTGCTAATTAGTGTGTAATTGATGGGGAAACGACAAGCAGCTCAGCTGGTCAGACCCACAATGCACTCCTGGGCCACTGCAAATTTTTCTGAATGGGGACCATGTCCTATTATCCCGTCACTATGAAGTAAGTAGATTAGTCAGGGAGGAAGTTATTAATTAAATCTTAAAGGAAGATACAGAGAAGAAAAAGAAATATATATTTATGTGAGGGGGGAATCTGTGTCTTTTTTTACAGACTACTTTTATTTCTGAAGTGACCATGTGCTTCATCTCACTGCATCCGGATGCTGTACAATCAGGCACCTTTACAACACTATTTCCAGCTCGTCACTTATATTTTAAGTAGTCTTACATTATATTAACCCTGAGAAGCCTGTGGTCCTGCAGTGGAGATAGCACACTGCTAATGGCTACCACATTTGAAGTGTCCATTAGCCCATAGAGGAATGAAGTTAAGTGACTATGACAGGGGCACTCCCTCAGTTTGCCGGGCCTCTATTGTGACCTGGTTGGTCGTCCTGCACTCTTATTCACAGCCAGTAAAAAAAACTGGGTCAAAGGTCAGACATCCAGAGTGCTGCGGTTTCTATGGCAACGTGGCCTATTAAGGCCAGGCTCATTGGCCTCTTAACATGCTCTTGTACACAAAAGAACTATTAGTGCAAAGAGGGAGAGAGGAGAGTGAAGAGGGGAGGCAGCGTGAGGGAGGTCCTAACAACACAGCAACAAGGTTTTTCCAAGATTTCCAAGATGGTTACACACTCTGCCTGCAGCTCCATCCACCTCCATATGTAGCATACGTAGAATATAACTCGTTCCTTAAAGGGCCAGTTCGCCCCAAAATTAAATGCATATTTTTCTTGTTACCTGTAGTTCTATTTATCAACCTAGCCTGTTCTGGTGTTGAATATAAAAGCTTGGCTTGTGCTCCTTAAAAAGCAAAAAATAAATAAATTTGAAACACATGCTCATAACAAAGTCTATGAATTATCTTGAGTTACGAGGTCAGGATTGTGGGATGCTGCTGTTGAGTTTGAGTTATTTTTGGCGATTTGAGCTCCACAAATCAAGTGACATACAGTCCAGATATCTCAAGAACTCTGAGCTCACAATAAAATCTGGATTGATAAATAGAAAAACAGGTAGGAGGAAAATTGTTTATTTTTCATTAAGAAGTTTAGACGACTCTAAGGAGAAACTGTGTGTGAGGGTATTTTGTAAAAATAAACCAGAAAAACATGCCTGTGCTGCATATAAAATCTTAAAATCCACATTTGCTGCAATGAATCTCCAATATTCAACTTTAAAAAGTCAATAAGGAATGAGTCACATGACCGCCTCATGCATATTCTGCACAAGGCCAGCAAACTGGGTTTATTTGAAAAGTCCTGGGAGTGAATTTACTGCTGTTTCAGTAATAAAACAGCATTAACAGAATACAAGGCCAAGACAAACCCCCCTAAAGAGCTTCTTTAACATTCTGTCCCAGCGAGTGAGCTGCGACTTCAGCAGGAGTTTGCATTTTTGCAACTCAAGCAATTATTTGTATCGGGGTTTTATTTATTTTTTCTTTCCTTTTGCATGACATGATCCTGAGTTATTGCTTCCCGTATCCACAGCTTTAGAGCTCACATGAGTCTTTAAATGAAGCCGCCATTGTTCTTATTGTGTCTCATTTGCTTTCAGGTACTTTGAATCAGACGTGCAGTTAAAGGAACCGTTCAGTCCCACTGAGGTTAAACTTAGGAATAAGTGAGTAATTCTGCAACAGAGCACAACAGCAGGTCATATAAAACTCACTGTATAATTAGACACACAAGAAAATAATTATGCATCTGGTAAGAGCGAGGCCATCTCATAAAGACGAAGAGGAGGGTGCGAAGCTATTCAAGTCAATTATGTGCAGTCAGTTATGTGGTTTCCCGTACCTGGGAGATCTGCTTTCAATTGTCACACACTGCTCCACTTTATGTCAGTGTGATCTGGTGTCAGGACAGGCTACACCTCAAATGTCAGAAATGCCGTCCTTTTCCGTGTCCTGTGGCATTGTTTGTCCAGTCGCACAGGAATACAACTTTTTATTGTTTGGGGAGTAGCCTCGTTTCATTGAAATTCACAGCCGTAAACGTCTATATAATTAACTCCAGAACACGAGGTGGTTACCAGCGGTTGGCTGGATGTTTACAGTAAAGCTCGACTTAGAAATCAAATGTGTGTGTCTGAATGAAGGTGTGTGCGCGTCCAAGTCTACGCCAATGACACACAAGTGAGACCTGAATTTTTCATTTATGACCAAACACAAATTGACTGGAGACAGCATGGGTTACCAATATAATACAGCATTTCCTGCCAAGGCATTTAGGAGGCAATAATCCAGCATGCACCCCTCGCACTGAGCAGGGTAAATACCACAGCGCAGTAATCACTCCAAACTCTCAGCGAAGACATAAAAATAATCTTTTTCTCTTCTTTTTCCAGATAAATATTTACCTCCACCTAAAGACTAAATTTGAGTACGTCTGCTAAAAGTGTGTCTCAAAGTTTTTTTTCCCCCTGACAGGGCACAGTGGGTGATTGTTTCTTTTTTTAAAAACTTCCTAAGAGCAGCTGACAGTGGCAGGAGAGGCTTCTTGAAGGGAAAAAGTCAGTTTTGAAAGAGTGAGGTGGGCATAAGTGGGTGTAGTGGAGAAGGCAAGAGAGAGAGAAAAAAGGGCCTAAATTAAACACATTTGTTTCTGCTCTCACATACCACAAGTCTTATGAAAACAGAGGGCTGATTGTGTTCACTCTGCAAGTCCACCCCCCCACCCTCCTCTCTCTCTCT
>CAFUXE010001405.1:50210-65926 GCA_903364295.1 Serranus cabrilla
ACTTATGTTATAACATGGAACATTTCACATTATAACAAATAGTATATTGTTATAAGAAGAAAGGTTTGTTTTGTTATGAAATGATAAGTTTGCATGTTTTAATAATGTGAAAATATGTTGTTAGAACAATAACTGATCATGTTATAACATGACACATTTGACATTAAGATAAGAATGTTGTTATAACATTATGAGGTTATATGTTTGTATGTTGAACTGATGTGAAGATATGTTGCTATAATGTGAAAAATATTTGTTACAATACCTTTCTGTATAATAACAATAACTTAAGTTATGACATGAAAGATTATGACATTAAGATAACAAGAATATTGTTATAACAAGAAAGGTTTTTGTTATAACGTGAGAAGTTTGTATGTTGTCACGTGAACAAAAACCGAAAAACATTCATTACTTTATAACAATAATCTATCATGTTATAACATGATAACCAGCAAAGCAGTATATTGTTACAAGAAAGGTTTGTTATAAGGTAATATGTTTCTATGTTGTAATAATGTAAAAAATATGTTGCTATAACACAAAAAATATTTGTTACAATACCATTTTACATTATAACAATAAGTTATGTTATAACATGAAAAATTTGACATAAAAGAATAATGTTGTTATAACAAGAAAGATTTGCTATTATAAAGTTAAATGCTTTCATGTCAAATAATGTGAAACTATGGTTACATAACATGAAAAAAATTTGTTACAACACCGTTTTACGTTTTAACAATAACTTATATTATAACATGAAACATTCGACATTGTATTGTTATAACAAGAACGGTTTGTTGTTATAGGTGAGAAGTTTGTATGTTGTTGTAATAATGTAAAAATGTTATAACAAAAAACATTTGTAACAATATCTTTTCACCTTATACCATGCTTATCTCACATTTTTTGTTGCACAGCACTATGCTGCTGTACTTGTGCACCTGAAGCTCTTTCAGAACATTTCCTTTCCCCATCCTTCCTCACCTGTCTCAGTCCGAGTCGAGTGGACCTCAGTCTTACTTCTGATGCAATTCGACAGGCTTCCCCTGTTTGAGAAAAGAAGTCATTGATGTTGTCGACTGCGTGTCAGCAAGCTGAGGGTTGACTGACAATTCAGCAGTGTCTCCACGGGCCTCATTAGATCCACACTCCTCCTGGGTGTTAGTGTGTGCGTGGGCGTCAGTGTGTGTATTTGTATTCAGTTAAAAGCAACATATACTGTAGTTGCATACTGCATCTTCTATGAATTGCATACAGGAAGGGTTATGGATAGCAGGTTTATCCTACACGTCTGCACTTGCAAACACACACACGGGCGAATATTTACCCTCAGGGCTACATATCATTGTTTTTCTAGGATACAGTATGCAGAGAATGTGAGGGTACGCATTCTCCAAATGATGCTCAGACAAGATGTTCACGCACATTTGTGGTGCAACTCTTTAGTTGGACACCTAGCTACACACAAAACAAAGAAAAACCACATTTTTTTTCCTCCAAAATGTATCACATGTCAGACATGTAATGGACTGTGCGTGTCCCAGCAGGTGTAATTACAATTATGCAGTCCTCATGCACCATAGCCTTATGAATGATTAATAAAGAAATCAAATATTAAAACAAGTCAACACTGAAAAATAATAATGACATGCAGAAGCAGTTGCGGAACAGGAATATCTCTTAAATACTGACACTTCTCACACACGCACAAGTTTCAGCAGTGTGCTATTAAGCACCATTGGCATGCAGTAAGTAGACTGTTGTTCGCAGTAAGCTGTAACAGCGCAGTGAGATGTAACACTTCGGTGATAAATATATAAAAAAAAAAACATCCAGTGGATCTGAAATGTTTTTATCCAAAGTGAGAAAGGCATCATTTGGGAAACAAAAGGATGACTATTGTTACAAAAAATGGCTGCAGGTGTGAAAATAAAGCACATTAATTGATGCTTTTTTTCCTTAAAAACATCATTATTACACGTGTATATTTACTGAATGATACATTTCAGGTGTGTTGGTGGAGGAAAAAAACCCTCAAGTGGTTTATTCATCAAAGCTCAAAATCTAACAACCATGCATTTGATGGAAATGATTTTTTTTCATACGTACAACACGTAAGGATTTAAGTCCACCTATGCATCCCTCCCTTCTCTGTGCGTCTGCCTTGTTGGAGCGGGATTGGTTTTAACTGGGAGTTGATGAGGGGTCAGGAGAGATGCGAACAGCCACAATCTTAGCCTGGGGGCAGATCGACTGGTGGCCAGAAAATTTATTCAGTGGGTGCTGTCCCTGCATCTGCCTTACTTTGAAGTTGCTCTCTCAACTCTGGCTCGCCGTACGTGACAGTGTGTTCATTTTTCCCCCCTCACTAAAGAGGAAAAAAAAGAAGCAGAGATGGAGCACTCGTGTGTGTCGATACCCATGTATGTGTTTCCGCGTGTGTGTGTTCAGGTGTGTGTTATGTGCATGTATGTGTGTGTTTGAGAGAGAGAGAGAGAGGGAGAGATGCTGTGTGCCAATCCATACTCGCTTTGGAGAATTCAAGGTCATTCTTTCATGTTTTGCCAACCATCGGTCAATCAGTTTCCAATCAAAGTGGTGCTTAATTCAGCAGTAATTCCCATCTCCTCATCACGTTTTCGCCTCGCTGTTCCAGAGGCGTTAAAGCATTTCCCTTGTCTTCCCTCTGATCTGCTGCAGTGTGTCCAACATTTCTTGCCAGGGCCAAACCCGCCCTGTCAAGCTCTCTAATAATACTAGTTAAAGTGTGCCGAGGACATGTCAGATCACACAATGTGCTACTGCTGCGTCCATCTATCTCACTTCAGGAGATTTAGGTCTCACTTGATTGTCTTTGAAGCGTACCCAAGTCATGTTCTTTCATTACTCCGGAGAGCCCTACACAATGTCTCCATTCGTTTTTCATGCATGTTGGATTTCAGGAGAAAAAAATGTAAAATGTTCAAGACAAAGACGGGGCGGGCGGCAGCGTTGAAGAGGTGCTGACCACAATGAAAACATAATGCAAGGTTGTAAGCTGAGTATATATTTATATTGTAATAATGTGAAAATTTTCTTGTTATAACAATATCTTGTGTTAAAACATGAAATATTACATATTATAACTAGCTAAGAATCAGAATTACTTTAATAATCTCTGGGGGAAATTACTTTAGTTACAGAGACTCTAGTGTTAAAATATTCCAAAGAGTAAAAAGTAGGAGATACAATAAATAAAATGAAATAAAAATAAAGAACAGTATTACATTAAAGTAGTATATTGTTACAGAAAGAAAGCTTTGCTGTTATAACTTAAGTTAAGTTTGTTTTAATAATGTGAAAATATATTCAAACATTTGTTAAAGCATGAAATGTTTCACGTTATAATCAGCTAAGTAGGGCATTGTTACAGCAAGAAATGTTTGTCATTAAGAGGTAATATGTTTGTATGTTGAAAAATAATGTGAAAATATGGTGTTATAACACGAAAAACATTTTTTGCAACACCTTTTTACATTCTAACAATAACTTATATTGTAACATGACATCAAATTAATAAAAGAAGAATAATGCTATAACAAGAAAGGTTTGTTGTTGTATGGTGAGAAGTTTGTATGTTCTAATAATGTGTAAATATGTTTTTGACACAGAAAATAGAAGAACTATATCTTTTCACGTTTTACCGAAATACTGATCCATTGTTTTACAGTATAATGCTGCTGTACTCTGAAGCTCTGTTAGAACATTTAACTGTCTAAGTGAAACCTTTTTTTCTTTGCAAAACAAACCTGAATCAATTATACAGAAATAGATAAGTCCTCGTGTCATTGAATTTACAATGCTGCTATTCATTTACGATGCTGCATTTACAGTATGAAAAGGAAAGTGTTTTCCAAAGCATCCTGATTCGCTCAGATACCAACTCTTTGATAACTTAATACACAAGCCACACTTTTTTAGACATGCAAAGCAGATTTTCAAAATAAATTTCTTTAGACAATAAAACCACTAAACTAAGGCTCGGGTTGAATAACAGAATTTGGCTTACAAACAACTAGTTCCACACTTATCTACTGTACTCAGTTACACAAGTTTACTCTGGATAACAACACTGACTCTTGGTTCCGCACGCGACATGAACCCCACTCAAACATACATGATGCTGCTACAGCGCCACCTATAGGGAAAATGGCACCAAATTTGTCACGGCCACTCAGACGACATAGCTACACACGTCCACCAAACGAGGTTGCAATAGCATTAAAAATTCACGAGATACGACTTTTATTTTGTAATTACGATCCCTGCCCCCAGCGTTTGAGTACACTTTGAGGGCCAGCTACAGCAAATCTGTATAGAATATCAAACATGTGAAAAACAGACTTTTTTCGACTTGATCCAGAGATAATGTGTACCAAATTTGGTGTTGATTGTTTAAAAAATGTAGGAGTAGTGGCTGAAAATAAGTTGAAAATTAAAAATTGGAAAAAATCGAACGCCACATTCAAAAACCCAGCAACACACCAACATTCCTTGCTTCATAGCTCATAGAAAAACATTGATTCAAGGCTTTCAGATCATTCAGTATCTGCCACTGCTGCTGAATTATCGATGATATCTATTTTTAAACATCCTGAAATTCCCCTCATATGATCCCATCATGTAAACACAGAGTGTGCACCAACTTTCCTTCAGACATCACAGGAGGATCGACAGATTTTAAAAGACCAAAAAAAAAACAAACATTTGTCTTTTCAGCCAAAGGGCAGGATCCACTGCAGATGGCTTTGCACAACTCCTTTGCATCACCACTGTGCCATATTAGCTCACCTCCTCAGTCATCGCACTAAGTCTGGATGGGAGTGCCTCATGCAATCATGGATCTCACAAAAATAACCTCATATCCGTTGTAATCCACAGAAAGGTCTCCTTTCCAGGCTGGTATGGGCGTATATGGCATTTAAGACTGTGTGAGGATATGATTAGATGACAGTTTTTACTGCCTACAGGGTGTAACTGAAACACTAAACTGTGCAGAGACGAGAAAATAAAAGAGTTTGCTGCAAAGTTTTTATTCCTGCCTTTCTCCGTCTCTCTGGCGTTTTGTTGCATTTGTCGTCTCCTTTTTCTGAAATTCCTAGACAAGAAAGTGTTTGGTTGCGGAAAGCACTCAAAGAATGAAATGGTTGTTGACTGTGTTTATTTCTATATAATCAAATCAGATTTAATTCAGTGGGATACAGGCCGAATTAACACATTACTCCCCAGTGCTGAAGCTGATTAGATGCCAGTAAAAGCGATGAATTGGTGAATATTGTCTTAGTAAAGTCAATGCAACAGGGTGCAACATTATAAGACTTAAAAGACATCAATGTCTGAGTCCTCCAGTGCAGATTTACATGGTTGCTAAGTAGTGTTCACTCGCGCCTTTTGACTGAAATACATGTTCATGTTTTTCTGTATTGCAGAGGATGCTTTTAAGGAGCATTATTTCTGAGAACTTCAAAGCCTGCCAGAAGCACTCTCCTTTTAGAGTGTGCAGCAGCTTGAAAATGTACTTATATTTTCCAAATGGACAGGAAGAGGCCCTCACTGGTATTGAGGTGATGCTAATGCATTGTGGCGCTAGTTTTTCAGTGTACCTCGGTTTACAGCAGAAAAATACAGCCTGTATTAAAGTACTATTAATCTTTTACAGGCTTTATTTTATATTAACTTTAATTTCCCATCGTTTTAAATACAACAGGACAAGTATACTCCGTATTTTGCTGTGTCTATATGGAAATCTGTCTTTTATGGTTTAAGGGAAAAAAACAAGCGCGGCCAACAATGCCAACAGGTCCTCATGGACACCGTTTACTGTGCACAGCTCTGTGACTGCCATAATTGTCCACAAAGCCTGAGTCAGACTCTATCCAGATGCTGCTATCGCCTGGTTTTATTGATCCAGTTAACATTATCGCTCACAAGGTCACAGTCTTCAACCGTCTGTGTTTTCTCAGCTGAGGACGCATTGCAGCACTCCTCAGAGGATTGGGAGATTCTTTCCTGTGATGTAAAACCCTGCCCAAGTGAGAGGCTGTTGACTTTATTTAATATGTCCGCCAGATTTTTTTTTTTTACGAGCATTACGCAAATGAAATGGTTTGCATTATGCGTGAACCATACGTTCCACAGAGGCATGCACGGCTGCAGACAGCTGGAAGTAACTTGAGCCCCTCGGTCACTTATCAGCCCTGGCATCCCTGCCATTTCCCATAGCCATCTTCAAGCCAGAAGAATCCAGCCATTGTTTTCATCTCTGTGGGCCCTGTGTTAACTCAGCAGTGCCTCGCTGATTGTTGCAGAGATATTAAAGAAAATGGTAGATTTGTCTTTGTCCGTATAACCCTGTCTTGTGACATCCAAGCTCTATGTGTGTGTGAGTATGTGTGTGTTGAGGGGGGGCTCTACTTGATGCAGTTGTAGAGAGCAGCTGCACCTGCCCTGTATGTCAACAACAGGGTCTGGAGCGGACACTCAAGAAGAGAGGTGGCTTTCACACCACTGGCCTCACCGAAGCTGCTTACTTTCCAAAGACAACAATGACCACGCTGCTCTGCTGCGCCACGGAGCTTTTAGGCTCTATAGGCTTGGCGCCTGGTCTGTGTGGCCTCGAGATTATCTCCCGACTGAGCCCTCTACATACAAGCTTATTGGACTTCCTCATGTCCCCTTGTTTTCATGGCTCTAGAGTTTCCAGGATGCTTTTTGACTGTCTGTTTTACACATAGAGACAGGATCCCCCGTGGGGGTTGTTAGGAGGTTACAGGGGGGTAGTAAAGAGGTCAGGGAGAAACTGTCAGTCTATTTCCTTTCTCTGGCCTTGGGAAACTGCACCACAAGTCTTCTGCATATTTTTAGCGTCCTTGCTGGTTTTTGTCTGTGCGTATCCACAGGAGAAGATTAAGTTATTCCCAGTGCATGAGGACTTGTGCTTTTCACATGGATTACTTATTATTAGTGTTGTCTTTTTGGTTCCTTCACCCTCTCTAGTCGTACAATGACCACGTCCTGCACACAGTCAGAATAATGCGCCACGTCTGGAAACCATCATTTTTATGTGTCGGTGCGTAAATCTCCCCTTCCTAGTTTCTGCAGAATCTCTGCTGGAGGTCACCCCACAGTTGAATATCTACAGCTGGTTGTGTGTCCACAGTCACAGGAGGCGGGGCTAATGTGGAGGAAACAGAAAGCTTATATGCATTTTATTTCTTCTACCTACCAAAATCTTTGGGATGGTAGCAGCAATGAAAAGATGATTTGATGAGATTTGCCATGTCCAACAAATTATTCATTTGGGATGAAAAAAAAAAAAATACAAATAAAAAGTTTTGCTAAGCTGCAAGGTTGTAAATGCTTTCTTTGGAAAGTAGATATTTTCCCGGTACTTTGTTATTAATTCAGAGGGTAAAATAGTTGCCATGTTTTCCTGTTAGTAAATCGATGTGCTGGCAGTGTACTTTTCACAGGGAACTGAGTCATGTTGATTAGAAGCATCCGGACTCTGGTGAAAATGGACATGATTGTAGAGTGAAAAAAAAAAGAGAGAGAGAGAGATAGAAATGGCACGAGATGAGTCGGATAATTAAGTAAAGCGCAGCTATCTCTCTTCTTTGCTCCAAGGTCAGGGCACGTATTGAGTGAGCTCTCATAATCCTGCTGGGCAGTCATGCTAATTTATACCCAGACATTACTTACAGAGAATCACCTGAACTGTGCCATAGCCTGGATAATATTACTCACAGACATGTCTTACCTGCTGCACCACATTTCTTCCGGTGTTATCTCTAGGTGCATCGACACCTCTCTCTCTCTCTTCTCTCAGCAGCTCATTCCTTCTTGTGTGAATAACTTGCTTCTCATGTGCAGTTGTTAAAATAGCAGCTGTACGTCTGTTAAATAACTGTAGCGTATTCAAAAACCGCTATGCATGTACCTCTGTAGAGTTTACAACCATCTTGGTTATTATCATGGTCTGGCGACAGTCACTATTTGTGTTGTCACTCATGCGCTTCAACATCATACAGTAAGTGCGGCGAGTACAGTGTGTCTTCTCAAATAGACTGTGGTGAGATTTTAGCCCTGAGAAAAAGAGCTACTGTAAACGAAATCGCCGAGTGAAGAAAACCACCTCGAAGATATTACATGTAAACAGAAAGCGCGTTTAACCACATTAAGATTATCTTAAACAGACCGTCGTTCTTGCTTTCTAATTCCACAATTATCACTCAGTGAATGGGAAGGTACGCGCCAACAAAAATAAGTCATTTCTGTTTTGCTTTGGCCCACCTCTCTACAATGCTCCACTCTGCAGCTGCACTGCACTGTGGAAAACAAACAGTGCAGTGCAGCTGGGCTCCTCAAGACAGCGAAAGGGGAATTTTAATCCCATTTTTTTTTCTTTGGCACCAGTCAGATTTATTTGGTCATAAAGAAAGGAAAAGCACCCCGCCATCTGAGAAGGATTGGGAAGTGAGAACGCAAATTATGCCAGAACCCCAGTTGCAGACTTAGAAACACAACAGGCCAGGAAATGAATCCCCAACAGGTCAAAGTGCTCTAAGCACAGAGGAGTCTAATTAAGTCAGATAGTGACACATTACTGGGATACCTGGACAGCTCGAATCATACCGACAGCGAACGCTAAATATGCTGCAGTGCAGATTTTTTACAGTGATATCATTCACAGTAACAGTTTAATCACCATGAGGCTCAGCAGAGCTAAAGGCTAACCTACACGTGTCCCTCATCCATTCCCTGCAGCGCGGTCTGAAAACAAACTATCTGGAGAGCCTCAAACCATTTCCAGCTGTCACGTCTCCGCTCCAGTATAACTCCTAACCTGATATGACAGGGCAAGACGAGGTGAGGGTCAGGCCTCCAGGAAGATTCATAACATGTAACTTGAGCTATGAGCATTATATTCATAATTGCCTGTGGTTGAAAAATGAAGAAGTGCTGCACCTATTGTTTCTCACGTTACTTTTATTAACTTCTCGTGTTACATCAGACACTACAAGGCTTCGTACATACAATAACAGGGCTGAGAACAATGAGAAGACACAATAGTGCAATGCTGGAATGTAACAACACTTTACTCTCCTACCTTTAGAGGTAGTTATTATTTGGCAGCTGCAGTTACGTGTTGCTCTGCTGATTAACATTTTAGATACGAAACATACGATCAACTTCTAGAACACGACGCATTGTTACATATTACACTACCTAACACTGTGTAACAACGTTAAAATTGATAAAACAGTGATCAATATTCGCTCTTTTAGCTCCGTTTTTGGTCTCTACCAACTCTGGAGGGAAATATCCGGCTCGTTAGCTGCTAAATGCTCCACTATCTACCAGCTATAGACACACTTTGTCTTTCTGCTGTTTGGTGGTGAGCACGTAGTGTACAGTGGCTTTAAAAAAAAACCCAAAAAAGGTTAGGCTATGGCTAGGCTATGAGAAGGGTATGGGTAAACCGAAGCGTTCAAGCTGCGGGCTGGACAAACAATAAACTGAAACTCACGATGAAGCTATGTAAAGCCGAACAGAGCTGCAGATTCGGGTGATAATTCTCTGTAGGTTCACCATTTTAAAGTCTCTTTCACACATGCAGTCAGGACTTCAGAAAACAGAACTGCAACGACAACGCAACGCCAAGGCTTTCATATGAAAACTACAAAATATATGTTAAAAAAAAAAAAAACTTCCTTGAAAGAAAGATTTGATGTTTGTGCTAACAAACGATGAAAATCAAGATGTTTCCAGAAATTAAGTGGCGAGTCTTGCAAGAACAGGTCAGGGTCAGGTACTTAACGCATAATGCAGATACATGTTAGCTTAAAAAAGGAGAAGTTTCTTGTGAAAATGAACACCAACTCCAACAGAGACAGACAGATGCTAAAAGTATGTAACAAGATTTTTTATAAAAGTACTAAATGCAGAAAAAAATTGTTGCCAGGTACTTTTTTGGATACTTTATTAATTGCTCCAGCTGTACTTGTAATGTAACAGTAGAGAAATCAAGGGAACAATATTTTCCTCTGAGATGTAGTGGAGCAGAATTAGAAAGTGGCATGAGATTAAAATATCGTAAAAGTTAAAGTACCGCAATGTGTACTTAAGTGCAGTATTTGCAGGCCACTCATTCCCTCACACTGTAGCCCAAACCACATTTGTAGATTTATTTCTGCAAATTGCTAAGCAACTCAAACGCAATTATATAGCAACTACTACACTATTGCAGTAAAAATTCTTGCCACCGTTTATGATTCAGAGATTTTTCTGTCTTACACATGACATAGCAATTCGAATAAGTCATCACAGGAGTCTGGCTCTCTGTCATTTGACGGCACCATTCGGAGACCTGGGGATTCGGGGACAGATATGAACATAAAGGATCGCAGCCTTTTTGTTGCTGTCGAGGCGCTTTGGATCGCGCTCCGTTTGTAATAAGCTGATAAAATGCAATGCAACAAGCATCTGGAATATTGTTCAAAGCTCCCGTTAGCTGAGCTCCATAAAAAAGATAAATGTGTCCCTGTGAATGTCCAGAGAATACCGTGTCTACTCATCCCATTCCTTCAGCACAGCGAAGCTAAGGACAGGCTGCAGACTCTAAAGCTCTCCGGTTCAAGAGCAATAACAAAATGAGACTATTGGTCAAAAGCCTTAAAAAATTTACTTCACGGGGAAATATTGCCTGGGTGCCGTTTCACGCAGACACTCACACCTCAGAGTCGGTTTGTATAGTCTCAAGAGAGGCGCAAGAAGTTTCCATTATGGTGTCTCTGTTTAACTATCATAAATGTCTGCTGTTATGAGGCGACATATTTAATCGGGCTGCAAAAACAACATTTATGTGGCTGTTTATGTGCTCGTCTGTTTAAAAGGTCACTGCAATCAGACATGTATCTGCACCATAGTTTTAACCAGTGTTTAAGCTCCGTCTGTGGTTAAAGTATAACATTTGTGTGGTGAAAATGGTACAATACAACCACTCCTTTCTTGGCTGTGTTTTGTTTTTTTTCTTTAATGATATGCCTTACCCTCTGTTAGCAGCTTAGATTGAATTTCCCATTTTTGTATGGGAAAGTTTGTGGACTTAAGTTCTCCATTAAAGATATGCAAAGAACGCACGCGAGGAACAGAGGTCTACACATGAAGAGCAGACTAAAGGCAATCAGGATGTTCAATACGGAAGAGTCAGTCGTGTTATTGTCCTGATTTCATTTCCTGAAACTCTTGATAGTGACTGGGAATTGCAATGAAAGACGAGTGTGACAAGAGAGAGAGAAAAAGAGGTAATTTTAATGTTTTGTTTTTTAAAGGGTATGGAGAGAGGAGGGGGGGGTTAGCTCTTTATCATGCCTCACTATCCAACCTCTTACCTCCCCTTTTGGGCCTTTAGGAGCATCCTGTGACCCCCGACCTCCCGGACAATAGAGGCCAGGACGTTTCCCAGTGAGCAGCGATGGAGCCAACAACAGGAACATGAGGGGTGCTCCTGGGAAACAAACTGTTTATTGTGCAGCAGGATGGACAGCCCCCCCATGCCCCAGTCACTTACGTTCACACAGAATCACAGACACTGACCACACACCTCCGCGCGGTAAAATCCTGCCCGACGACAGGTGGCTGCTACCTCTGAATCATGCAGCAGTCATATTTAAATGTCCTGCAGGGAATGTGTGCATGTGTTTGGCTGCAACAATAGTACAAGGATATTTCCCTTTGACCGAGGTCACGAATATGACCACATGCTGTCCTTTTATTATGTTTTTATATGATTCTGTCTTTGTCCCAGGACTTTGTTCCAACTGTTACTTTCTCTCTCATTTCTGCACTGGCTGCACATGATCCGTTTATATTTAGTCAGACTTTCTATTTGATAACAGTACCAAGACATTTGTTGGTGCTGCCACTGCCTGTCTGTTTCAGAGGAAATCCCTCCTTTGTCTCTCAAGGAAGCTCAGCAAACTGGGAAAACCTGAATTTGTCATCAGAACTCAAACAGCTGGAACGCATTTGATTACGGAGAGTCACCGCTAAACGTATTAGTCAACACTCAAGACTAGTTATTACCTAGGCTCTGGAGACCACTCATTGCAAGAGCAGCACAGTAAAACAGTTTCCAGAGCTGTCAATCAACACGCCAGAGCTGTGGCGCAACGCAGAGACGCAGAGGACTCGGGGGATTGCTCTGTAAGTGCTTAACCCCGGAGGATTACGGCTTCTTTATGACTATATGTGTGGTTTGTGTCTGTGCTCCACATGATGCACATCTGATAAGGGTGGATCAGAGGTGATAGACGCAGGGGACTGGGTCTGATCTCATTCTCTCTGCTCTCCCACTGGAGAGACATTAAATCCTGATAATCAGAGAAGAATTTAAAAAAAATAAAAAGCCCATAAATCATTTTGGACATGATGAATCCATAACTCATGCTCGCTGTTGTAATAACAATTTTTAATTTAGTGATACTGTTTTGATCCAAATGTGGAAAGTGGGTTGGAAGTTGCAGTTTGGTGTGCTGGTTTTACCATTTTGTGATTTTTTTTTTCCTTTTACTTCAGTACATTCCAGAGGAAAACCTTTGACATTTAATTCACTATTCTCTGAGGGCTGAATTTATTTTTACAATTAAGATCTTAATGCTGGGGCTGGTTGATATGACTGAAATACTCCATCCTTATGAAGGTCATTTCATATCTCTATGAAAATATATATATATACCGGTATATAAAGATATCATGTTATGTGGTAATTTAATAAATAAATAGTCTATATGAAATAACTATGTGGTAACTTTGTACATGCAACAAAAGGGTCTCTATGGTTTGATTTGTGCAAGGATCTGAATCTAAAATATAACTTGAAATTATTATACAATATAATATGGATTATAATATGGATGTACTGCAGTTTGCTGGCTTTTCAACATGGTGAAAGATAGAAATTAGCAATATATAAAAATATGTTTATCATAATATAAAAATGTCTATTGTACATAAGTATTGTAGCTATAATTAAAAAATATATATCTTTGGTATGTTTCCAAAGATTCTCCTCTCAGACCTCTAACCTTTGTTATAAAACTTTTCAATAAACAACATACTTTCAAACATTGAAGAACATTTATTGCCAAGGGCAGTTTTAGCTACAACAATATTTGTTTTCTGGAATTTTACAAATACCTCATGAGCTTTACATGGTGTGCTGAAGTCAGTGACTCATGGCAGATATACAACGCTAGAACACAACAGCTGTCGCAGCTTTTTTTGAAAAAAAAAAAAAAATATATATATATGTATATATATATATAATGTTTGCATTTGTTTGTAAAATCATGCCCACTTAGGTTAGAATAGAAATCTAGTGAGCTTTAAATTTCAAGCTTTGCTGCAGTTTAAACAACCTAATATAAGCTGCTTTTGAAAGGGACCACTATTCTAAATTATTTCTTCTAAGTCGAAAATGAGTCCAAAGCCTGTTATTCAGCAAACAAGTCATCACTCAGCCCGTCAGCTTTAAAAGGTTTGGTCTGTGAAAACACTAAAATGAAGTATTATATTTGTGCTAGGACCCCTGCTTGTAAATGAGACATCCCGTAACCAGCTATGCAATTAAGCCAATAAAACCTGCAGAGTACTCTACAGCCACAGTTAAAGCATATAATGCCATTTAATAAGCACATCCTTGAAGCTATAAATGTTTATATGATTGCATCATTTAGACCTTGCAAGCCAAAAAAAAGAAGAAAAAAAAGCATGCACTCATGTACCAGCTTGTTTTAATGTCCGTAAAGTAATACAAGGCACGGGGAAGCTAGAGAAAGCTCTTCTAATTTACTTTTAGTTATTGATCCAACTCGAAAAACTCACTCATCCTGTTGACCACAAAGGCAAGGAAGATTTAAGCAATGATTTGGAGATTTTCTAGGTCAAAGGCCACCTTAACACTGACAAGCAAAATCAAATCACAGCGTAGGAAATGAGCCATGAAACACTGATTGCTCCATACATAATGACCCTTTTTCCAGTTGCTTAGCTCAAGAATTATTTGATTGTGCAGAGTGCTGACTTCACTGCAAACATGAGCACTGCTTGCACATATTGCCTGAGTGTATAATCAAATCAAGACCATTGATACAAGAAGTGAACAAATATCTCTTAGTATGTGGGAACAATGGATCTTTGTTCCATAAGAGAGCCCTCAGAAAGCTAATACACTGACCCAAGGTAGAACACCTCTGGGGACTGTGAGCCCGGCTTGTGCTCGACATTAATTGCTTGTGCTTTTATTGGATAATTCAGACATTAGCAAGATCCATTTAAGTTAATTTTCGAAAATGACAGTGAGCATATGTGCTTTGTCATGGCAACCATGGGAAAAGTGTCATTGAGAGGACTATACCTAAGCTCAGACGCAGCTTTAGCATAATTGCCACAATAAGTGGAATGCTTTCTGTTACACAATGGAACTTCTACTAACGATGATTCATGTGACCAAAAAGACAGATCACTGGATTCTGTCGAGTTCATGGTTTCAAATAACAGCACTATAGGCTATATTCCTCATGGGACAGGTCAACTCAGCTCCCACCCCCACCCATATCATCCCAGTCCTGACACACTCACACCTCGGCTCATACATCAATTTGGAACTTGGGGGCACCAGTCTTGTAACTAAAAACTCAACTTTTGCTTATAGGTGGGAAATTCCCCATACAGGTCAGTGATACGTTAGCTCGTAGAGACCACGACATATTTCACTTATTGTTCATGAACGTTTACAAGGCGACATCGCCCAGTAGCTGCAGGGTTCACTAGTGCATCTGTCCACTACAAGGTTTAAAGTACACAGTAGCAAGCAAACCAATGGGATTAGAGAATTCAGAGGAAACTACAGTAGGATGACTGTGGGAGGCTTTGTGAACTGAGGCTTCAAGCCAACAAAGTGTGGGCTTGACTGTGTCTGAAAACCTCATGCTGATAAATGGCCTCTCCAAGTAGACAAACTCAGAAGACAAGGCCCCTGCTGCACAAGACCCAAACTGCTACCTCTGCTGCTGGCTGAATCTGATTACAGGCAGGCCCTGAGGACAGGCAGGTCATTGAGAGCACAGAGATGAGCAAACAATAAGATATTATCTGAAGGAATCTTCAGCTTTCCAAAGGAAAATGGTCCCTCTCAGTGTCACATTGACGATAGGATCCTCAACCTGACACTGAATCAGCCATTTAAGAAGAATGAACAGTGCGACCCATTCATACATACTCACTAAAATAATGAGAGCTCTTTTTTCACTCTTGTTTAAGACATATAAAGGGAAGCTCATGAGGCTTTGCGAGACAAGGCTGTGCAGAAACCGGAGCATGCAGCTGACTCAGATGAATATGCCTTTACAATGATTGGGTATTGAATGAACAATTCTATAGTCTTTTTCTTTATTCTTATGTACCCGTTAATAATACACGTGTTTGCCTTCATTGTACCTTGCAGCTCCATTGTCATCATTGTCCTGCACTTTTGCACATGATTATTTTAAAAAAAAAACTACTTTGAATGAATTAATATATTCTGAGAATGCAATACTTAATTTCATGAATGACACTGTAGATTGTGCAAAAAAAATGTTTCCAGTCAGAGCTGCACTTCATCCATT
>CAFUXE010001405.1:66011-81061 GCA_903364295.1 Serranus cabrilla
TGTGTGTGTGTGCGTGTGTGCGTGTGTGTGTCAGTGTATGTCTGTGTGTGTGTGTCTGTGTGATTCTGCTCTTTTCAAATAGTGACATCTTGTGGACACCTGCCCTCAGTTGTTGTGCTGAAGTCATGGAGAGTATATCTGAGGTCATGTAGTCACCCTATTGTTACAACACTGCATTCCAACTCGAGTTTTAGAGCTGTGAACTTGATAATGAGGATTATAATCACATTATAATAGCATTCATGATTTTTTAAATTATATATTTAACTAAATGAATAACCTCCAAATCACTCTAAAGCCCCACCAAAACCGAATAGACTACAATAGCTGACACTATAAAATAAATATTGAACTGTTCTTTTTTTGATTCCTCCCTCATGTTCACGGCTGATTATTTAATTTGTAATTTCTTCCTTCCTTTTAATATTATTCATTATATTTAAGTGGCAACAGATTGCGTTTCCTATAGCACCCCCTAGCGTTTCAAAGTGTTACTATCGTTGGTACCGCTGTCCCAAAAACAACTGTATCACTTTCCGTCTTTTACTCAGAGCGAAGAATAATCTATCATCACAACGCTACTTTGAAATGCGAGGGAAGAATAAAGCATATCTTCTGAAAAAGAACCAGACATGTGTACTGATGAGGTTTATATTGACTGATAACATTGTTTGAGTATTGCTTCTGGCGTACAAGTTTTACGCGTTAGCAACATGGCTACCGCTAGCAGCCTAGTTACCGGTGTTACGGATTAAAGGGTGGCCCTAGTAACTGGCAATTTTCAGCACTTGAAAGTTGATCCGTTAATGTTAATGTTTATCCGTAACACCGTCCAAAGAATCACAATGTGATCTACTAACCCTGATCGTTATGCTATTATAAACGGATTTTATACCGCAAGCAGCATTGATAAGTAGCCAGCATGTTGTGTTACTTACCAATGGAGTAGAAAGGTGGCCATCTGAACTGTCAATTTGTAGCGAATCCTCTCAAATCAGGGAGCCCTCTCCATGGGGTGAATGCTCACTCTTCTTTTAGCTCGGTTTCTGTCGCTCTCCTTCGTCGCCTTTCGTGCCTCCTCCGTTAACGGGACTACTGTTACCTTTCCTACGGTTGTTTCAGGACCCTTCATTACAATTTAATTACCTGGGTATAGCTAACGACTGCTAGCTTACCTGGGGAAAATGACACTTCCTGTTTAGTGCCGTAAATCGAGCCTTTTTTAGCAGGGAATTCGACCCAAAGACTGTACCGTATAGACTGTAGAAGAAGAAAGAAATTACAATAATAATGAAAATAAAAATAAAAGCTAATAAGTTATCAATTGCCACTATTACGGAATCATTGTGATGATTATTCCATCCTTTGATTGTTTTTAGCTTAGCTGTAGTTTGTTATATTATGGTTGATTTGTTAGCTTCTTTGTCTATACATGTGTCATGAAGTGGGTATTTTCCTACTCTTTCCTATTCTTTCATTGTTGTACCAATTCATTAATTATTGTATTGATTTTGCACATAAAAAACATCTTTAGTTATCGTATTAATAAATACAAAAGCAACAATGCCCAACAATAAGAATTAAATAAAAACAGAAACGTGTGTACAAATTAAGTGTTATGTACGTTTTTTACTATACAAATAATACAAAGAAATAGATATTGAATGAATATACATGGACTGAATTATTATGGAGCCAGTATGTGCATTTATATATGTTTATATACTTTTTATACAGCGTGTGAGCTGTGTATTGACAGTGACAGATTATTGGCAGGCCGACATTTAAAAAATGGTGCATTAATCACATAAATAAAATTTGTTCTCGGCCTGCAGTGGGAGAAATATGTTTCCTTGTTAAGGGTTATTTACAGTGCGTGACTGATTTAACTGTTCCTCAGAGAGATCTCCATAATAACTGAAACTGATATAACTATGATTTTGTGAAGCGGACCGTGTCAAAACTGTCAAAAATAAAAATGTATTTTGAACTACACCCAACTCTCGCGATATCACTGAGGACTGTTTGCCAGGCACCTAAAGGAGTAGCGAGATGAGAGGAGAGACAGCAAAATATCTCGGTTGCCCTGTTGCAAGCGAACGAAAGATCAAGATTTAACACACAATTTGTCGCTTAGATTGAACTAGAAACCATAAGCCCCAAGCCTGCTATATGTCAGACGCGATTTCCCGTTAATACGTAAAGTGAGATTTGGTAGTACGCGGCCACAGAAGCCAAATTGTATGTGTGAAGTGCTAACTGTTAGCTGACAGGCTACATAGCATAGCCATTGATGCAATGGCGTTGAAAAGAATTCAGAAGGTGAGTGTGTTTTTTTTTTCATGGGCTAACCTTAATTTAGTGGATTTTCTGAGTGTGACACTATCTTTGGAGATTATACCAGTGTGACGCCTTTTGTTTATCATCTCCGTGTCATTACTTGCTTGTTATTGTGCTCATTTTCAAAATAATTTACAGACAAAGACGAGCTAACCACTGGTGGCCCTGTTGGTGCATTGCTACGGTACATTTAGCTTTCGACAACAACTCAAGCAGCGCCATTATTTTGACAGCTATGTTTTGTTTGTGTTTTAGGATTTCTTTCTTTTTGACACTTAACACATTTTGAGTACTTCAATAGAGGTGGCTTGCTTCAGTTAACAAGCTAAACATGTAATTTCGCAGTTCAGCGCCAGGCTAGCAGTGAGCTAACGGTTACTAGGTGCTTCTGTTTGAGGTGTACAGGATGTGGGTTTTAAATTCTTAGCTTGACAGTTGTCTTAATCCTTGTGGCTGGTTACTAACAGTATGGCTGGTGATGTGTTTAGTCGTTGAATGACAGCTGCTTGCTTGTTGCCAAAATTGAACCCTAGTGTCAGTGTTGCCATATATGGAATGGCAAATGGGCCACTGGAGCAGGCCACGGTGTGTATTTATATAACAGAATGGATAGGCTTCCTTTCAAGAGATGTTAAATAACGGGCTTAATTTCTATTTAACCATCTGTTGTTTTGCTGTCCGTGCTTGTTGTCGGTACATGCATAGAATCGTGGCCACAGCGGTTCTTCTCTTTGTTGATATAATAAACGGAATTTAACATACACATTTATGCACGTTACATTGCTTTTTTCTATTGAGTGTTGTAATATTTTAGTCATCATCTTGGTCGAGATGCAACTGCTGAGTGCTGGCTAAAATATTTATGAAGTCATCTGTCCTAAAACCACCATTTACATGTCAACAGCCCCAGAGCACGACTGTACAGCAAACATGGCTGCCACTGAAAAGTAGAATTTACAGCCTGGCTCAAATTTGGGGTTGAACCCCATAAAAGTTAAATTGCTCTGCTTTACATAAAGCCAGGCATTACATGGGTTAACCTTCAGTGAAGACGCAATGTTTTACTTATTTCCCAATCCCATAGGATGTTTGGAAATTATTCAAAATAAATTTGTGATATAACATTTTGACATTTTGCCATATTGTGCCTTGATTTTAAAAAGTTGAGAAGTTGTGTAATTATACAGATTGCAATAATTTTCTAACCTTTTTTTTTGTTTTCTTCACATATACTAAATCAGAAACTGTACAAAGACAATATTTTTAAAATTCAAATTGATAAGCCTTTTTTGTACATATACACTCAATTCTGCTAATGTGTACAGATTTTATTTATGGTTTACACAGTGTCCCAACTTATTTGGAATCTGATGGTATATTGTTCTAATATTGAAGTTGAGGATATATTTTGACTTAAAATATATCTGATTTCCTTACAATGAGCACAAGTGTTTCAGTGCTGCAACTGCCCAATAAATTCAAGGTTGTTTCATCGTGTGATTGCCTTTAGGAGCTGTCAGACCTGCAGAGGGACCCTCCTGCTCAGTGCTCCGCTGGACCAGTTGGAGATGATTGTAAGTAGTTAGGAAATTGCTGCATCAGTGGATGCCTGGATGCAATAATATTTTATTGCTTTGTATAAATCATCTTTTAGATTATATCAGTAGAGAATGTAATTGTGCGTCAGGGGTTGGCATCTGAATGTGTATGCTAAATGCATTATTAATCTTTTATTATTTTTTCTCCCAGTGTTTCATTGGCAGGCAACAATAATGGGTCCGGTAAGTGCAACTGTATGTTGACCCATGACTGAAATATGAAACCAAAACAATGAAACTGCTGTCCACTAACTTATCTTGTTTCTATTTTTATTTCAACAGAGTGACAGCCCATATCAGAGTGGAGTGTTTTTCCTCACCATTCACTTCCCAACAGATTACCCCTTCAAACCACCCAAAGTGAGTAAGGGTCTATTTTGTGCTTCACATAATGAAGCCCATGTTTCAACTCACCTCCCCGTTGATATGTTTTAGTGAGGTAATGGTGATTGGTTTCACTGGAAAATTACAACATCTGTTTCCCGTTTTCCCACAGGTTGCATTCACAACAAAAATTTACCACCCTAATATCAACAGCAATGGAAGTATTTGTCTGGATATACTGAGATCACAATGGTCTCCTGCACTTACAGTATCAAAAGGTAGGTGATAATACAATATAAAAACTGGTGCGATGGCATTTTTATTTATTAAAACAGTTGTGAATGTGGATCCAGCTTGCACTGACTGCCCTGGCTAAATATGATGCAAGCAGTAATAATGTTATTAGCTAAACTCAGGTTTGACGAGCCAAAAAATGTCCGACTATAGAATGGCCTATAGCAGATGTGGAAGTTACCACAATCACTGTGCCCTGATGGCAAATTGACAAACATTCACATCTATATTTGACTAACATAAAAAATACCCATTTAACGGAATATACAGATTCAGGGGGGCATTCTGCCTTTATTGGGCAGGACAACTAGAGATATATAGGAGAGAAAGTAGGTTCGACATATAGCAAAGGCCTGTGAGTCCTGGTCAGACCCATGGCTGCTATGACAGTGACTTAGCCTCTCTACATGTGGCACATTCTCTACCAGGTGAGCTACCAGGGTGCACCTCTCTAGATCTTCCTATACTAGAATACCTTTATTTATTTTTTTAAAATCACAATGTTATTTGTCTATGGCTGTCAGCTGTCAATAACTTTCTGACTCGTTCTCCCACAGTATTATTGTCTATCTGCTCTCTTCTTTGTGATCCAAACCCGGACGACCCACTGGTACCAGAAATCGCCCATACATACAAGGCTGACAGGGAAAAGTGAGTGTAAAACCTCAATGAAGTTTACCACATCTCCCAGCTTTGCTCTCTGCCATACTAACATTTATTTCTTGAAGATAAAGTTCTTTGTTTTGTTTTTCAAGTTCACCTGAAACTTTTTCCAAACCCTGCTTGTGTTTTACAGGTACAACAAATCAGCAAGAGAATGGACACACAAGTATGCAATGTGAGAATGCCAGGGAGATCAAAATACAAATGAGAACAAAAGAAACACGTTTGATTTGTAACTTGAGGCAGATGAGCAACAGAGGGAAAAAAAACTACACAACAGCCCATCTTTTGGAGGAGGAGGAAGTGATACAATGAGGTACAGGGCCACCTGGCTTTCCATGTGCTGAGCTGCTACCATGTGCTGTCCTTCATGACTTGTATGGATCTGCTGAGCAGGATCTGACGGGCTCCTTAAAGCACTCCCATATGGAATAGCGGAAACTCTTCACAGTCCATACCGCCACACTCAGACTTTAAACTGTTACTCCTGCTATTGTGATTATCACTATCATCATTGCTATTCATACGCATCATTTTCACTGTCAGTGATCCATATCGTGCTACTTGGAAGCAAACTGTTTGATTTATTTAGGAGATTGGCTCTCCCTTTATTTCAGAGGTACTGTCTGTGTCCCACTGGATGTCTTGTTAGTACTGTATTTCCATGTATTTAGTGGCCTTTCTGTGTTATTATTATTTTCGGTATATGTGCAATTGAGGCAGAATGTTCCCTGTTCAACACAAAATGGTGCCGTGCCATTACCAGCAGCTGATCTGTTGGCACATACTGTCTCTACCCCGAAACAATGTGAAAGATGTAAAGAAGGATTGGTCTCTTATCACTCACTGCATTTCAGATTGCAACAGTATTAAGCGGTTTTGAGGACGACTGGAGAGCTGCTGTTAAGAGCTAGCTGGCCCTTGCCTCGATGTTGTGGGGCTCCACGGGGCGAATGTCAATTTAAATTTTTCTCACACATGCTGTCATTGCCCTTACATCCTGTATGAGTAACCACCCCATGGCTGGTGTCCATAGTGCACAAAATACTACTGTTGTTTGACTTCTTACTTGTTGTGTGGCTATGACCATAGCTACTCTTTGGCACATAGCTGAGCTGTGTGCCACCTCCTCAGTACAGTTACTCAGGTATCTAACCAAATCATCAGCCTTTACATGCAGTGACCACATGGTGAGAAAAATGACCAGGTCCCATTTCATCAGGCTTCTAAAGATTGTACTGATACAAAGTTCACTGGTTTGTTGACATGAAAGAAAACACTCACGCTTCCTGAAAATCAAAGACTGATCAGCACTCTGAACGTCTTTATGCACATTGGCCCTGATGGTCTGTGTTGATAGAAAAAAAAAAGCTCTCCCAGACGTACTGTCATTTTTTCACAGAGAGGTTTTTTATTATTATCCCTCTCTAGTTCTTTTCTTCACCATCTCCATAAACAGCTTTTAAACGATGCTGTTAAACATGTACATGCTTCTGTTTTTCTGAAATGTAATGGCCTAAAGGCCGGGTCACTTATACTCAAAATGGGAACTTAAAACAAACTTGACATTTCTCAGAAACTAGTCATTTCAAGTCATAGCATGTTGTTACTTGAGTTGAATGAATACAGTGTCCATGACAATTTCATCTGCTTTAAATAAGTGATGTGAAGTTTGTCAGCATTTATTTATGTTCATTTTCAAGAATGCAAAGGATTGTTTTTGTTTTGGGATTAATAATCCACACTGAAAGTAAAACAGTTTGTCTCGGTGATCCGTTTGTGACCTTTTGTATTGTATCTTTGAAAGCTTTAGTGATAGGCAATTTTTTTTTCTTCATGTCACCAGAATTGAACAAGATTGTGATGTGTCATAATGTAATATTGGTTTTAATATAATCCATTGTAACTGTGGGATAAAGTAGTTAGGAATTGCTATGATTTTGTTTTTCTTTAGTCATGGCTCATAATGTGCTGATGCTGCCAATATAAAGGGAACTATTTGATATTATAAAGGTGAAGAAATTTAGCTTTTGAGGCATTATTGAGTGGATTTATCTGGAAAGATCCATACTAAAGCATGATTATTTTAGAGGCTTTGGTTGTAGAATTAACACAATGGTTTAGGCGCCAAATATAGATTTAATCATTGTTAGCCGCTGTAGAGAAAACTATCAAAACAATTGTCCAGAAACACAGTATACACTAAAAGGTTCTGAAAATATATCCTCTTAATACTTTGAAAGTCTTTTGCCAGAACACAATTGAAAATGACTTGTGTGTTATAGTACTACTTCAAACTTTGTGTGCGTTGTTGTTTGTTCATCTGGCTATTTATTTATTTGAAAGCAGAGTATCTTCCAACTGTACTATTGAATGCAGCCTCAATTCATCATGTGAGTGGTGCGACATTGACTTCCTTTGTCCAGTGTGCTCAATAGAGTTTATATAGGCAGCTTGGCATGCTTTGCACTCTGGAGAACCTTCTCACAGCCATTTGCCAGATATCAGGGATTTCGTTACAATTCATCTGCCTAACACCTCTGACTAAAAATTTAGCCTTAACCCTCATTTTGTATATATAGAGAGAACATTGTCATAAACTGTAAATTTGCTATCAGGGCTGTATCCCCCAAATGGGTGATTCATTTCATCCGTAAACATGGAAACCTGCTTGAACAGTACCGATATTTTTTGTTGAAATTTTAAGCCTGGCTTTCTCTGAATGCAGGACCAGCCTTCATGCATCTTAAAATTTGGAATATGTGTGCTTGAGATACCACCATGAGCGTCCACTTGTCCTCACATAGCCTACACAAGATAACTATTGACCCTGTCATAACATATGAATAAAGCTCATCTTGGTTTACCGTTGTACGCAGTCATTTTTTGTGTCTTTATGAACAGCAGTATGATTTAGAACCATCGGTGCTATTTTGGTATTAAAGGATACATACAGAAATTAAGTAAACATTGTACATTATACTAGCTAATTTTGTTTTCCACTTTAGGATAATGGAGGACAGTAAAAAAANNNNCATGATCTATATTTGAATAATTAGCCAATGAAAAGTTAAGTTCTCAGCTATAAATAAATATATCACTCATCCCAGATATTCAAATCTGATATCAAAATGTAGCTGTTTCCTATGTCTAGTGACTAACAATAACATATACCCAGTATCTCTGTTTTGTACCACTTATTTTTGCACTCTGAAATGGTACCTCTACCATAAAAGTTTGAGATTTACATGTGTTTTAGCCATATACTGTATGGGTTTAACACAATAGATTATGTGCATGTTAGAGAAGAAAACATATTATGTAACATTTGTGTGTCTGTGACCTCCAACAAACAGGAAGTAGCTGCGTGCTAACCAACCTCGGTCTCCCCTAACTAAAAAGTTGCTCTCAATGAGCCACCGTTTACCTGTGACCGCTGCTCTCTAGGGTGCGCTTGATTAGATAACAGCTTATGCGAGGTTTGTGCGGTAATATTGCACAGACCGATGTTTCATTTTATCTCACTTCTCTAAAGGGATTATATTGTGTATATTCATTATTATTCGGACATCGAATCGCACAGATCCGTAATCAGATGTATAATAATAAAGAAGACAAACTAACTCCGCGTTCTCGTTGTGTCATGGTGTACAATACGCAGCACTCCGTGGTTGAGATGTAGCCACTAGCTAAACTAGCTTCCTGCACAGCTGAAAGGCAGCATCATCGCCACTCCTCCCAATAGGAAGGGCGCATCCCGGATAGCTAGCTGGCTAGCTGTACTCAGCATAACGATGGCAGTGAACCTCAGCAAAAATGGCCCTGCATTAACAGCTGCATTTAAAGAAGTTGTAGATGAAAAATCCGATACCAACTGGTAAGAAGCATCATTTTTAAAAGCCGTATTGGCCCGTGTAGGAGGCATTATGTTAGCTTCAGTGTTGGCTAGCATTGAGCCAGTCGTCAAGTAAGTTAACGGTAACCTAATGTTAGATAAACTTAACCCGGGACTTAATGTTACTTTTCGTAACCACAACAGCCCTTCTACTGATGAAATTATCGACAGCTTAAGCTAAAGTCAGCTTTGCTTTCATATTAGTTTATCTATCTCACATTTATTGCCAGTCTGACGTGTGTTAACGTGAAAGATGAGCTAACTGAAAAGCTAGAAACACTGTTAATTAGCTATGTGCACTGATCAACCAACAGGCAAATCACTTGATCGCTATGCTTTGCTTGCATTTTATTCAATTATTGTTACAAGCCTGTTTGTCTTCAGATGAATGGGCTGATAGCTACCTCACCCACTTCCTGGTAAGATATGAGAAGTTAAATATGGCCAATATAAGAAAGTCAAATCCAGGAACTTCCTCTTGGTTGCCTTATGTTGCAGTATGTGTGTGTGCTCTCTTGACGTTGAAATTAAACCTGTTGATAACACCTACGGTGTTTAATGATGACCTGAATTAATTAATCCCACGAGCAATTGTCCAGGGAGTCCTGCTGGCCCCATAATCACTTTGAAAATGTGTCTCTTGTGAAAGTGTGCTACTCTGCACTCAGTTTTAGGCATTTGGACAGCCACCGCCTACGAACAACTTGCTGTTATTGTAGTTTTTCTGAAATGTGACTGACAGAACAAAGTAAAGATTCAGAATACAGAAGTGATCCGTCATCAACTAGTTTCAGTGTGAGCAAGTTCATCTTACCTAGCTCTGAAAGTATGCACAAAAACCACTGTCCTAATCAGAAGCAAATGCCTTTATAAGGTCACTGAACCTGACTGTGAGCTTACTTCCAGTTTTATTTTTGCAAACATTAACATAAGTGCTGCTCTGAATTGACATTCCTCGAGATTTAATTGTTACTCTAATATGTAAAGCAATTATCATGTCAATTACAGTGTACCACATGGCTACATGACTAATACAAGCAGATTCCAGAAGTTCATTTTCTGTACGAGAGCAGCTTAGTACTGATCTCAGGCAAAATCCCCAAAGCATCTATGGCTTTCTATTAATGGGATCTACAGGCTTTGTATATTATGCTCAATCATAACTAAGTCTTCTCTGTGTGCCGTCAAATTAGAGCTGCAACTGAAGATGATCTTGGTTAGTGATTCATCTCCAGAATAGTATTTTCTGATCAGTTGAATAGCTGTTTTGACTGTAGAGCCAAAGGGTGTGTCATTAAATGTTTCTCTGTTAAACCAGCAGCCCAAAAACCAAAAATATATTTAGTTTGCTATCATTTAAAGCAAATAAAAGCATTAATTCAGCACAGTTGAGAAGCTGCAACCAGTATATTTTCCTTGAAAAATGTCTGAAATTATTAATCAGTTATACAAATAGTTGAGTATTAACTTTCTGATGATCCATTAATCAGCTTATTGTTTCAGCTTTATATTCAATTGTAGCTTTATGTAGGCCTGTCAATATTACTGTCCATATTTTGTTGGATGTTATATTGTCCCAAAAAGTATTTTTGTGATGAACGATATTGACATTTAATGACAATGTAATGCCATTATTTTTGTCTGAAATGTTGATGACATTCTCATGTGAAGAAAAACATGTAAACAAAATGGGCAATATTGTTCAAAATATGGACAAGAACTCAATAACTTTGTCTGAGCTTGAGAAGTCGATATTGTAATGATTGTAACAGGCCTAACTTTATCCCTGCCTCGTCTCCAGTGACTACAACGGTACTGACTGTTTTATTAGTGAGTACAGTAATACAGCAATAAACACTACAAACTGGCCATAAATGTATTTATAGACTTGCTTATTTGCCATCTAATTTATTGTAGCTTGACAAAATAAAACCACTCTTGTCAGATAATCCTTTGCTTAATAGGATTATCTAGTATTTTCTTGACATTCTTCGGCAATTACAAAAATTCTGCTCGGCCCATATTTAACCTTTAGAAACCCTAAAGAAAATGTGCCTTCCCTGCAGGAAATGGCCCAGTATTACCAGGTATTTACTCTGAGCAGGGCTGATAAACCATTTTTTGGGGGTATTAAGTATCAAGTAAAATTTCTGTGAACGGTTTACTGGTGCAGGAACATGCAACCTGCACACGTTACTGAAGTGATTGATTTAAAATGGGATTAAAACTGCAGCGACTACCCTACTGCTGTTGAATAGGGCTTAACGATCATGGTTGCTTAGAATGTGTTTACAAAATCTCCATTGTTTTGTTTGGTGTGAAATGGTGCACATCAACCTCTGGAACAAACGCTTTCCTGTCTATCTGTGTGATCTGTTTCGTTGGTATTTTAATGTCCTTAATGCTGTGTTTTCCACAGGGCCTTGTTCACCTACGAGGGAAACAGTAATGACATCCGCCTGGCAGAAAAGGGGGGTGAGTTACTGAGTAGATTATCACGTCTTTATGATCTCAATAGATATTATCAAATGTGTGCAGGAATGTCATTGTCAGCATACAGCTGCAGTACTGGAATATCAGCACAAAAGGAGTGCTTGCCTCTGCTTTCTCACCCCATCATTTGTAAGAGAAAAAAATGTCCACAGTTACACAACCAACCACAGTAACCATTTGACTTTTCCACAATGTTTATGTGTCAGATGGAGGACTGGAGGAGCTGGTTGAGGAACTCAACAGTGGAAAAGTGATGTACGCTTTCTGCCGGGTCCAGGATCCAAACTCTGGCCTGCCTAAATATGTCCTCATCAACTGGGTTTGTGCCACACTGAACTATCAGACATTTGTTTGTCCTCTTTCTAGTGGCCATGTTTGAACTTGCAGTTCTTTGTGTTTCAGACTGGAGAAGGAGTGAAGGATGCCAGGAAAGGAATATGTGCAAATCATGTCAGCTCCATGGCCAATTTTCTTAAGGTAACACTGCACTGGTTTTGTAGTCTGGTTTAAATATGTATTTAAATTGCTACTACACTGTTTATGTGTAGAGGGGAGGTTGTTTCTGTGATAAAATGCATGTCAATAATGGCTTTGAGCTGGATTTAAAATTATAAAAACACCACAAAGAATAGTATACAGCATGCTGCAGGCACGGTGGGAATAATAAAACAGCTTTGCTGGATTAGTGTCAGTGTCAATCATATCGTACCGGCAAACAGCACATGAAAACAAACTACTGGGTGGTGCATGCATGAAGCAAGATAACAACTGTAGGTGTTTCCCTCTTTGTGCGCGCATTAAACTGATCTTTGATTTCATGCTGTTTCAGGGGGCTCATGTCACAATAAACGCCAGAGCAGAGGAGGACGTGGAGCCCGAGGTGATCATGCAAAAGGTGGCCAAAGCCTCAGGAGCCAACTACAGCTTCCACAAAGAAGCTCCCAGTCGCTTCCAGGACAGCGGTCCTCAGGGTCCCGTGGTATGCAGCACATGCAGTTCCTGCCTCGGCTTGTGCCCTTCTGTTTGCTTATGTTTCATGCTAGGAAGATAAGCAGAGAGCTAGATCTTAACTAGGCTCCTTAATCTCTAAATGTGGATACTTTTGAAATGTTTGTTGTTTTTTCTCTTTGTTATGGCCTCCCATTCACACTGAGCCAGCAGCTTTACCACTGAAATTAATTCTTAAAACAAACTATCCAAACAAGAAAAACTGGAAAAAAAACTGGCCTAGAAGAAAAGCATAAACACACACAATTCTGTCCGTTTTGCTCTCTGTTTGAGAGGAAGCAACCATTGGTTCATACATGATAGTCGTTAAAACTCACGATATATGTATCAGACACATCATGTGTTAATATGAATCCAAATATCTGGTGTAACATTAGTTAGAGATAAGATAAATGATTGAACAAGAAGAGTTAATCAAGAAAACAAATAAATCAGGTTTAGGTAAATTATGCCAACAAACAGTTTCCAAAGTTTTCTCTTGCTGTATCTTTTTCTTAAAATGTAAAATGTTTGCACGATAATGAGAAGAAGTCTTTTCCTTCCCGCAGGGCTCAGTGTACCAGAAGACAAACGCCATGTCCGAGATCAGAAAGACCAACAAAGACAACTTCTGGGCTCAGGCAGAGGTAAGCTCCTGCAGACTTCATCATTATGCATCTCTAAAAAAAAAAAGACTCCCCAACAAATGTGTTGTTTTTATGTAAGATGTTTGTGAGTCATTGACTCAATTAAATGGCAAGAACTCCCTTAAATATTGCAAAAGTTTGCAGTTTTGAAACATTTGACACATATTTCCATTTCTCTTAGAATCCCATATAATAAAAAATACAAGGCAGGCAGTTTTTTATCCATCACAAATGTAACCTTAGTCAGCAAAAGCATTGTTGTAACTTTGTCCTTTGTCTGCAGTTTTGGCTCCTCACCACACCTGTCACAGATACACCCAGAAAGTGGTGCTCATTGCCATGCACTTTTATGAGATAAACTATTGTGAATCAAGCTTTTTCATGACAGTAATTTATCAAAATCCTAGCGCTGACCTCGCCGGTCTGTTTGGCTTTTAGAAAGAAGAGGAGAAACGTCGGCAGGAGGAGCGGCGCAAGGCCGACGAGGAGCGCCAGAAGCTGGAGAGAGAGCGGAAAGACAGAGAAGCCAAAGAGGCGATGCAGAGGGACAAAAGGGACAAGGAGAGGGCCTCTCAGATCGACCAGCAGAAGTAGGTAGAAAGTGAAAGCGCGCTGGTAAGACCAGTCAGCTTTTAAAAGTTTCAAATCACATTTTTCTCTTCTTCTATATGGTCATTTTTTGAATAGGAAGTACCAGCAGCAGCAGGAAGCCGAGAGTAAAGAGCAGGAGAAGCAGCGCTGGGTGAGTGTCTCGCAAAATTACACTAAATGGGTTTCAGTTGGGAGGTAACCTGACAGAAACATAAGGAACACGATGAAGTTTATGTTGATCGTTGAATAAGTTTCCGTAGCGCACACATGTTGTTTAGTCAGTAGGGTAGCTATTATCAGCAGTGCCAACATTGATATCGACATTATCAGGAGGAGCAGGAGGAGCCCCAGGCAGCCCAGAAGAATGCAGTCAAGAGAGGTGAATCTGTGGAAAAGGCCAACGTGAGTTCCCCCGTCCTGAAAGTGCTCTCTTCTGGCCAAGCTTTCCTATTTCACGACTCTCTCAAAACAAGTGTTTGTCATTCTAATCAAATATAAACCATTTGAAGCTCAGCGCCTCTCTCTTCCAGTCTCTACTGCATGACGTCTCCTTTCTCTGTGATCATTAACTGAAGTCAGACATCTGTCTCTTCTGTAGTCTTCCTCCCAGCACCCCATCCCACTGCATTATTAATACACTGCGGCTGACTAATGCTTATTGTACGCAATATTTGTTTTATTTTTCTAGGAGGCTGCTTCTCTCATCTCTCAGCGTGCTCTGAACCCCAGAGAGATGTTCAAGCAGAGAGAGAGGGGAATAACTCCCAGTGACTCTGACGTCCCCTCTGCTGCCCCCGCCAGCCCTCAGCCAGGTATCAGCCCTGCACACACACACACTGATTCTCCATATATCTTTGCTTTAAATGTCACAGCCCCTTCTGCATTACTGCAAAGCTCTCTTAGCCTCTGTGTCAGCCTGCGGTAGGTACAGCCCTGTCTTTTCAGAGCTTTAACTCTCCATCAGACTGCCTAATCGTCCCATGGTCATACTGAACGCTGTGTCTCCATCATGGTGTCTTCTCTTGTTCTGCTCAACCGGTCTGCACTTTGTTTTCTCTCTCGTCCATTTTTTTTGGGGCTGTTTCGGGGGGTTCCATGTGTGTCTCTGCTCAGGGCGTCTGCAAAGCCCTTTTCTGTCTAAGCCAGTGTATGAAAGTGAGCGAGCCAGCTCACCTCAGCGCCAAGCTTCCCCTGTGCCAGCAGGCTCCGCCTCTCCTG
>CAFUXE010001405.1:88336-102048 GCA_903364295.1 Serranus cabrilla
AATCTATAATTAACCACAAGTGCTCAAAATAATCTTCTTGACTGAGATCAATATCTGGTATGAACATGAAGGTTAATGTTATAACTCAAAGAGCAAACCTGTTAAAATGTAGCGGCAGATGTTCGAAAGTGCTTGAGAAATTATACAGTATATCAAAAGTATTTCTTCAACACATGAAATGGAGAAGTTAGAGGCTACTGAAAGCAGAATTAAAGGTTCAAGCCACAGCACAGGAAACAAGTGATCTCAAAAGAGAAGCATATTGGTTTTGCACACAAGTGATATCACTGTGGGTGGAGGGCTGTGAGGTTTGGAGCTGACAGTTTGCGTAGAAAAGAAAATTAATTCTCAGAAGCACATTTCATTCACAGGGCTTGTGATTGTTTTGTTTTTTTGAATATTCACATTTTATTTCACCTAAAAAATGCATCAATGCGGATCTAAATAATGAGACATGAGGATGAAATGTATGAAATTTCTCAATATCATCTGTCCTCATGCTTACCTAAGCACAGGAAATAATAGCCGTACATTGCAGTTTATTTTTCACTGTTGCCAAATAATGTAGTTTATGTGTTACAATATCATACAGTGCAGCATACAAGCGGTTATGTTCAGGAGCAGGAAGTGGTTTTGCAACCTGTGGTTTTGTATCAGACTCAGTTGACAATGCTGTAGATTTCTATTTTTTGTGCTGATTGACCACCTGACTGAATTATGCAAATTGTAAAACTTCCCAGCAGTGACGACAATCTGCTGTAATACTTTTTTATTTAAAAAAAAAATGTGTTTTGCATTTCTGCGTATCAGCACCCTCTTAAAATATGGGAATTTTTTTTATAAGAAAATATTGAATATATGATATTTATCGGGGGAAGTTTCATGATATTTACTGTAATGAAGAAGTGCTCCTTTCATGTGTTTTTTGACTGAAATTGACACTAAATGTTTTGTCCCCACTGTGTCTCCCGAAGCTCAAGAGGACCAAAGTGACGCGTCACAACAAACAGCAGCCAGTGACGAAGAGAAGGGGCCGGATAACCAGGTACTGCCCTCCGTCACTGCTGATAAATTGTCCGTTGGCCTTCTGGAAGGAGTCAGCAGCAATTTCCATCAGTTACAGTTAATCAGTGACTACAGACATGAGTGAGCAATGCGTTGTGTTTTCATTTCCCTTTTTTAGTGAATTTCAGATAGTGGCAAATTTTGTACAGATGTTTCATCTCAGGCTGATTGTGAAATGAGTAACAAGGAATTAGTGATTCTGCTTTGTATCCTCAGAGGGCCACAAAACACATCTCACCCTAAAAGACGCACCACAATATTTTTTATTGCACATACAGAAACTGCAAAAAAAAAAGGTCCTCACAAGCTGCTGTTCTGGTAACTGAAATGAGAGGTACAATATGAGAAACACAAATTAGCTCATCAAATTTCCAAAGCTGATGTGAGTTGAAAGCCTGGTGGTTTTTGTGGTGACCTCTGGCCTGCCGATAGCATCAATCCAGCACGCCACTGACAATCATTGTGAGAATCGCATCGCAACACATTGACATCAACATCACCCACACAGTTTTCCAAAAAATTTCGTCTAGTGGAAATCAACTGAGTGTTTCACAGTGATATTCACACTCTGGCGTGTAGAGTGAGATCTGCAGCGAAGGGGCTAGATGTGCGGCTTCGAGTGCAGACGTTTCCTGTTGGCAACCATTGATGCATGAACCTGAAAGTTTTGTGAATCAGATCTGAAAATTAACCAGAAAGTTACTGAATACCGGTGAATTTTACGCAAGATTCCAAGTAGAAATTAAGCAATTTTAAAGTTTGCATCATGCAGGTTCAAAGATAAGTTGTTCCATGTTTGGCAGCCGGTCACCGCTGTCGGAATACAGGCATTTAAAGGTGTCAGTGTTTATCATAAAAACACAATATCTGCAGTGGGACGAGCAGGTGAGACAGAATAACAGTGGAAAGTCAGAGCTGATAGCTGGGAACAGCAGAGTGGAGCCGCTGAGCTGTGACTCAGTCGGGGCTATCTTGGTTAGAGGCCTGCACCTTCACTATTACTCACTCAGGAGGCCTACTTCTCGGAACCAGGAACCACATAGAGGAACTTTATTCAATATGAAACCACGTCGAGCTGTTTTGTTGTACAATGACTGCTACAGAAATAAAGCAGCGTCTCTGTGTGCTGATTCAAAGTAATATATTGTCACTGTCCATTGTGGTCTCTTTTGACATCCAATCTACTGAAACTGATCGACACAACAGGCGGCGTGAGATTTCACATTTAAATATCTGCCGTGAAATAACAGAAGTGAGTATATCGGCGTTTGTGCTGTTTGGGGCAATGGGAATAATATTGGCGCAGATGCTCATTTATACCACATACTGTAAATTACCCACATCAGAAACAGGAAGTTTAGTTTTTTGGAGAGATCATTTAAAAGCTCAATGTCAAAATTAAACTTTTAAAACTGTACAACAAGAACAGACACTTTCAACTGTTACTGCTCTTAAAGGGACAGTTCACCCCCAAATTCCCCTCATACCTGTAGTGCTGTTTATCATTGTAGCTTAAGTTAAAGACATGAACCGTATCGATGTCTGCCTTACTCCAATATAATGGAACTGGTGGTTAGCACTTTCACCTCACAGCAAGATGGTTGCAGGTTCAAATCTGTGGAGTTTGCACTGTGGGTTCTCTCTGCATCCTCCCACACAAAGACATTCAGCATTGGTTTAACTGATGACTCTAAATTGCCCGCAGGAGTGAATGAGAATGATTTGGCTCTGTGAAAGTCTTGCAACCTGTCCATGGTGTAGCCTGCGTCTCACCCAGTGTCAGCTGGGATCGGCTCCAGCCCCCCATGACCCCAGTTTGGATAAGTGATTAATAACGATAATGAATGAATGAAAGAAAAGATGACACTTAACCGCTCAAAGCGGCAAAAAAGTACATCGAAAAAACTCCCCAGAAATGGGTTTTTTCCAGAAATCATGACCCGGTTAAGATGGAGCTAGCCACGTTACAGCTCAGCTGAGCAGACTCTGTCGTCCATGATTAGATGCACACTTTCAGTGATGGGTGATCTGCCCATCCGCCAACAAAAAATGTTGCTATTTTATTTCTGCACAGGTTCGTTAATCTGCAGCAGGTTTTTGCCATGTGGGCCACCGCTAGTTGGGTGCAAGGGAAGGTGTAGGTGGAAACTTTAAGCCAGGAGATCTGGTGTTGGCATGCTGTTGCTGGAAGTTTTAACAAAAGTTGTGTTTTTGTGACCAATTGTTGGAAGTTATGTCTGGAATTTGTGTTTTTTTTTCTTCTTGTTTTCGAAGTGTTTAAATAAGTGATCATCACCAATGCAATAAAAACTGGTTGCAGCGGTTCATGAACCACTTATTCGTGGTGCTAAAATGGGGAGATTCCACGTATCTGTAGTTTGCAGAAACTTCGAAATGCTGACGTTTATTCTGGCAAATGGGTTGCAGTGGTGTGTTTGGTGGGTGTGGTAGCGGGTAGAAAGAAAATAGTTTGAAACAGTTCACAACAAGGTTAGTGGATTACTTGGTGGTTGATGATTTATAGAATGAGACATTGTTGTTGAGTTTTTTTCAGATACATTTTTGGTCATTTTGAGCAAAACAAGCAAAGTGTTCAGCTCCATTATAATCAAGAGAAGACAGACTTCTCTATGGCAGAGAAGTCTTTGCCGTTTTATACATATTGAAACCTCTCTAACTGAAGATTGTGTTTCTGCCTGCCTTTGCTGTTTCATTTCTCCTTTCTTGCAAACCACAAATAGTGACATTGTTAATTTGAGTTCTGGGTAGTCTTGGTGGTAATTTTTGATACATCTAATTTCTTGGTATTTTAAAATCCTTTGAAGTTACTCACACTATTCTGTGGAAATACAGCAAACATGTACAATCATTTTTCTAAGTAGGTTTGGGGAAGTGTATTATTATAAAATCCCCACCGGCCTCCTTTTATTGCGGCTAATAGAATTTTCACCCCAGATTCGTGCACAATTGTAATGCACAAAATCTAAAAATATTTTATGTGCACCATTAGTCTTTTGGGGAAGCAAACCTATAGAGCTGGTGGAGATATGTAGCAAAGCAGCATCTGTAATCCAAGTCTCTCATCAGTCACCACTCATATACATTAACTAAAATACTTTATGTAAAAAAAATCCTTCTTTTGCCTTATGTTTGTTGTGACATTTGTGATACCGAGCGACTGACAACTCTAGACCAAAAACCCCACAAGTCTGCTGCTTTCTCTCCAGACAGGATGTGTAGCGGTTATCTATTGAAAGTAGCGGTAAAACCCTACTCTCTGATTTTGATGTTTCATTTCATCATTTGCATCCCATGAGATGACTCCGTGAGCCTTCTTTCCCCTGTGTGATGATACCTTTAACTGTCAAACAGGTTTCTATAGTGATGCAGTGGACCGTGTCACATTTACAGGAGCTACTTAAATTTCATGCAAAACCCTTTTACATATTTTCTCTTTTGCATCTGCTTTTTCTCCACACTAGGCTTCTCCCCCTGTTATTGAGATTCATGACTCAATGACTGAATGTGAGGAAGACGTGAGGCCCAACGTGGTGCACATGGAGGAAAAGGCTTTTATAGCAAGTCTGCATTCTTTTATGAAGAACAGAGGAACTCCCATAGAGAGGATCCCACATCTGGGCTTCAAACAGAGTGAGTTTAAGCTCATTAGCACTGTGCTTACTGTTGAATTAACACAATATTATATTTTAAAATTATATGTAGATAATAAGGTTCTAATCTGTTTTTTTCCACAGTTAATCTTTGGAGGATCTTCAAAGCTGTTGAGAAACTTGGGGGCTATGATTCGGTAAGTACAAGTCTTTATTCGACTAGTCTTTGGCTGTGTGTTAACAGGTGTCAAAGTGGAAAATGAGCTATAGGTCAGGTGCTGTAACAGTGGTTTCCACCACACGGGAGGACGTGTAGTTCTAGAGTTTTCGTCGCTCTCTTGTTTTTGATGTTGACTCTGTTGAAATGGCACTGGGGGCTTTGAACAGAGCTGACCCTCACCACCACATCACTGTGTCACACGCTGCAAACAAAACATAAGCCGCCTACTTATGTATAAATTTAAAAAATGAAAGTGTGTGTGAAAAGCAGCAGACATAGCATTCAAATGGAAACCAGCCACCTCCCTTCCCCAAAAACTTTTTGAGACTTGAAAGCAGCTACACCGGGGTCGAAGCACCTGATGCTACTCGGAACAGGAAGGCGCACTATTGCAGGGGAAATTTGGTCACATTTAAATAAAGTTGGACATTTTACATATTTTATCCAAAGCATTTAGAAATTTGCCTGTCAAGGCTGAAGGAGAGAAGAGGCTTTGGGCTGCAGCATCACCAGTCAACAACACCAAGCTTTACATCAGATCACTACAGTATAAAAATACAGTATAAAATAAGTTTGTGATGTAGTTAGGTTCATGATGCAGGCTGTTGTATGCACAGTTCATAGTTATTGCCGATGAAAAGTAGTTATCAGAAGGAATTTTTGACATTTTATGTATTTTGGACAGATGGCACAAACCCAGGGTTTTGTCCCTGTAAGACCTCATAGTTGTTTGTTTCCTGTTTGAAATGTGTGTACCCATGTTCAAACTCACTGACGAAACTAAGACCAATAGTTCAAAGATAATAAGTTTAGCCCTGTTCTTTTTTGTACCTTAAAAAAGTGTTTTTTGTTGCTTAACGCTAAGTTCCATATTACAACGTTACAAAAACCGCAACGGTTATTTTGTAGGACATTATTCAAACTGCAGTGACTGAGAGTACATTGATGTATATGAGGTATAATGACTTTTTTCTGTACTAAATGTAGTCGTTACGTGTGTTATGAATTAAAATAAGTCAATGCTGACTTTTGGATTTGGACAAAAACAGCTGTCTCCTTGGTGAGAGTCTGACTTCCTCCCTTTGCGGACTTTGTCGCTCTTTATTATTTATGCTCCTGTCATAATAACTACGGACACTAGAGGTCACTGTAGAACAGTAAATGTAAAATCCGCTTTAACAAACAATCTATTGAGACATTAAAGACAAAGATATCATCAATAATAATTTGCGCCCTTGGTGGTGGTACCAAACCGAACTGAGATATTGTTTCTCCTAAAAACATGTCAGTTACTTCTCTCACATATATCAATGAAAAATATGTTTGACCATTTCCATTTCAACTGTTATCCAACAGGTGACAGCGCGGCGTCTTTGGAAGAAAGTGTATGATGAGCTGGGGGGGAGTCCCGGCAGCACCAGCGCTGCTACTTGCACTCGCAGACACTATGAGAAGTGAGGACATTTCTATTCTCAACTAACCCGTTGACTCAATCGCTTTACCAACTGCTTTCTAACCAGAGATGCGTTTGTTCAGGCTGGTGCTGCCATTTGAAAGACAGATAAAAGGAGAGGAGGATAGACCCCTGCCTCCGAGCAAACCGAGGAAGCCATATAAGAGGAATCTGGATGGCAAGGTGACGAAGGCTGAGAGGAAGAGGAAAAGGACTCAGTCGGACAGAGAGATGGATTCAGAAATGGAGGTAACATACTGAACTGTTAAAATGTCCCAAAATGAGAAAAATTATCAGTTTGAGTACATAATCATTTCCTGTATTATCTTATAGATACTCACCCAGAGTCCAGAGGCCGCCTGCCAAAGTGAAGCAGGGATTCACCCTCACCCCGCTCTCTGGACCACCACCTCTGACAGACACCACCCAGACTGCTCTCAGCCCAACAGAGCCACTACAGGTCTTTGCCCCTCTATCTTTACCCACCTTGTCCCGGTCCCCACAGCCAGCCCCTGGACTGCTCATATCCCGTCTGCGGCCGGAGAGGTCATCTCCCCGCTGGAGAAAAAGAAGCGCATGGCTCAGGCGAGCCTTAACTTGCCCCTGAGTCCTCAGAGCGAGGATAAAGAAAGGCCTTCCGTTATTCACTGCTCCCAGTCTCCGGCCAGGGCTTCTTCTAGCAGGACCGGAAACTCCTCTGATAGCTCCCCACTGCCTTTATCCCCCACCTCGTCCCGCAGCCCTTCCCCTTACTCTGTTTCATCAGAGGACGGTCCTGAAGGAAGTCAAGATAAACCTGCATCTGCCTCTGAACTACCCCAAAACTGCTCCAGCTCTGTGAAAAACACACCTGACTGTAGTGAGGAAAGCAAGTCTGTGAGCTGCAGTCAGATACCCAAAGACCCTGCAGGACCGAATAAAGACGTCTGCTCCCAATCTGCAGACTCGATCAAAGTCCAGACTAAAGACTGGAAGTCGCTCCACAAAGGGAGCAGAATAAAAAATTCCACCCATCCTATATATTCGTCCTCTGGTTTCATGATTCGATCTGATTGGGCCCCAACATCTACCTCAAGTTTTACCAAAGTCGTTCCGAAATCTGTGCAGCTACTGCGGCCCGCTCCTCTTTGGCCCGGTTATAAAATCCACCAGGGCAGGCTGATGCAGCAGGACGACTCCGTGTCTTGTACGAAGAAGCTGAGCAATGTGGCTCCGTGGCATTATCAGACAGAGAAGAGGGAGAAATCCAGGACAATGCTGCAAAAAGTCCCAACCACTCAGCAGAGCCTGGCTCATTCCAGCGCCAGCCTGCCGGTGTCGTGCGTCCTGTCGAGCTACGACAAATCAGGCAGAGACTCTCGGCAGCAACCTCTATTATACCCCGCTCTCCTCCCCAGCAGGATCAGACTACCTCCATCTCAGCTAATGTACAGACACACTCCGATTAGTCCAGCTCATTCTGCTCTTGTTGGGTCTGCGGTTTACCCATATCCCTACTCCATTCCTCTCCACCCCCAGTACACCTTACCTGCCATGCATCCAATTTACCCTCACAAGCTTCAATAATATTAAAATAAATGACAATCACACTTGATCTTTCCAGTGAAAAGGGGAACCATTACTTTACTATTGCTCAGTGTCATTTTGGAGAAGCTTAACCTGTGTTTTTAACATGGTTTTAAGTATGCAACACACCAATATTTATATTCCGTGGCTCAACACACAACCGTCTCCTCGTGAAAAACTAGGGGCTGTAATTAACTGTGTGACTGTGTTGACCTTCTGTGGCCAAAACCAAACTACGCTGCAGGGAAATGAAGTCACAGCAGCGATGGCCAGAGATACAGTATTTATAGGATCACAGAGAAACAGGTTCAGTCGTGCATCAAACGGGTGCAGAAGCTTTGAGCTCCCAGCAGAACTGTGCAGAATTGCTGCACTGATGCTCACTGATAACATCTAACATGTGCATTTACAAAATGATCAAATGAGAGTTTCGTTATTTACCCAAGATAAAGCGAATAAATGTCTTGTTAATTTCACTCTAGACAACTATATAGAGTAAAACATAAATTCAAAATTACATTTTTGTGATTGTGACTTAAACAAATCCAGAAAAATTAAAGATGAAAACAGTTGAAAATCAAATTCTGTCAAAGCCACAGTTCTTTATGCACATTCATTCTCATTTAAGCCGTTTCTATACTTTGTGTTGAAAGCATTCTTACTGTACTGTATTGGGAAGTGTGTTTAACATAATGATTTTAAATGTTTGGTTTGTTTTTTGTGAATGTGTCAGAATGATTCTATGATGGATGGTCATGTAAATGATGAGACATGGAAATAATTCATGTAAATATTGTACGTACCATATCAGTGTTAAGTATTTTCAAAGATACTGTCATATAAATGTATTTAAGAAAAAAGAAAGTAATTGATCATAAATAAATGTATAAAAAATAAATCCATTGGTCCTTTGTTTTTTTTTGTTTTTTCTCCATAAAAACTATCATAAAATATTTCACTAAAGCCATAGAATAATTTTGAATGTAGTTAATTTATTTGTCCAGCATGTGAACTTATGAAAATTTCATGTTTGTCATGTCATTCATAAGTGAGCGTCATCACCGAGATTCATGTGGTTTTATGTTTGTTTGTTTGTTTTTTATCAGTGACAAATAGATTCCCATGTATATGATCAGGCAATCAGTGACTAAGGGAATAAACATTTATGAGCCATAACATGATGACAAAGTAGATAACAGTAGCCTGCATTTTTTTAACTGTTCAAGCATAATAAAACTGACTTTTTTGTCTAAACATGTCGACTTAGACTTCAGATTTCACTTCATGCTGCCTCTTACTGCAAACTTTTCTCCTGGGCATGACTGCCAGCCATGTTATTAATGTTTTTTTGTTCTTTATCTGCTCTATAAAATGTCTGCAGATCTCTAGGCTGTGGTGCAACCAGGCTTAAACCCTGCAGGTCTGATGTAGCACAGATAAGCCCATGAGGAAGCTACTGTAAGGAAATGATGTGCAATACTGAACGTCACAACAGCGGATGTAAGATCATTACTGGTGAAAATAACGAAGAATTCTGAGGCAAGAGCAATGAGGAGGAAAGAGAAAGAGGAAATCAGACAAATGAGATTGTGCTGCAGGCCACAATGTGGTCCGAAACAAGACAGCTGGAGCAAACGAAGCAGATGATGCATTCCTGTTAAATTCACACTCGCTGAATAGATGCACAAGGGTGAAAAAGAGACATAATAGTGCAGAGGAGACACGGATGGTTGACTTTGGGAATCTGTATAAACTGGGTTCTCTGTGTTGACTGTGGCTTTATTTATGGTGTTCTTCTTTGCCTGTAAATAATCACATTATATTTTGTTTGGTCCATTAGCTATAGGCAGTACATATTTCCATATCCCATGCTTTCATTGCCTGCAGCAAAGAGTTCTGGCACAACAACAATTTCATATTTTTAATATTACTACACCATCACTATACTGTACAAAAAAGTGCATAATACTTTACAATTGTAAATTACAGTACACAGTGCAGTCCGCAGTGAATATTAAACTTGTTATTAAATCCCTGGGTAAAGCCTCTCAGGAAACATTGTTCCTACGGCAGTGTTCAAATGCCGTCTCATACTATAGGAAAGACAGGCGCTCACACGAGCCATGATATAAAGCCCAGTTTTAATAAGTATTAACTAAAACATATGACTGCATAGCCCGTTAATCGGTGGAGCACCCTATACTGCCTGTGACGGGCATTGCCTTACAGACTGTGTTTAGGGAAAATAACGTTCTCTAGATCTCGCGAGAAGAGTGTAGTGGCGCGAATAAACAAGAGGTTCCTCCAGTACCAACACGCTGCTTTGTAGCTAGTGGTTGTCGCCTCAGTAAACTTTTAAACTAACCCTTTCAATCTCAACTTTTTTAGTTTAAAAGTTCAACCAACAGTTATAGTTTCGGTTGAGATCAGTGTTTTGTTTGTTTGCTTCGTGAAGTAGAACTATGGCGGACGCTTTGTCTGATGACGGCAGCGACGTCAACCAAGATGACAGTCAGGAGGATGTTATGACCCCGGCGGAGCTGATAGCCAAACTGGAAGAAGTGAGCTGATTTTTTTTTCTATAAAATGATACTATTTGTAGGTGAAGTACCATAGACTTCTTGTCATTCCTTTGACAAGATGTACTTCCCCTCATTAGACTGTCATTAGTCTCACAGCTGTGTCACCCGCAGGCTTGGCTGAATGAGAAGTTCTCACCGGAGTTGCTGGAGAACAAGTCCGAGGTGGTGGAGTGTGTGATGGAGCAGCTGAGTCACATGGTAAATTACACGGGGAATACCTCCTGCTGTGTGGGTTTGGTGTGTTTCTGATTACTGTATGTTCAGAAACACTCACGAGCCAACCTACTCTTTTTAAATGTCACAAACGAGCACAAACAGTGTGGTGCAGTGCTCTAACGGTTAACCAGTGATTATTATCATGTATTGACGCACTTTAAACCAATCATATTAGGAATGCAACACTGTATCCTGCATAGAAAAAATGTCATTAAATGTACAGGTTATATTACATATCAGTCTTAATCCAGACCTTTTCTCCCAGTTTTTCACAGTCATCCAGCATAAAGAAACCAACATAAATGGAGGTCATTTACCTAAAAGAGTACATCACTTTATGTCCTCGTATACGGGACAGTAAAACTAAAAATGAACCTCATTTTCAGCTTCATGTAGCTCACACAGCAAATGGTCTGTCCTTTGGAGAGGCATTAAACCTGCTGCTCTCTACAGCTAATTGTAATGTTCCTGAGTGTAACTGCACACATGGGGATCTCCGTCTTTAGTTTAAATTGTACTTCACAAAGAGTTCTACCCTGTAGCAGTTCTTTATGAAGCAATTTGTTCGTAATTTTGGCAACCAAGCATTTATCTCTGTACATGAGGAACATTTTGTTTCAAATGTTCTAAATAACACAACATAACCTGTAAAAGGAATGCCACATTTTGAAATAAATAAAGGAATTCAACTCCTTAGCCCGGGGATGACCATGTCAAATGTATTAAATATCTTTTTAGTGGGTCTTCCAGCTTGTTATGGGCATTGTTATGCCCTTGACACTGAAACAACCAGTTCCTATTTAAATCTGCATAGTTTGATGCTGAACTCTGTTTTTCCATGAACAAAAACATTCAAATATTGAAAAGTACTCTTTCTTTATAGTCTCATTTTGCTATGTAAATTCAGAAAATCTGTATGGAAATGTTTCTGCACTGCTTGGTTTTGCTGTGCCATGCTGAGAAACAAACAACATATTTGAACTTGTTTATGAGTGGATGGAATCCTAATTTCAGATCCAGCTGTGGAGACAGATGTGGATCTCATTCATCAAATCATGCTTCTACAATGAATTAATTGTAGTTTTTATATTCTAGTTTTACCCCAAATCTGTTGATTTTCTGGTCATTTGAAGTCACCCTGAATAGAGGGAATGTTAATTTCTGAAAGTGTCCTGACCTTTTCCTCCAACAGGAAGCCAACCTGCAGCGGGTGAAGAAAGGCGACGCGAAGGCCAGTTTCCATCGCATGGAAATAGACAGGATTCGCTATGTGCTCAGCAGCTACCTGCGCTCTCGCCTGCAGAAGGTCAGTAAGGTGCAACAATGCAGCGTGCAAAATAAAGCTCTCATTTCACTCCAGTAATCCTGATCTTTTTGCCACATATGTCCAGATTGAAAAGTTTTTCCCGCACGTCCTGGAGAGAGAAAAGTCTCGAGGTGAGGGCGATCCGTCACTGCTCTCACCCGAGGAGTTCGCTTTTGCCAAAGAGTGAGTAGAGTCATCAGAGCAGTTTGTCTACACGGCTGTTTTTGTGACACTTGAGGGGTAAAACTACATGTTCACATGGTATACAGGTACTATGCCAACACAGAAACCTACCTGAAGGCTGTAGCGCTGAAACGCATGCCCCCCAACCTGCAGACAGTGGATATGCTCAAAGCTGGTAAAAAAAAAATCTCTTTTGCATTCTTTATATTCAGTCAGTGTTGAATAAGTCATGCCAGGAATACTTCAGTTGGCAGATGGTGGCATTTGCTCTGACATTTTCACTGACCACCACACTAAGCCCCATGTATTCTAATGTAATCCCAGTGCCTGAGCCCTGCCTGGACTCCTTTGTGTTTCTACGAGTGAAGGAACGTCAGGAAAACATCTTGGTCGAGCCTGAGACAGATGATCAGCGGTACGTTTCAGCTGTTGTCATTGTTTTTAACGCCCACTAGGTGGCGGTGTCACCTTTCCACCCTCAGTACTGTTGTATTTTCCTGCATAGGCACTAAAACTGATATTATCTCTGCTCTCTCTCTTCCACCAGAGAGTATGTTGTAGATCTGGAAGAGGGCTCTCAGCATCTAATGCGGTATCGAACTATAGCACCACTTGTTTCAAGTGGAGCCGTGCAGTTAATCTGAACACGGAGGTGAGTAACAACGAGTCTGACTGTGTCGTTTTTCTCATTAATTCAACACTGCCCTCACACCCTCTAGTACTGACATCTGCTAATTCATTTCTGCAGATCTTACATAAGCTACTGCTTTGCATTGACATCTGGATTTATTTTTAGCTCTCACAGTTTTTTTTTTCTTGCTTTGTTTTTTTGTTGCAGTGTTCATTGTCTCTTGGCAACAGATTATTAAAGACATGCTTCTCCATTAGGAAAAACAATATGCCAACAATGAGGCAGATTTGTCATTTTAATGAGCAACAACCAAATAAGATTAAAAACATTTCTGTTGTTACAGGTCTGTCTGTTGGTGTGGATGTGCTTTTGCTCCAGGAGGTCAGAAAATGAGCAATGGCCTATTTTTGTAGCAAAGCAGTAACGAGGAGGGGGCGCATTAACCTGCAGCGATTACATCTGGAAACGCACCCATCATTGTCACTGTGTCAGGATTAAGGACAAACTCGTGGGACACAATAAAAGACATTTGTGGCAACTGTCTTCAAGACATGCGACTGAGTGGAAAAATCACACCAAATATAATATAAATCCATAACTGCTATCATCAGAGCTGCTGACTGCAAGTCAACCCTCTTCGCCAAAGCAGCATTTTAAGTGCTGCGGTGTTATTTTGGAATCTTTTTCTAATCATGTCACAACCTAAGTTTGGTTACATAACGTAATGTATTCTGGTGTGTTGGTGTTAAGACAGTCTTATCTGCTAATTCATTCTGTTACTTTATCCAGATGACTCACATTATTGGACCTTTTCCCTGCTGCTCGGTAACAAGATGCCCCCGAAGGTGAAATTTCATCACTTCTCTCGGCGTCATAGTG
>CAFUXE010001405.1:102536-143962 GCA_903364295.1 Serranus cabrilla
ATGATTTTATTATTTCTTAAATGCAGCACATCATTGTTTAACCTCAGTCAGCTTTCTGGCCTTAAAGGCACAGTTCACCCCAAAAAATACACATTATTCCTCTCACCTGTAGAGCTATTTATTGAGATAAATTGGTTTGGTGTGAGTTGTTAGATATATCAACCGTAGAGATGTCCGCCTTCTCTTGAAATAAAACTATGTTGAACTTGGCTTTTTAGAGCACAAAGTACCAAAAACAACTTTCCAGAAACCATGATCTGGTTACTTGAGATAATCCAGGCAAGCCAAATGATATATAAACCTGTTATATAAGAATGATGATAATACAGTTTTATTTGTTTAACACAAGTTTTTCACAGAAAATACACAAAAAAAATTACAAATTAAAAAGGTTCAATGCATCTTAGATAAAAGACTGAGAAAAAACAGAAAACAAATAATGCATATTTGCGTTTGGGGTGAACTGTCCCTTTAAACAGTCAAATCTTTACCAGTAAAACCTCTTTCAACCAATTCTTCAGTCTTATAAATGTCCTCAGATTTGATACGTGATCCACGAGGGACTCCTACGTGTGGTTTCATGACGTCCGATATGTGCACACGTATTTAGATGATACTTGAAATGCTTCCTCAGTGGCATGCTGGGTCGTTTTGTAATCCAGCCCTCCTCAGAATCACACACACTGACAGGGCAGCGATCCCTTCAGGATCGAAGCCAGCTAGCGGAGGACTTGGCTCAGTGTCCGCTGACGGGTCTGAGAATAGAGTCCCGGATGACTGGAATAGTTTCCACAATGCAGAGTAGAGTTACATACAGTAGATGTATATATGTTCTCACGTCAGCACTGGTATGAGATGACAATACAGAGACATAATTTAACAAAAAACAGGTTATTTTCTTTACAGTTAAACATAGAATCAGAGTAGAAGAAGCACCATAAGGTAAATGCTACTGTAAATAATCTGAAATTTTAACTAAAACAACATTACATAAAACCACAATAGGTAGCTGGTTGGTCAGGAGAGAGGAGAGGGTGGAGTACACAACATGACATCCAAACTGAGGTAGTATAAATAGGATCCTGTGCAAGAGTCTCCTGCGGGCGAAGGGATGACTGAGACTACAGACAGCAACTTGCTGCTCCTGGGAGAATGTAAGTAACATTTAAAGTATATTTCAGATCGTATCGTGACATTTAAAGTGCAGAATTACACACAAAGAAAAAAATGTAAAGCATCACGTCAATGATATTGAAAATACTGCCTGTTGTAGTGCTGATTTTTTTTCTATTTTTTAGAACTCCAGCCAAACATTGAGGATAATATTCCCGTCATTCAACTTCCAGTATGGAGATATCCAGTACAGCGTAAGCATTTAGAGTGAACTAAAAAGTGTGTGGTGGCTCTGTTGCTGTGGGGTGCATTATCTTACACTGCTTCTTTAATTATTATCAAAAAGTGAGGGTGAATTTCCATTATTATTATAATGTAGTTACAGTATATACAAAGGTTTTCTCACATTTATATGGCAGCAGTCTATTAAAATAGCTGTTTATTTCTTGCAAGTGTCCTGCCAGTGGTCGGCCTCGGGTCGATGGCGCAGTCAGCTGGACTCGCAGAGATTGCCGTCAGGCTGTGCTTGAACCAAAGTAAACAACTATGTCCTCATGTTTGGGTTCCCATCCTGAAGCCCCTGCGCCCCTGCATCCGTCCTCCAGTTTCAGAGCAGCTGCCCTCTGACCTCTGGAGCCAATCCTACCTGACCCACCCCCTCCTGTCTTCCTTGGACGACCTGGACGATGACGATCTTTTGCTCCCGATCAAGAACAAACGCGTGATTTTCGCTGACTCGCGCGGATTGTCTCTAACAGCAGTGCGAGTGTTTTCTGATGAAGAGGACCGGTCTGACCTTGACCTCCTGCCGTCGCTGCAGGGTTTAGGGAGCATGACAGAGGACGGCTACAGCTGCACCGTCAGCACCTGCTGCCCAGGAACGCAGCTCAAACTGGGCTTCCCGCAGCCTTCTGCAGATTTCCGGGCCTTTCGTGCCAAGCTGGCAGAGAGCATGGTTATCCTGGAGAACTGCAGCGTTACTGAACAGGCCCTCCAAGGTACCGTCCGAGTCAGGAACATCAGTTTCCAGAAGAAAGTGCGTGTACGCATCACCTTCGACTCATGGCAGAGCTACAGGGATGTGACTTGCACGTATGTGCAGAAACGCTTCGGAGGGCCACAGACGGACATCTTTGAATTTGACATTGCCATTCCTAAAGTGCTAGATGCCAAACGGAAGATAGAGTTCTGTTTAAGTTATTTACCAGGTGGGCACAGCGAGCCTTTTTGGGATAATAACAACGGATGGAACTACAGCATTGCTGTGTGTGTGAACTCACACCTCTGTCGTGGGAAGAATCTGGGTGAAAGGGCATGACTTTCTCTAACACCCACTGATACTGTTAGACATCAAACATTGCTCCTGGGTAGAGACGATTTTTTTTTTAAATTTCATTTGACTTTATTTTTAGAAATGTTTAGACATCTTAAGTGCTTTTGTATAAATAAAAAAAAGTTTCAAACAAGTGGTTGCATTCAATTTTCTTTCATTTTTCTTTCACATTCAGTGTCAAAGGCATGAGCCTTTTTTATCATTTATTATTTATTTATAGCCTTGTCATGTCCTACATTCTGGCCATTCACCAGTGCGTGCATTACTGTTGTGCACCAGGACGGGATCCCTTTCACTTTGGGCATTTCTGGGATTCCCATATAGGTCAGAGATTAGTGGGCAGGGACAAACAGAAACCCCATAGCAATAGAGAAGCTAATCTTAGCTCAGCCCTGTTTATAGAGCCGAGGCTTGCTGTCAGAGACTGATTGCAGGGAACTTTGAGATACCATCTTCCCCATTACCTTCCTCATAAAACCCCAAAACTTTGTATGGCTTTCATTGTCATATTGCACCATAGTTTTCTGCAGTTAGTGTGCTGTGCAGATTTCCAAATCAGAACTCTACAATGAGCTTTTTATGAAGTATTAAAGTATTTGGCAGGGATGCTGAAAACTGGAGTTAAAGCTTCAGTGTAGCAGGATTATACATTTGTCAATAAGTCTTTTTTTAAAGACATCTGGCAGTAATTTTATAGAGAAAGCTTTGCAGGAAAAACACATGTTTGGGACCTGTAGTGTTGTAAAAGGGGCACAGTTTAACCCTTTCTTTTTTCAGGTTGTGATAAAAAACACATTTTTTTTCTGGGGGAAATTACATCAAACTAGCAGTACAGCATAACAAAAAAGAGGAAACAAACACATCTTTAACAATAAACTGAAGAAGAAAAGGGTTTTCATAAATGCCACAAAGACACAAGAGAGCGAAGATGACTCTCAACAAATAAGGAGCACGGATATTGTTGAGCCTTTTAAAGCCTATCATGTTTTGTTCAACAGTCACAAATGGACTGCATCTCCAGCTGTGATCGTGATGAAGTTCTGCGGTGCACATCGTTAAAGTCTTCTATTTAATACTCACTATTCTAGTCCAGGCAGGAGGGAAGAGGGGCAGCAGCATGCATGCACCCTGAGAGGTGGGCTGTTTCCACTGAGTTCTGACCTACACATGATGGTCTCAACTGTTTCGCCTTGTGCAACACTGTGTCTTTCAGCATTGCAGGCTCACACACTGCCAGGTCTGTCCTTCATCCCCCTCAGCGTCCCACACTGATGTTGCACACTTTGCAGCTCGGGTCTTTCTTGGCATTGGCCGTGGTCAGACTCATAAGCTGGTGGTGCCCGCTGATCTGCTCCACGCTGCCTTGATCCAAAGGAACCGGCTCTGTGAAAAGCACCTCAAGGATGACGTCGCTGGCGTGGCAGTACAGAGGCTCCTCCCCCGGCCTCTGGGGGGGCGTGTATGTCAGGAAGGGGTTGGAAGCCAAGTCCAGCATAGGCAGCCGGGTGCGACAGAAAGTATCTCCCTCTGAGCCGACAGGGGCCAGAACCAGCACCACGTAGTGGTAGGCTGTGTACATACAGTAGAAGTCTGCAAAGTACAGGGAGATGTTGGGGTTCAGCAGGTGTCCGGCTGGGATCTGGAAACGCAGGGGGCCATAGGGGGAGTCTTTGGGAGGGAGGCCGGTATCAAACTCTGTGTTGCAGCTGAAGAAGACTCCCTGCAGCTTGCCATTGATGGGAGAACCATGAGACCCACTGATGTCTTTTAGGGCTGGACGCATCAGGCCTCCACATTCCCTTCTAATGCAGCGTATGAAAACAATAAAGGATTTAATACTTCACATTTTGTGATATACACTGTGGGTTTAGCATACAGACATGTGTACCACTCTCATGTCTGTATGCTAAATATGAAGCCACAGCAAGCAGTTCAGCTCGGGACACACTACGCAGCTTTCGGTCTTATATGTCTGAGTATTTCTTCCACCAGCCGTCTCCATGAGGTGCCAGACAACCAGTGAGCTACAGAGGCGCTGATAGGCGGATTTCTGTCACTGGACAAAACCTGGGAAGCTGTTTATCTTTGTTTTTTCAGTCTTTGTGCTAAGCTAGGCTAACAAACTGCTTGCCATAGTTTCATATTTCTTATTCACCATAAATAAAAGGCAAGAGTGGTTTAATTGCTGCTGTAATTACTTTTGATATACAATTAAGAGTGCAGCCTTATAGATACTTAACCCTTAACTCTTGGCTTGGTAGCATTCTCCAGTCTCTCTGGCTGGTGAATGATGAACTACAGTATCTCTTATTTACTTATTCTTTAACCTTCTTTTATCAAGACCAACATTGGCATGACAATGTACATCAAAGGTAACTCTCTGACTGTGTTATTATTATCAGCTAAACTACGCCCGCCACATACAACTGTCTCTCCTAAAACAAGGGCAGGTAGGAACTAAGTAACCATAGCAACTTAAATGATTAAAATAACCCAAGAATGTATTGAATAAAGTTACAGATCTATTTGATATGCATGAATGCAGCACTGACCTGACATAGTCGAAGTAGTCTGGGTGCTGATTGCGGTAAAACACAGAGAACTTCAGCAGCCTCCCCGCTGAGCCCTTTGCCTTGTCAAGAAGCTGCTGGAGGTGCTCCATGGCATAGTCTGCAAATGTAAAGCAGGAATGGTGTAAAATGGTAATGACTACCCCGCGCTGAGACGGAATATTTTTTCCCCTTTGTCCTTATCTTGCATTACTTTGGTTGACACTCTCATACTCTGTATAATGCATGATCAGTGTTACTTAAGCTGACAGGCACAGTGTGTCATACCCCCGGTGCAGAACTCCACCACCTGGCTCCACTCCGACACCAGGTAGTCACCGTCTGGCTGTCGGACAGCAGTCTGGACAGCCACACAGTACTCTGTCCGCGGGCTGAGGAACCAGTGTCCCCTCACGGCCATGGGAAGAGGCACAGCTTTGGCCACCAGCTTGGTTGGCACATCCTGTTGGACAGAGCAGGAAGGGTGAAACAGGCTGCTGCGTGTTTCATTTACATTTCAAAACGAATGTAAATGCAATTGTTAAGTCAAACGTTCCCCTCCCTATTAGCATGATATTCCACTTCAAGCCCAGGCTGCTGTATCTAGGATACTTCTAATCAAATCAGCAGCTTTGTTTTGGCCAAGGCCTCTAAGAAGCACAGCTAATTACCAAAGGCTCAGAGGCCCATATATCCATGGCAACATCCCTGATGCAAGTTTGTTTGTGCCACTTTGTGAATCAGAGAGGGAGCATATCCTGCATTCAGGAACAACTCACTCAGCCCTGCCCCTGCCTTGACTTCACAAAAGCACTTTTTTGAGGCTGTTGAATTGCCAGCTGCAATTACAGTCAGTATTTTACATCTGACACTAAGGGAGGTCATAAATGTTAGACTTCAGCTACCGGTGCTAAATTTAGGCGCTAAATTGATCTGATAAATCCTCCAACCCACAGGGCCACATATGTCGTTAGTTCCTACCCTCTAATATAACCCACAGGAGCGCTTCCTAAATTAGAGCCCCTATCTGTGGCAGGACATCAACATGTCCTCACACCTAAATGTCACAACTGCAGTTGGAACAACTGGTGAAAAAGCTGCAGTTTGTTTAGGTTTTGGCACCAAATTTACTTGGTTCATTTAAGGCAACACAACTACTTGGTTAGGTTTAGGAATAGATCGTGTTATTTGATCATGTTATGTTGTGTTATTTTATTTTCACTTCACTAATTTTATTCCTAAATAGGACAACTTTTTTTGGTCATGTGTTTCAAACACTTACTGTAATAAAAACATCTAAAATCGAATATCTGATCAGATACAGGACCCTGGGACAAAATCTTGTCAAATGGGGGTTAGTGGCGTAATTTAGTCCAGTGAAGAAGAATCTGGGAAACTCAATGAGGATTTTGAATGGGCCCCACAGCCTCTAGTCGTGTTATACAGTGCTCTTTAAAACTTGTGTAGATTGTTAATTATATTAATTAACACTTAATTAGGCTATGGTTTTGCTAGCTTGTCAAAACAGTTAGTCAGCTTGTTGGAAACCATCTGCAGGATAACAGTAGTGATGTTGAAGTCATGCGACCATGGTGTAGTTTTTGTTAGCATAACGTAATTTTTTTCCTCATCTTAAGACCACAGCTTTTAATAATGGATATTTGTCTGTAAAGGGGAGACTTGTGGGTACCAATAGAACTCATTTTCATTCAGGTATCTTGAGGTCAGAGGTCAAGGGAGTATTATTAAAACACCCTCCAGACAGGAAATTATGGTCTGGTTGGATTCCACAGCTCTTCTAGTTTCATATGATAACATTATCTTCACTGTATCTTTAAAACTAAGCCTGATACAGCTACAGTATCCATTTACACAGAATGTATTTCATATGAATTAATCTGTTAATCTGTCAGCCAGCTAAGCATATATCTTATATAGCATGAAAACATATGTTGGACATGCTTCAGATGTAGGGACTGCTGATGGAGAGTAGCTGGTAGCGACGCGCTGTACAAAGCCTCCCTTCACACAGCTTGAAATGAATAGTCCCAGACAAATTGATTTATAAAACAAAAAAAAAGCATTAAGTCATTAGGCTACATTGCTGCCTTTTAACTGTGGTGCATGAAATGTGCTTAATTTGTGAACATGAAAACTGTTCTGTGCTGCAGATGAATTTGTCAGTTTTTGTCCACTTTAAGAGGAAGCAATGTAGAAGTGAGTCACTGGCCTGAAGCTGTTGACTGCACTCATTTTCCTTTTTCGCCTGTATTGGAAGTGACTGAAAGGGCGCAACCGCTGTTTTCTGTGCTCAGACTAATCCGGAATATCATAAAGCAGTTAGACTCGTCTGTTAACCTGACTAGACCTCAAAAAATGCATGTGTTGCTGTCTTATTTAGGCTGTCCACAGTTATTTTGAAAAGGGAATAGATTATAAAGAGACTTACTCACTGATTCTGGTGTGATGGTGGTCTGATTTTAGTACTTGGGTATATCCACATATGTAGCCTTTTACTCTTTGTACTTTATACTACTTTACTGCATTTTAGAGAGAGTTATTGCACATTTTACTCCCCTACATTTAGCTGCCAGATTTAGTTACTTTTCAGGTCAAGATTTAGCATGAAAAAATACAAACAATTTCAAATGATTACAGATTTTTATGAATGAAACCACATGAAAGTACATCATGTAGCCTTATCTGGGCAACAGTAACATGCTGCTTACATAAATGCATCAAAAATAATAATATTTGGAATATCTATAACAGTCTGCATAATGAGTACTTTTAAAGTACATTTTGATGCTTTTGTATTCTTATTTAAATACGTTTTAAATGCAGTACTTTTACTTTTAGGGAGTAATTCTGCTGTGTGGTATAAGTACTTTTACTTAAGTAAAGGATCTGAATACTTCTTCCACCACTGCACAGACACATGGGAACGACAGATACATCCAGGGAAAGGATAAAGAGGAAGGAGCATAAGGTCAGACCCTGTGTTTGAAGCGGTTGGGGTCCCTGCTCTCTTTGCGGCTCAGGTCAATGAAGAAGTGTGTGGCTCTGGCACTGTCCTCGGGGGTCATGTCCCACATGATGCGGAAGGAGTCGCAGGTCACCTCACATATCTGGATGTTGCAGGGCGTGGAGAGAGCGGCGTCCATCTCTGTCATCTACCAATAAACCCAGAGATGAAAGAGGACAGTTAGAGTGTAATCGCTGTAATACCAGCGCTGGAGAAGGAAGCAACATCTGCTTAAAGAGATTAAATTGTATCATTTGGAGATACAAAGTGGACACTGTACAACAGTGCAGAAGCGCCACATCACTGTGAGAGTCCACCTCTGACAGAATGCAATTAACCTTTCATTTAGGGATCTGTGTTCGGGTTATTTATTCACTGTCCTGCTCTTTTCTCTCCTCCTCCCGCCTTTCCTCGCCCTCAACTGACATTTCCCATCATTACACAACTCGATATGCTCCCGGCTAACTGACTGGCCTCTGCTTTCCCCCGTGCATTTCATAATCCACCTACAGCGGTCTCCCAGCAACTGCGCGTCTGCAGCCTCCCTCAATCATCTCCTGTGATTCTCAAGGAAAAGGGTCACAAACACACACACACAGGGAGAAAACGCTGCTGCACCCGTCAGCAACAATTTAAACTGAAGGTAACTTTTTAAACACTCATGCCTCCTGGCTGAAGTGCTCGTCTTTTCAAAACAGCTGAGCTAAGTGAACTCCTTGCAGCTCGAGGGAAATCTTGCAGCAGCTTTTATACTATTAGGGCAGAAATAGGGGAGGTTTAAGTAGGTATCAGCGGCAGGAGATGTATGATCATATTTCCTGTTGTTGCCCATCAGTGGTTCGATCCAGGCTGCTGCACACAGCCTTGAGTGTCGGGCTGGGGGTAATGTGTAGGTCAGCCTGTGTCTGTGTTTGATTAGCTGTCACCATCCCTCTCATAAACTGGTGGTAAGTCTCTGCAGCATGTGCACAGCAGTCGACTTCTTTTGCCACATCCACAGTTTGCTTGTAATTTGCATCAATCTTAAATATGTTTTTACAGTTCTCTCCTCCAGTATTACTCACTGATGTAGTAAAAACCACTGTTTCCTTATTTATCTTGTCCTTGTTTCTCCTTTTTGCATCTCAACACCAGCGGAGCTCATTGATGTTTTCTTTTTATTAAAATCACTGTCACACTGAGCCTATTCTAAATCACAGATGTGCCTAAAAATAACCAGAGCAATTTTTGTTCAAACAATAACTCATTTCTGCTGTCTGTGATGCTGCAGTTGCCTGGTGTCGTGTCATTGTCTGCCTGTGAGGTCTGTTAAGGTGTTCTCCAGTCAGTATGATGGACAGGCTGCAGCAGCTCATTAAAGCCTGTGAACTGTGAAATTTGTGCGGTAGCTCGTACACGCGGGGGCCAGGGGAGAGAGAGCTGTTGCATCACGCACGTGTGTTTCCACGCGTCCGTTTTCCAGCTGCCGTTCTCGTTTTTCTAACCACGGTGGCGTTTCAGAGATAGAAACTGGGGCAAGAGGAGATTCTCACAGGACAAGTCATCAAAGCCCCATGTCTCTGCGTGTGTTCCACTTTTGGTTCCAGTACATGTGAGCACAGTTCAAATGCAGGTTTCCATACCATTCACACATCCCCGCCGACCTGGTTTATAAATCAGCTTGTGAGAAGAAATAGGAGCCAATTATCTCTGCTGCAGAACCGGCTCTGTTGCCCCTATTTAAATATTATAACAGGCACTCACATTATAAATCATAATTTAGCCTATCGAGAGATCAGGCTGTTATTGCTCTGTTTCATTTCTTACACCAGCTGAAATCTAGCTGTTATCTCTGTGAGGCAGCATCATGAAAGAAACTGCTGCATTCATGCATATGGAGCAGGGCTCTGAAAGCAACTCTGTGCTTCAAAGTGATTTATTTTCCTCCAAGGAGAATACTTTTAACACATTTAGATGGTTGCACGAATGAAGGAAAAAAGACAGAATTTTCTCAGTACATGTTTTAAAACTAAAGGGGGTGAAATGGCTATTATACAGAGTGAAACACTAAGAAAAACTAAGTTGAATAAACAAGCTGTTAAACTGAGATACTGTGTGAATAATGCGGTTTGAAGTGCTGCACCCCCTTGCACAATTAAACCAAGCATTAACATTTAGGAAAAGGAGGATCACATGAATGCTGCTACATGAAATATCTCCACAGTCTTGTGTGACATAGCATGGAAGAAATGCAATAAATGTCCAAAGTTTGCACTTAATATCATCACACATGCATGTGTGCATCAAGTCATGCATTAACAACCAAACTACTATTCATGTGATTTTACATCTAAATGCACGAATGAAACGCACCATCACAGCACAAGACTGTCTGATCTCCACAACTTCATGCACTGAGGGTACAATATAATAGATCTATTTTCTGAGCATCTATTAGTAGGCTCAGTGAGAAGAATTCCTTACTTGTATGAGGCTCAAATTTGTGATGAGAGAAGATTAAAGCCGGGCAGAAATCTCCAATCTTCTTTTTCCGCTTTTCTACTTGCCTCCTCTGCTGCAGTCGATGATAGATCCCCCAGGAAAACTGATTAGGAGGTGAAACGAACACACAGGCTCCTCTCTCAGTCTGTTTCTCTCTCACTCTCTGTGTCACACAAACACTCTAACCTCCCCCCCCTCACTTCCCTCTCTCACTCCCCCCCTCCTCCTCCCAGTTTCATTTTTGCTCTGGGCTCTTGAAGATGATGTTTACTTGACTTCTATATGCAGCCTCGCCGGATGAATTAAACCCTAAATGAAGCAAGAAATGAGAATTTTCCAACTGGAGTGTGACCACAGTGAGACACTCAGTCAACCTCGTCAGCATCGTGATCTCGCCAGCAAGTCACACACAACACATCAGCCGCCAGTAAGCCTGCCCTGAGGCTCGAAATCCACACATACTCTAATGTAGTCTTGCATAAATGTCACCTCTCAGATATGGAGACTGTATGGACACAAGGGCTGTGAGGGGAAAAAAACTATTTTTGCACGCTCCACTGGCTACTGCATATCCCAAAGAGATTATGCTGAGTGATGTCCCAGTAAATTACATAGAGCTCCATCAAGACCTCAAAAAATATACATGTGCCAACTGTTATGCCATATGGACTAACACCACAGGCCATCTCCCCCCAGCCCATCCGGAGGCGAGGGATGCCACTGTGTAAGTCCAGAGTAAGCAGATTTCCCTTCATTTTCAGAGAGATGTTTTTGTACTGGTTCAACCTCATGGGGGCAACTTAATTTAGGATTTCAGAGGAGATTAAAGAGACCCTTCCCAGATTAATGGCTATAATCTGCTGCGGAAACAATGGGTATTGGCTTGGAACAAAGATAGATAACAAAGGGATAAACTGATAGTGAGAGTGCAGTCCTTTCACAAACACATAATATCTGTGTTTAAAAAATGACAAAGACATATTGCAATAATTCCACATTGGTGGCGGTACTGAAAAGCTTCATTTATTTCCAGCCAGCCACAGAAAAGTGATACCCTCAGAGTGTAATTAAACTGCAATCATACATCATTAGTCATGCCATGACAGTCTGCCTCTGTCCAAATGACCCTCTCACGGCTCCAGAGGTGGGAATAACCAGTTTGTTAGGGGAGGGCAGGCTGAGTGTTTGTTGAAAAGAGAATTTGGCTCTTTTTCTATAAACTGTTGTGATGTCCTAAAAAAGGAAGAGCCTGAGCCTAGGCATTAGCATATTCAAACATTTTCTTAAAAGTTTTTTTGGGTGGATGTATTCATCACAACCCACCTTTTGCATATCAGGACACCAACCCCGAGGAACCTGCTTTATCAGCAGGACCAGACACAACCAGGTTGGAGTGGATGTCTGGCCCGGAGCTCCAAAATAGTCAGAAGCAGCTCGGAGCTGGGATTTATGTCTCCTTGTTCTTCTTTGTGTATCCTTAGGAACATTTTTGGCTTTTTAATTTTCCAATCATTTTTGGATGAGTTAATGAACATGGCATATATTTTGGCAGGATGTGAATTTCTTCTGATTTTGGAACTTCAGCCACAGCTCCTATAATAAGTCTATAATAAACCATGTTGTCAGACCCTTCAGGGCTGAACTGTCCCCATTGAAATCATGAAATCAGGCACTCTATTATATCAGGCTTTCAATCTAGAGCCCTGGCTTCAAAACGGCAGTTTTCACTGTTTTCCACCTGATTCGGCCCATTGTCATGTTTGGCCGATGGGATAAAAAGAAATGCTATTTTCCTGGTTTCCACTGCTGGTGTATTATGGAGCACTGCAGCATTTAATGTAATGCATTAAAATCAGTTTTCAGATTGATGCTAATCTTTGACATATCCCACGCTGAGAAAAAAACAAAAACAATTTAGTGTACAAAAAATTATACTACTATTTTTTTTTTAAAGCAACAGTTTTTAGTAGTTGTGATGTGGACTAAAGTTGTTAAAAAATATCTCAAAGAGTTCATGGATTGTAGTAAATAATAAGGTATCTATTAATATCTGTAATTATTTACTGTATTTAACTTTTTTGTGTATAATAATAATGATAATAATAAGAACAATAATAATAATAATTATTATTATTTATTCATTGTTATACATACAATTATTATTGTACATATTATTATTATTTTAGCTACATGAAAAGTGCTTTACAAGTAAAGTCAGATAGATACATTTATTTTATTGAATTGCGCTTTGCACACTGACTGCGCATGTTGCTGCGCAGGTTTGACCCACGTCATCTCACAGGGTGATGACACAGCGGAAGTGTCATGGCGCCGTGCGTCATGCAGTGTCAGAAGCAGCACTAGCACAAAACAACTTGGAATGACTCTTCTTTGACAAGTTTGGACTCAATTTGTTATTAGGACATCCGGGAATTCATACGGTAAGTATCTGGAGAATCACAGCCTGTCGACAGTTATTCTTGACAGCGTTAACGTTCAATATATTTGTGCTCGTGTTTTAATTTGGCCACGTGTTGCTGAATCTTTACTGTTATTGACGCAATAACATGAAATATTACCAGAAATAGTGGTGTAAAAAATGTTTAATGTATTCATTGGCTTGTACACTTGGCTGTCAGCTGTGTGTGTCACTGAATTGCAAGTGCTGCTGTGGTGAAAGAACAGAGGCCCCTCTTTTCTTAGAAATAATAATAATTATTATAATTAGAAGACAACTGCTTTAAACCAAATGATAGAATATGTATTTTCTTCAACAGATTCATTTGCATACACATGATGTAGATTACTCAAGTATAACGCTCTTAAATCCGCCTCTTCTACCCTCAACTGTTAAAGATAAACTTGATTAATTCTCTGTATGGAAATGACTGTCAGTGACTGAATGAATGCATCACTAGCTGCTCAGAAATGACATCAGCAATGACAAAGACAAAAAAAGAACTGTATCCTTCTGTGCCTTATAAGTCAGTAAATCTATCTGTTCTTTTTCTACCCACATTATAACCACAAAATAAGAATGTCGATTATAATCTTTTTATAATTTATATAAGACTTTATAGTCTCAAAGGAAATTTGTAAAAGACAAATAGGCCCACATATCCGCTGTTTAGAAAATACCAAATAACAGTGCATTCATGCAGTATGCACAGACTGCCATCAACCAGAAAAAAATAAACACTTCCTGTCTTAGGACAAACGTGTAGTTTCATAAGAATTATTCGAAGAATATCTGAATTAAAACTCATATTATTATAGGAATACTACACCCTCAAAATTATCATTTGTATATTAATTTACTCATCCTGTGCTACCTTAAATTATCGAAGAAACTTTGTTTTTTTTGCATGCCTTCACACTGAACAAAGAATGCAAATCGTAAAACTCTCCCAGATGATGGATGAGTAGTATGCAAATGCATGAGTTTGGGTGTGATCTGGAGACAGATGATTATTTTGGGAGTGAATCATTTACTCAGTCGTACACATACAAGGTCCTTATTCCTTTTACCACACGTGTCCAGTTTAGGATGGCAGATTCAGGCTCAGGTGACCCCAGTGGTCAACGTGTGCCAACCCCTGGAGGGAGCAATGTGGGACTGCTGATGGGCCGCCGACCCCCAGCTGCCCTCTCTACGGGCCGTCTCCCCTCAATGAGATCAAGAGACCTCACCCTGGGAGGAGTCAAGAAGGTACGTTACTGTTTCTCACCAGGAAGTTATTACATGCAAAACCAACTCCTTGTTCCTCATTGTTATTTTTATTTTTCAGAAAACCTTTACACCAAACATTATTGGCAGAAAAGTCAAAGAAGAGTAAGTACTCAACTGAAAGAAAAAGAAGATGTCTAAGAACTTGGACTTTGTTTGACTGTTGGGTAATTTTTTTCTGTTATGACAGAACGAAAGTTGAAGGTGGACAGAGGAGAGACAGGAAGGATGCAGGTCGAGGTCGCGGTCCAAGAGACAGAGGCCGGGGCCGAGGTCGCCCAGAGATCATCCAGTCCCACTCTATTTTTGAGCAGGGGCCTGCAGAGATGATGATGAAAAAGAGAAGTAAGAGTTCAGCTGGATCAATTTAACGCAATTTAATGCAGTTACACGGCCTGTATAAGAAGATTTATTATGCATGGTCTTGGCTTAAGTGTATCCCTTTATCAAACACAGGCGGATATGAAGGTGAGAAAGAAGCGCCGAGTGTGGGACCATCACCCATCATCAATATTAAAAAAGAATACAGAGAGACGGAGCAAGAGACCAAAGAGATTCTTGCAAAGCTGGAGCGAGATAATGTAAGTCCCTTGGTTGTCAGTCATACAAATTAAATTGCTTTATTTAGCATTTTCCTTGAATCTAACTTCCCTTCTCTGTCGCAATCTTTCAGTTTATAGACGATCCTTTCCTGAGGAGTGAGCGGAGGAGCTGCCCGGTCCAGCTCCCCCTCGCTGTGTCGGGGTGGGGGTTCACAGAGGAATTCACTAAAGCTGCTGTTAAAGTTGAGAAGGAGGAGGAGGACGTAGAACCCATGGAACATGGAGTTGAAGGTAACAAGATAAATCTGAAAGGTTTTGTATCTGCAAAGCAGTTTCAGCCTCCAATATTTATGATAGTTTGTGACAGGAAATAGATAACAAGCATGAAGTCCGTATGGCCGCTCTCTCAAAATACACTTTATCTTCTCCTCAGTGAAACAGGAGCCAGAGGAAAACGAACCAAAGAAGACGGAGGCCGCTTTCAGGCCCCCTCCTCTCCCCGAGCCGGAAGTCCTTCCCGACCTGCTGCATCGATGGAGTCTGAGCAAAGGGGAGGAGCTGTTCTTCATGCAGATGCCCGACACGCTGCCCGGGCAGCCCCCCACCATCGAGCACAGGCCGGTAAAAACAGAGGTGCAGTCAGAGGACGGACAGTCTGTGCTTCTGAAAACAGAGTCTCAGGTAGATATAGTTGGTGTCTACACATCAAACACATGAGGAGGTTAAAGCTGAGGTAATGTGTGTAAACAGTGTTTTCATTTTAAACAGGAGGAGGAAGCTGAAGACAGCACTTGCAATCTGAAAGACCTGCGGGAGGGTCTTGTAGGAAAGATGCTGATACGGAAGTCTGGACGGGTCCAGCTCATACTGGGACAAGTGACACTGGATGTGTCTCTAGGAGCTTCATGCTCTTTCCTTCAGGTATGATGTAGTATTATGTGTCTGCTTTTATGCAGCGAAAATATGTCTACCAGTGTTTCTCTTCGCTGCATTTCTATTTCTTTATCACAGAACAAACTCAGATTTATGAACATTTCTGACATGCTTTTCTCTTGTTTTTAGGAGCTGGTCTCTATTGGTTCAGAGGGAAGAACAGGCGACTTGACGGTATTAGGGAATGTCAAACACAAAATGGTTTGCTCCCCTGACTTTGAGGCTCTCCTGGAGAGCACTGCATGATATTCGACAGAGCACTTGTGTTGGGTTGTGATTTTGAGAAGATGTATGCATTTACAATGGACTGTCCGATAGCTGCTGCTTCTGTGTTTTGAGAGTTGCTATAATAAGATATTGAACACTATTCATAAATATGAAACCCATGATTGAAGTTTTAGTTTCTCCTTGTGGAATAGGCATATTAATTCAGGGTACAAAGGTTGAATGGTGTGCCAAATTTAAGTACTGTTTTCTTTTGTCTGTATCTGAGGTTACTTGACAAGACTGTACATGGATGTAAATGTGTGAATAAAAAAAGTTTTTTTTTTGTTATCCCTGTCTGTTGGTGTCAAATGATTTAAATTGGTCGTTCACCCAAATTACAAAAAAACACAACAGTTTTCTCACTTGACCTGACCATGCAGATACATTTTTGGTACTGTCAGATTTTCACTGCCCAAAACAATTCACAATAATGACATTTCAGATTCATAGAAAATTTTTCAGTAAAAAAAAAAACACCAAACCTATATCAACTGTATCTCTTTACTCCATTTATTGTGTGTTACTCCTGGGATTTTTGTAGGTTGCAACAAGTTAAATGAAGGAGTTTTTAAGGACTGAGTTGCTTATGCTGATATCAAATGAGAATACTGCTCTACAGCTCCACTAGTGGTTATACAATGTATGTAATTAAAATTATAAATACAGTACCTCATTTTGTCCACCAGGTGTCATGACCGAACCAGTGTGCTGTTCAGCCGAGGGCTGGTCATTAATACGTAGCCAGCACTGAGCCGCCCGTTGTCTGCCCATGTTGTTCGCCGGGTGGAGTTTAGCTACAGCCCGCCAGACAAAGACTAGTGACTGACCAGTGAAAGCTTTCTGTACCGGCGCTGGAGACATAGCGTGACTGAAGGTGAGTTAACTATGAAGTCCATTAAACTACCTGCCTTTTAACTGTTGGTTAGGATAGTATCTTTTAAGTTGTAAGCTAGGTTACCACTTAACCAAGCTTATAACGAAAAGGTTGGCTCAGCATATCGCGTACACCCGGACGGTCCTCTTGAGGGCAGGCTAGCCGGAGCACGCCAGGGGATAAAATTTAGCATAACCGTTAGCTCGGAGGCCACAAGCTAACTTTATCGTCCGTGTGGGTACAGGAGCCTCACGACTCACCACTAGCTTCAGTTGTGCTTGTGTGCTAGATAACTGCCTTTGTGGGGTCAGGGGGCTGCTAAATTATCCTAGAAAGCGCTGGCTGTTAACTGTTGCTAGTGATGAGCTTAGCTAACCCACTGTGGTTTTACTGGGGATGGAGCCTCTTCGTTAGCATCATCAGAGGAGATGAGGACGGAGGGCCTCTAACGTTATCTCTGCACTGTGGCTGATAACAGTAACGTTAGCTTGTAAAGTTGTCTGTCCCTTTGCTGAAAAGGGATACCATTAATCAACCTTTTCCCAAGATAAGTGGCATCCGCTGCTTTTCAGATTAGCGAAAGGCTAGCACTAACTTTGCACACCGGTATTCAAAACGCATAACGTTTCCGAGCACAGCGACGCAGGGACACGTTGTCTGTCTTGTATTATTAAATTGCACGGTATGTGCTCGGGCCAGAGAGGAAATATTATTGTAACACGAGTCACACTGATGTGACCGTTTGTTTGTACATCTTTTCAGGTCTGTGTTACGCGGAGCTGCAGAGCATCTGGATCTTCGCCAAACAAGAGAACCACCTGCTGTGCCCAGTTGTTTCATTGTTTACATCTCTGTCATCAGCAGGAGGGGTTGATCAAATAAGCAAAGGGCATCCGCAGAGAGGACCAGCCTGTACTTCATCGCACATTTTCTTGGAATTTACTTCAACTGCAACCGATTGATGGTGAAAAGAATGACATTCCCTGATATTGCCCAAGGGGGCAACATGAAGATGGTCACTTGTACTTGTATTAATTCTCTGTTAAGCACGAGGAGACGCACCATCCCCTAGTTATCTTGATGAAGGCCTTATTCTGACAAAAGATAAGGGCCACTTGGGGCCAGGAGCTGGAGTGCTGTGCCTCCTCTGCCTACATTTAAACTATTCGATAGATTTCATCGCCCTCCTGATTTCAAGATGGAGCTCTTCTTCAACCCTTTTGACAACCTGGTGTGCATCCTGCTGGGCATCTCCTTCACTGTGTGGTTCACCCTGCTGCTGGTCTTTATTATCGTGCCTGCCATCTTCGGGGTGTCCTTTGGTATCCGTCGTCTTTACATGAAATCCTTATTAAAGCTCTTCGAGGTAAGCTCTTGCTGCATGATGCACCACAACTGTCTGTTTATTAATGCTAACTGCAATGTAAGTTGACTTGTTAATCATAGATGATTGCTTTTGTGGTAAAGCTGAGAAGGGACTGGAAACACTGCATACTCGTAATGTAAAAAGTATGTTTTAAGATGTTTTTATTCTAGTTGTCTCTGTTCTTCATGGACGGCCTTTATTTGCTTTGGCTGTACATTTTGTCCGCCCCTGTCTTCACAACAATCCTTTTTGCTTCTGGAAAGTAGTACGTTGTGTAAAATATATTGGTTTCTCTAAAGCTTTAGTACTGGCAAAGTAAGTTATTTGAAATTTCACCGGCTGATACAGATTGACATCAGAGCCATTCTTCTCTTGTTATGTAATCAGAGAAAACAGTGGTACAGACCTAATCAGTAACTGTTGTCTGTGACACGGTTCCAACAGCCTGGAATAGTTTTCTCTCTTTAGAAATAAGTTTGGATACCAGTGATGGCTGTATTGCATCAGCTTCATTCTGCACTGAGACTAGTTCAAGATGTCAGCATTTATCATTTAAAGGTCTCTTCGTCTGTTTGAGTATAGACTCAGTTATCCAGTTTCTCTCCTTCTTCTATCTCTGGTGTGTCTTCACCAGTAAAGCTGTCATCACTTTCCAGCATGTACCTCCGAGAACTGATCCTGTCCCAGACGTAAATGGAGCAGTGAGAGAGATGAGGGACGTTCTTAGCTTATGATTCCAGTGGCAGCCATGAGATTTGGAGAAAAGGTCAAAGGACAGATGCAGCATGGATAGTACAGACCAGAAAGCATTGCTTAAGCTTTGCACAAGTTGCATATGTATGTTTGCAAAGGTCTCCATGTCAGAATTGTATTGCTTGTTTGTCTTGGCCACGGTTGTGTATACAGCCATGACCTTGCCTACAACTGCACAGAGTTTGTGTTGCTGTTGGCACATCAGTGTGGTCAAGTTATTTTACCTGAAATTTCTCTCCTGTAATATTTGATAGTGCATTAAAAACTTTCACAAGCAGCCCTGGAGTCACATGCTAGCACGATGGACTCGCTACATTTTGTTTCTGTTCTTTTACTAGAGGGAGGAGCAGCTCTCTGTGCCCCTCCTCTCTCCACCCAAAGAATCTTTACAGTCAAATGCAGCTGCAGGTTAATACATGTGCTCAGTATAATTATTCATTACAACATGATTGATAGGTAACTGTAAAAGGGATGCTAGACAGGCTAAGGTTAGTTATGTGTGTATCTATTACGAGCGTAAATCAATCAAATGCACACATCTTTAAATAGTCTTCTTTTCAGCAATAGTTAAGCGTCTTTATAAATATTTCTTCATGTATCTGAAACATACAGACAGCTTCCAGTTCAGCCCAAGGCCACTAAATGTGTGTAAAAGAGTTATTGTAGAGTTAGCAGAAATATAAAAAGTTTTAGAGATGTCTGTGTTTTTTACAGCATGACATCTGCAAGCAATATCACTGTGTTGCTCAACATTCTTAGAATTATTTTTGCAAGCGCCCCAGGCCGATTCCAGGGTTTTCAACTTACCATTACTGAATTGGAGCAAACTTACAATCATACAACTGTATTGAACTATTCCCTTTCATTGATTGGTGCAGGCAGATCCTGGGGCCATCATGTGATCATGTGCTATGGTACGAACTGTAATCTGAGACTGTTGCCAAAGTGAAACCCATCCAACACCTCCCAGTCCATAATTTCCTGATCTTTCATGCTTGTCTTTCAGCTAGAACACTGTGTCCTTTTCCTGACTCTTTGGGAGAAGAGGGCACTTTAATGTTAATGCTATTGGATGCTGTGCTCTCAAATAAGCCATGCATGTTATTGGCCCACGATGATGTCAACTTCTGAGAACTCAGAATTATGTTTGCTCAACTTTGTTGAAGTTGAGCACTTCTTTTGTTTAGTTGGTTGATAAAGTTGCATGAACATGCTGCAGTCTATGTATTGGGTCACCCTTTTATTTTTGAACACCTTTTGTTCTGTCTTTGCAGTGGGCCACACTAAGACTAGAGAGAGGAGCAAAGGAAAAGAACCATCCCTTGTACAAACCCTACTCAAATGGTAATGGGCTATCCGTGTGCGTGCATGTTTAGTACGTGTATTTGTTTTGGAGAAGAGTGTTGCTGACATCCTTTCTCTCTGGACTGTTGCAGCTATCATTGCTAGGGAGCCCACCTCCCTGGAGGAGGAGATCAAGGAGATCCGGAGGAGCGGCAGCAACAGAGATCTGAACTCAGCTCCTGAGTTTGAGATGTCTGATATCTTCTATTTTGCTCGGCGAGGAGTGGAGAGCATCATGGACGATGAGGTGACCAAGCGGTTCAGTGCTGAGGAGCTGGAGTCCTGGAATCTGCTGACCCGCAGCAACTACAACTTCCACTACATCAGCCTGAGGCTGACCGTCCTTTGGGGGCTGGGCCTGCTGATCCGCTACGGCTTCCTGCTGCCTCTCAGGTTTGCATTTGACCTCAGACATCAGCGTGCTTTCCATAGCAGTGACGTTACACTGCAAAAACGTCTGATTCGCACTGTTTATAGCTGTTCCTATCGATCGGATCAGGAAAAAACAAGGGATATTTTTGAGTCCCAGAAGTAGTAGTGCATCAAGGAGAGAAGTAAAAAAACTCACAGAAACTTCAGCAGATTGGGATCAAGAACCTGAAGTCTGGGGAGCGTAGTCAACTAATGTGCAATTAAAACATTACATGTCTAAAACATGTTTTGAACGATTGCTGTAATTCAGTGCTACATTGGTTCTGAGGTCGTGGACCCAGCCCATACAAAGTATTCATAGTTCTTCAATCATGTTGTTTGCTTTCATCTTCCTCGCTGTGTAGTTGAAGGATGCAGCGAAAACTCCTCCTTTTCTACATTTTCTATGGCTCACAATTGATATAAGGCAATTTGGAGGCAATCCCAGCATGCATTAGACAAGAGGAATGTTACAGGACTGGTCTCGAGGTCCATCACAGGGCTTACTTGTAATCACATTAATTGGCAATTAATTTGAAACCCAGCTCTAAAAAAATGAGTAGATTTGGGCCGACTGCATGGAGTTTCAGACCGCTCCAGAACACATAAGTACCATTAAATGTTGGCACATGCAGTGAGTTAAAGAGGGAGATCCTCATTCAGGGTCAGCTTAGACAGTCACAGGCACAGTGACTCAGTACTAAGCCTGGCTGGCTCCTTTCCAATAGCCAGTGGGGTGACGAATCAGGCCACTGCTGCACAGACAGACATTCTCGTCTCCCATCCAGTTAATAGATTCTCTCATTCAGTACAAGTCTAGTTGAATATTGACCTGGCTCCCTCACTAGCATGAAACCTTTAGCTCCCCAGTGTCTGTCTAATCCTTGCCCAATTTATTCAGCACCTTCTCCAACCCTGGATGAACACTTCATCCAGATTAAGTCGACCTGTTGGCCTGTTTAATCACCACCTAATGTGCCCGCCTGTAGGTTATACAGTCTATTATCAGTAACAATGGGGAGCAGAGGACAGCATGACATTTTTATTTGACAACCAGAAATGTACTCCCCTGGAAACATTACACACAATATTTACATGTTATATATGTTATTTCATGGTAAAAAAAAATGAACAAAATAAATGGCTAAATGAAAAGTTTTTAATGTTCAGTCAATTGCTGACTATTTAAAGAAAAAAATAATTAAATCACAACAGCTAACACCATTTCTAAACCATGCCAAGCAACATTTTCTGCATTATATATTGTGTAAAAAAGTTTTCATAATGGCACATATCGAATAGCATACACACCGATGCAGATATGTGCCTTTAATAGGCCTATATCAACCGCAAACAGACGTGAGATTTTCACTGTCAGTTTTCATATAAAGTAAGATATTCCTTTATTAGTCCCACTACAGGGAAAGTTTCAGTGTCAGCAGCAAAAGGGTAAAGCAAATATGATAGCTGTATAAACCAGAAGAAATGTTAACAATTTAAGCAAGAGGAAATATAAAATGTGTTGCTATACATACAATATAAATGCAATAACAATAAAAAATATTTCCGTTGGAATGTAATATATGAAGATGATATGTCTTTCTTTCAGGGTAACTCTTGCCTTCACCGGTGTCGGGCTCCTCGTGTTCCTCACCTGTGTCATCGGGCTGCTGCCGAATGGAAGGTAAGACTGATGTAAAGCTGGTGTGTTTGAACGTATCCAGAATAAATGGATTTACACCAAACTACATCCTGCTGTCGTATGCTCCTCCCTGCAGGATTAAAAACTTTCTGAGTGAGAAAGTCCATTTGATGTGCTACAGAATATGTGTCAGAGCTCTGACTGCCATCATCACATACCATGACAGGTAAGCTGCTGTTCCACACCTATTTAAGTTATGCACGTTTTATTGTGCATGAACTCGTTCCAAATATATTGTGACTCTATTTAGAATAGTATCATTTTAACACAGCTGTAGTGGGACTTCCTGGCCCCTATCAGATAGGGATAGGATCGTTGAAAGGGAGGATGTGGGAGTTATTCAGTCCTTTTATAGGCTCTGAAACACTGTATACAAACACAGGAGACATAAAGGTAATGGGATTAGGTCAGACACACCTAACTTGTAGTAAAGAGGTCAACAGAAATAATGGAAGCTACACAATGATCCATACAAGACCCATAGCAGCCAGACCGGTTTCATTAAACCATCCACGCTGGCAATTTGAACACAGCGATCTGCAGAATTTATAGGAAAACGTGTCACTACAGCAGATATTTTAACAAACTTAAACCATATCTTGTTTATGGTAAAACAAGTATGTAAAATCTACACATTTTAGTTAAGAACCTGCAGTTTTCTCTATTTATGGAAGATCTTTGCACATGTCCAATATGCTGTTCTTACTCTTGGCTCACTCTCTTCCACGCTAGCTGTTTTTGCCATCTGTTTTCTCAATCTTTATCCTAAAGGTTAGCATGATGGGGGCTCCTGCTGGTTGATTTATTATCTGTTTCTAACACTGTTTTAGTGTTCCCCTGCCGGTTCTCAACTTTCTGCTCAATTTTGGAATTTCTTTTGTGCTTTTACATACTGTACATTGATAACCTATATCAAGATCTCACTGAAAATATTGTTGGATTTGAAAATCACATGCAGCTACAACTCTGGCACATGGCTAAAGCTCAGTGTTGTGGATGTAACCATATTTAGCTAATAAATAAAGTACCTAAAAGGACAAAAAGTGTCGATGTTACAAATGGTTTCTTAGGAGTTTGATGTGATAAACATGCTTTTGCAAAACATTTTAACCACAAAGTTCTCAAGAAAAAGTATGTTGAAACTAATAGTTCTCCAATTGCCATGACGTTAAAGCAGAAGTTACCCTTTGAACAATTTAGTTTATTTATTAAAGTTCTCATAAATCTTGTCCAGAGGAATATATAACAACAACAACAAAGCCAGTCAAATGCAGCTGTCCACACACTCCCATTCTTCCTCTTTCTGAAACATGATTGGCTGCAGACCTCTTGGCACGACAGGAAAAGGGGTCTGTGTGAGATTACATAATGTCAGATGAGCTGTCTGTGTAGAACAGAAACCAGGGTGTGTTAGCACTTGCAGTGTGAGCACCCAGAGTATGACTGCCTGAGGCTTGGCTCAGACTGTCTGCATTCATATTCATTGCAGCAGGCGTACAAGCTTAGGTGGAGCACAGAAATCGTTGTCAGTAATGCTTTTTTGTACACACATTCTCAAACTCAAAGCTCAACATTCACTATTCAGGTATTGTGGATCCGTGTTATGATTAAGCTGGTTGTTGTTGGTAATGAGGGTTTTCTTTCCATGTGAGGCTTTTTTTACATTTCATTTTAAATATTGCAGAGTAAAACTCTTAGAGGAACATAAAACAACATGGAGCTTTTATCGAGGGGCTGGGTACACGCAACAGGATGTGGAGGAGGAAGTTGATGCTTTATGTATTTGCTCATCAACTGTAATCTTTACCAGCTGCTGTTGTTTTTGGTGAACCGGAGTGCAGGCTTGACTGTAGTTGAAAATAAACTGTTGAAAGAGGTTTGGGATGAAGGGACATTGTCAGTGCGGCTGCTCCTCGTTGGAATATTTCATATCACAGCCAAAGAAGTAGTTTAATATTAGAATGTGAATTTGCATGACGATTTGGGTTACAATGATCCTCCAAATGCACCGTTAGGCTCAGACCTTTATTTTCTTTGGCATGGTGGTGAATAAAAACAAATATGTACAAGAACTTAGGTAAAGGTTATACATTAACTGAACATTAACTAACTGCTAAAAAGGACCTGCTGCAGTGCTGACAATTGACTTTGCCCATTTGTAAACTTACAAAGTGAACATAAATGGAACACAAAATCAAAGACAAATTGGATTCCAACATGCCACATGTTTCTCACCAATGCAAAACTTTCCTCTCTGTATAATGAACAAACCACTCCAGTTACACCCCTAATGCTGATTCAGGGTTTACCTGCCATTAATGTGTGAAATGATACATTAGATAAGTAATAGACACACTTCCAAACTATAAAAATATCCAAATGTGATCATTCTTATCTTGACATTCAATTGGGGGAAATCATTGATTGATACAGATGAACTCCTCATAGGTAGGAAATGGATCTGTATCATTCCTTGAGGCCTCCTGAATGTCTGCCATCAAGGCCTGTCCTGTTGTAACATGCACTCCTCTCTGCTCTGAGGCTAAAAATACACCAGTGACAGAGGAAGTGGTGCTCAATCTCACTCTCTCTCTCCCTCTAAGATTGTAACTCTATCTTTGGAATGCGTACTCAGTAGGTTCAGGTCCTGCATGCTCTTGGGGTCAAATCTTTTAAAACATCCACTGCTTTGTTTCTCCCAAGAAGTCTGAGAGAAACTGTGGACCACAGTGTACCCAATTTCCCTTAACAAAAGTTGTAATTGCATTGCTTTCTTCACTGCAATATCCTGCAACATCCAATATAGCAATATCCTGTCTCCACTTTTACAGTGAGAATAAACCCAAGAATGGAGGCATCTGTGTCGCCAACCACACCTCACCCATCGATGTTATCATCCTGGCCAGCGATGGCTGCTATGCTATGGTAACTATACAGCTGCTTAGCAGGGAGCTATGAAAACATGGACTCTGCTCACTTTTTCCGTGGCAGCTGCTTGACTGTTGAAATGACTTATGTGTGTCTGTTGTGTTGTCAGGTTGGCCAAATTCACGGTGGCTTGATGGGAGTCATTCAGAGAGCCATGGTCAAAGCCTGCCCACACATTTGGTTCGAACGCTCAGAAGTCAAAGACAGACATCTAGTGGCCAAAAGGTAGCATTACAACCTTTATTTTTTATTCCATGTTTTGTTATTGCACACTTTTTTGCATTCAGTTAGTTGTTGCAAAGTTCTTTTTATGTTTAATTTGGGTGTCAGTCTGTTGGAATTTTTTGTTTGTGCATCTAAAATAAATAAATCTTGTTTTTTCTCTAATTTTACTAATACGCACATGCTTCTTAATTGCAGGTTGAGTGACCACGTAGAAGACAAATCTAAACTACCCATTCTCATTTTCCCAGAAGGTAAGCTTATTCAATTTTCTGGTACAGGAAGACTTCACAATCACACCAAAAGCGTTTTTTATAAATGCTCTTCATCCCCAGGTACCTGCATCAACAACACATCAGTAATGATGTTTAAGAAGGGCAGTTTTGAGATTGGTGCCACAGTCTACCCTGTAGCCATTAAGGTGAGTAAGGTTTTCTTCATTTTACGTGCTACGTGTTAAGTTTGTTTCACATACTACATGTATTTATTATTCTTACTGGTGTGTTTGATCTTCACAGTATGACCCTCGATTCGGAGACGCCTTCTGGAATAGCAGCAAGTTTGGAATGGTCAACTACCTGTTACGTATGATGAGCAGCTGGGCCATCGTCTGCAGTGTGTGGTACCTTCCTCCCATGTCTAGAGAGGTGAGACTCCCAACAGATGAAACAATCAACAAATTATCAGAGCTACTTGTATTGCTGCATTGAACACACAATTCACTGAAATTGCTTTTCTATTTAGTAACAGCTATTTGTTTTGACCACTTCCACTTGTTTGCATGTGTTATATTTTTGCCCATCTTCTCCAACAGGAGAATGAAGACGCTGTACAGTTTGCCAATCGTGTAAAGGCAGCCATAGCCAGGCAAGGCGGACTGGTCGACCTCCTGTGGTAAGATAGCAAATCCTCATTCAATTTCACATACAAACCCTATCACAAAGACAACAACACATACACCTTCTCATGCCGTCAGTTTAGTTACTGTAGCTGTTAGAAGAGGAAATAAGATGTTTGCAGGCATTAGGCAACAGAGTCCTGTTATGTCCTGCGGTGTGTTTGGCTAACAAGTAACTGAGTTAAACACACAGCAGGACTGAACATTTCAGATCAGAAGAACATAAAATGTTAAACGGTGAAATGCAGTTTAATGTGACAACACAACAAGTTTACAGTAAATACATGTAGTGCAGTACTTCAGCTGAGTGCAGATTACGGGTAAAGATAGTCTGAGTTCGGAGTCACAGACACTTTACATCAGTGTTTACATATTAACAAATTCTGCCAGAGATCAAACTAACCAGATACATTCACTCTGATCTGAACTGAAGCACACTGCACAGGTTCTTAGAAACACAAAGTGTAAGTAGCTGTTATTGTTTACAAAGTGCTTTACATAAACTAAATATGAAACATGAGAGACGGCATCATTTGGATCATTTTAAAACAAATCCTGCTAATCAGGGATCTTTTTTCGTATTTTTTTTTCTTGCACCTACATGAATAAGCATCATCATTAACTTTATCAGTTATACTTGTGTTAATCAGCCATAGAGGCCTATACAGTGAACTCCAGTGCTATAAATAACCATTGAGACGCATTTAGCTTTTCTTTGACACATCGAATTTTAACGTGTAAAGTAATAAACACAACAAATCCTTCAGTACGTAAAAGCTTATTTGATCACTCGGTGTAAAGAATGCATATAAAGTTTATAGCAATCTCATAAAATAGCACGTTTGTGTGGCAGCTGTATTTCTGTATTTAATTTTTTTGTAAAACCAGCTGTAGAACATTCAAGCTGCATAATTTTCCACAGCAGCAACTGTTATGTCACTAATTTGAACTCTTTTGCAGGGATGGAGGATTGAAGCGGGGAAAGGTAAAAGATACCTTTAAAGAGGAGCAGCAGAAGCTGTACAGTAAAATGCTGGTGGGCACCCAAGAGGACCGCAGCCGTTCCTGAAGGACCTGTTATGGAGGTGGACTGGCTCAAAGACCCACTTGGGCACATCTGACTGAATAGGCAGTCAGCAGGGCTTCCTCTCTTTTGGAGCGTCTGGACTGGAAAATTCCCTCTCTGATGTCAACAGTACTCCATTTGGCTTCCTCGGTCACTGCCTCAGCCAGGCATGTTCAGTTTGCGTCGTTGTTACGGGTCATTCTGAGTCTGCTGCCCTTTGTTGGAATAGCTCGACTGAAGCCCTGCTTGCATTAGAATGAAAATAAGGTGCGCACAGAAAAGGAGCATCGTCTTCCCTGTTGGCAGTCTTTTGATGGAACACTTGTAATATTATCTATCATTGAGTTCCTGTCTCTGTTTAGTAGTTTTTGACTTATTAATTTTAATTTTCCTGTCATGTTTGTATCACACTGTGTTGAAGTTACAGAGTTGATTATACGTGGGGACATAGGAGAGAGTTATTGTTTGTTCTAAAGCTAAAACCTGTGACTGAGTTGGGGTTTTGCATGACTGGCTTGTGCCCAAGATTTAGGCCACAATGCCAGATTTTGTTACATTTCAGATATTTTTATGGGCTTTTTCCAAGAGAAAAAAAATCTTGTATTTTAAGCTTTGTGTTTTACATTAAGACTTGTATCAACACATGTGGTCACTATAGGAGTTACATTGCAGATGAGCTCTTCATATGTTGTCTGTTTCTGTGTGTTTTCCATGGAATGTGTAAATCTCACATTATGAAATGGAAATTGTGCGCCCACAGTGACTCTGATGGAGGTTTGTGAGTTGAGGCAGATATTCCTCAATGTTCCAGCTAATAATGCAGCATAACTGGAGTAAAAGGGTTTATAGTCCATTCATTAAGAATTGATTTGGGATGCTTTTAGCATCGCCCCTTTAAGGCCCATGGCACACAGGTAGTGACGTAGGATAACGACCATCACAGTCGGTCTCCTCACTAAAACATAGTTATAATGACAATTAGCTGATACATACTCATACTAATATACTTCTAACAGGCATCATGTTCTACATTGGCTTCCTGCTTGTGCAGTGACCATCTTGCCTAATTTATTTTAAGTGAACTCTAAAAGCTATTGTCTTAACCCCCCCCTCATCAGTGATCTTTCTCCTACTTGGCAGCCTCTTCAAGGAGAGAGCAGCTGAAGTTTGGACTCCCCATTAGGCTGGAGTTGAGGAACACAGTGGGCAGCCTTGGAGGAGGGGAGGGGGGGATCTCCCTGAGGCCCTGGTCCCTCTAGTTTACTGTTATCAGGGACCGTCATTTAGATGGTGTCGAATCTGTTCATCAAAATAAATGTTCAAGAATGTGACTCTAAACGTTGATTTCAGAGCTTTTTTTGAGCTTCTCACACTGATGATGCTTGTTTTCCTCTGATGCAGGAACAAAGGAGTTTTAGACTTGTTCTTACAGACTCTTTTGAAACAAGAAGTCCCACCACATGGATACAGGTAAAGGTACACTATTTTAGATATACTTTGTGCTGTTTACAATGAAGAAGAAGGACATTTGGTTGATAAATAATACATTTTATTCACACAGGAAATGATAATTGAGAGATGTCAATTCAATATATATCTATGATGTGTATGCACTTTACAGACACTTTGAATTAAAATTGGACATTTAAAAACGCCTTAGGAACTACAATTATTTAAGAGAGCTAAACAGATACAGCTGCAACATGAACCATTGGTAAATATTTGCTCTTTAAGTTCAATGTACTCTAAATTACATAAAATATGAATGTTATTTCAAGGGTTAAACACTTACATTTTAATTTAAGAGTTTGTTTTTTTTACTGGCAAATATTTTCCCAAAATATTTGATATTTTTAGAGTTGAATGTTTTTGTTTCAAACAGTACAGCTTTTAATTAGCTGATGCTTTTCTCTGCTATTCTTGGCAGGACAGGACTCTGCTAACGTTTCCTGTCTGATTTATTATCCAGTTGGCACCGAGCTGCTATCCCACAGTCTGGTTTGAGGATTGAGAGTTTTATTTTGAACATTATATTTTTAATATTTACTCCCTCGTGTACAATGAGCTCAGCATCCACTCTGAATAATGTCTTTTTCCATGGCTGTTTGCTGCTGATTGTTTGCAGCTGCTTCATCACAGACCCCAGGCCTCTCCTCCTGGCTGCCATAAACCACCTCAGTCCTTTTCAGGGAACTTTCCTCTTTAACCGTCTTTGTTTCCAAACCGGTGATGGACATGGCAGCATTCTTTTGCGTCTCTGTTGCAATAGTTTCAAATGGATCTGTTGACGTTGGAGAATAAAGCACACAGTGCTCAGGGGAGGAGTAGGAGGAAGCGGGGCGAAGGGCTCAAAGGGTTGGCTGTGAAAACCATGCCATGGTTGAGCAGCTCACTCACAGCACTATGGAGAGCCAGAGTTTGGCCCCCCAGCAGTCTTTGCTTCACCCTGGGCTGGAGTTTAGACTGCTGGATGGCACAGATCCATGGACTCCATATAAGACTTTTACAGCTTCTGCTCCACTGGGTAGAGAAAGCTACTGTAGCGGCGTTGTAAAATATTGTGGTTACTTTGCTGTTGTGATGACTGGAAGTTGCAGGAGGCAGGCGCTTCTAGAGAACATGACTAACCTGTAGGCCATGCACATAAAAACAAAACTAGTCCCTTGATAATGCTTGCGTTACACAAGATCATGGGGCTGTGCAGTTGCTGCAGTGTAGTGATTACTGATGTGCACACAACTAATAGATAATGTTTTTTGGTTGTAGAGCAGCTATGAACAGGGGCATTTAAAGTGAAAGCAAGCTGTTTGTAAAAGAGATTCATTCAAAGACTTTCACAGAAAGAAAATGAGTAACTTCCTGTTGAGACTGCACAGAAAGAGCCTGTGGTATGTTGAGTGGTGAGTTTAATTTCCTCTGAATTATTCATTCATTCTTATTATTGTAATAAAAATAAAAAAAAGCACTCAAAAAGCAATGCCGGTCAAACACAGATTTTTACAGCAATCAAATATTATTGGATTATGTGGAGAGGATGTTACACTTTGGAGTGATGGCCATGATGTGCGTCTTTGATCAACTTCACGTGAGGAGGACTTTGATGCTCGGCTGTAAATGGGCGGAGGCGGAGCCGCGGAGTTCATATTATAACCGACTGCGCGCCTGCTGTGTAACTGCTCGGTCCGGTTGTCTGAGCGTTTCTCGGAGGCAGCAGATGCACCGTCCATGCTGCTTTATAAGTCCGATAAGAAGCCACTAGTCCAATTAACCGAGAGGAGGCGGAAATCCACGCATGCATGCATGCAGGCTGTTAAACTCCTCGGCTCCTCGATGGATATGAGCGCCGCTGCGGCTTATGATGACGACCTGATACGACGACAGCCCGCCATAACCAAACAAGTTGGACCAGAATCGACGCAGTATCACCCGTGGCATGCCGGTGTATTTTGAGCTGGTGGTAGTTGCGATTTAGGCTCACACATTAAGCCTTTATAAGCTGCTGGAGAGTATCTGTTGTAGGCCCGCACGCCGCGCGTCATTTGGCGACGCTAATAAGGGGTTTCCTCTCCTCTCCGGCTGTTTAGTGACGGCGGATCGTTAACATGGAAACGTACACTGATGTGCTGCTCGTCACCGCAAATGTCGGGTCACTCTTTGACAATGTAAGTAGACAGGTAAGAAGAGTAACATTAAAACTACACCAGACTGCAATGCTGCCAGAGGATTATACGTAATGCTGTTAGGCTGAGAGAAATAATTAGTCGAGGGGGAACAGGAGGTAAGATTTCTCTTAAACGGGCTCCGTTGCTGCCATAGCTCCATCTTTCAGGATGTAACAAGTGTCCTAACTAAACTATTACCTGTTGCTTTAACACAATTTAAGAACAGCTATTTCTCTATCGCTTTATTGTCGCGTTACTCAGTCGTGTTTCTTTACGGTTGTAGCCTAGAAGTAGCATGGGCTCAGTAGTGTTCATCCGCTGTCGTTCATTTAAATAAAAATAAAAACAAAGTAAATCTATTACTATCCGTGGGATGCGAAAGTTTCACGCCTCACGTGACCTGCTCTCAGTCTGAGTGGTAGTAAGAGGCTGGTGTTACACTGAAATCTGTGACCCTTCACATACTGGGACAGAATATTAAATTAAACACTAGACAAAATGCAGGAGCAATGACTAACTTATATGTAACTTGTTTACAATTATTGTTTGTTTTTTTTGCAAGGGGGTTATAGCCCAGTATTTGACCTAGTTTATTTTTATACAATTTAAGTTTGGGAGGAAAATAGCATATGCATGTTTTTTTAAGAACAAAAAGGGGCCACATTTTATTATTAATTGATTAGATTACTCGTAACTCTGTGACTGTATTAAAACATCCTTTTGTTTTACTCATCTTTATGATGTACCACATTTTTATGGCTTATGGCAAAAATCGTCTACCCCAATATAGGTAATTTGACATCTTGATAGTGATATATATCGCGATATTGCATGTTTTCTAGTAATTCTTTAAATAACTTAGTCTATATGAAATAACCACATTGTAAAACCTGTTATTGTACACTCTGTTAGAAAAACAGCACCTTTGTTGCAGCTGTTTACCCACAAGGATCCGTATAATGCGTCATTCAAATTATGTAGAAAAACATTTTTATTTTTGTAACTGTCTATATAGTTTTATTGTCCGGCCCTAGTGTCTAAGTGGACTCATCGTCATTTGCTATATTCCTGCATGTCATTAAGTTAGTTGAGCATGTGTCTTCCAAACCCTCTGAAACAGTATTACACTACCCTCTCATTATTTATATATATTTGTCCCATGTGGACCCTTTTCAGATGTGCCCCCCCAGGATTATCATGACCCCTCACAAGTAGCAACTGCACTATTTGCATTGAAGCTTAACAAAATCACTGGTTAAGATGTTAGTACAGGGAGGGTCTGTGTTAGTCAATAATCAGGTTAAAGTATCCTTATCACTCTGTATGGCAATTGCATCATTGGCTCCAGTGGTATCACTATTTCTATAGTGTTATCTAACTTATAGCTTGGTCTTTAATGTTTGTATCTTACAGTAAGAGGACTTTACATAAGGGATAAAAGAGTTAGACTGTACTATAACTTTCCCAAAGAGTGGTTTTCAGTTTTGGCCTCTGCTGGGCTGACAAAAGTTTTAGACATTGCAGGGAGGAGGACTCTTACACTCATGGAAATTTGGCCCAGGACCATGTTTCCGGTTGCCAGATCTGGCTCCAATGAAAACATGTTAGATCCCATTGTGGGAGATATGTAAACAGATGAATATCTTCGTCGGGGGACTTGAGCTTTTTCTACTGACTTAGGCCCCCGTATTTCTATAAACAAACCTAACGTCTACCCGGATAAGAGCAAGACCTTAAGCACATCACAGGATAAATCCTATTGCTTTTACATGTTCTGTCAGAGCAGTTTAGCCGGTGAGACGGTCGCCTCTGACTGCTGCTCTGTGGCACCAGTAACGTGTCTAAGGCAGCTCACAGCAGTATCCTGGAGATCATGTTCATTGTTTCTCGTGAACTTGTGTAATGCTATCTATAGACTACTTTGCATTGAATAGATGTTACTGTTACACAAGCTGTCCATACGTAAGAACAAATGGTGCCAGACAAGTTACAATATGTGAGATTGTCGGCTGTTGGTGCACTTTGCTGAAGCCAAGTTTCATTATCAAACAGCCTGGAACAACAAAGCATGAACTTAATCACCGGGTTGCATTCGTTGAAGAGTTTCTTTGGAGCGGATCTGCTGCGGAAACTCACTCAGGACTTCTCTTGTTCAACGTGCCCGGTCTTGTTGCCAGACTCGGTGCTGCTGGTCTGCCACAGAGGGGGAAACATACTTTGTTGCTGAATGTCCAATTTAGATGTGTCAGGTTTTCCTCCTTTTTTCTTAATGTTCCATGTTTAATATAATTAATGTATGAACTTTATCTCTAAAACATATATATATATATCACAGTTAACGATTCCCCAAAAAGTTGGGACATTGTCTAAAATGTAAACAAAACAGAACTGAATAATTTGCTAATCAGTAGTGACATATATTCAATTGGAAAGGGGTAGACCTAAAAACCTAGTTATGTAAAATAAATTGTTACTGATGTATTTTCAGTTGTGGTTCAGCCACATGCTAAACTGCGGAAACTAGAAAAATTTCAAATGAGGTCTCGTATATCGTTTCATTTTGGCCTTGCAGTTGTTCTGTTAGAAACTTTGGTTCAAAGCTTTTCTGACGTAACCCTAACGATTTCCCCTTCCCCTAAACCTACTCAGACAGGTAGGTTTTTAGAGGTTAATGTTCAATCTGATTTTTTATTTACGTTTTCCAGTTTCTCATTTCTCTGGAATTGGGATGATTGCACACAGACTGTGCCAGTAGCAGGAATGATGCTGCAGTTAGCAGTGCGACTCTGCCATGCAAATACACTATGCAAAGCCATTTTCAGCTGGCATGAATGGGCCTGGCGTCGCAAAAGATTGTGCATTACTTTGCAGCTGTAAACGCTGAAGTGGGTGTGTAAGACAGGACGTGTTCCGATGCCACCGTTTATCAGTTTACAGCTGTATAAGTCAACATGGTGCAGCTTTAATTCAGTGTGAATGAATCCTACCAGTGGTTCTAATTAGGGAAGGGTCCGCTAAGTAAGCCCCGACCTTGTTTAACAGTTTGCTCTGTGTAAGGTTTAGCCGTATGCTTTTCTCATGCATGTTTCAACAGCATCCTCCACTGTCAAGTGACTGTGAAATATAAAACTCACCTTCGGGGATGGTGTGTGGACGGCGGCCAGATTATGACAGGTGCAGCGCCACTTTAACGAGACTACATCCTGGAACACAAAGGATAATATTTCCATACTGTCTTTATTGTTTGTTTTAACCTGCTCAGAGTTAATTATAGTTCAGAGTATTTCCTTTCTGTGATTGACGACTTCCTGAATTCCTTTTGACCTGTTTGTCTGTAAGCCTGTCATTTTAATTCCTTTTGTATATACAAGTTGTACGGGTAGCCTTCTATTAAACATTAAAGCTATAGTTCTGATTTATTGGAGTGTATGAGATACTTTTCCACAGTTAGTGTAAAGTTTGGAGAAGCAGGCAGGAATAAGTTAGACTAAGGATCGCCAATGATGCCACCAGACTTGTTTAAGTTGATGCACGGAGACGTTTGGCTTTTTATTCTTTGGTGTTTTAAAGGTTTAGCTAGTTTAGCATTCATTAAAGTCGGACAATAATCGTGTTTCCATCAACAATTTCTGGGGTGTGTTGAACACCATCTACCGTAGGTCATATGCTGACTGTGGATAAATACATCATACAAATCCCGCTCAACATATCCAAACTATCCCTTTTAAACTGGCTCATTATTTGAAGCTTCTCGAATCAGTATGTTTGCATTAACAAGGGATTCAATGTGTAATGTTAATGCTCAGAGTGACAAACCCACTTCCTGGTTCGAAGAACTTTATTTCTACTTCCTTTATCTCTAGAAAAATAGCTATGAAAAAAACAAACGGCACAATAAAATACATAGAATTAGAAACATATTCAACATACATATTCAATTCATAAAAATATATAGATTGATCGTAGATACTTTGTGTGCAGTGGCTGGTGTTGTCCTTGTTGTTGCTAGCTGAAAAGATTAGCGCTCAGTGTGTTTTCTGGTTAGTTGGCTTGCCACACAGTCCTTTCACTCGTTCCACTGATGAAATGTGAAAAGGAAATACTAAGAGAAAAAGAAATGTGGTGACGATAAGGAAATGTTAAGTGGAAAAAAATCATTTGTGTGCCAATATCAAGGAAATAGATTTTGGCACACAAAGGAATGCTAACGTTGTTCTGTGTTTGCTGGATGTGTATGCTAAAGTATTAGCCATAGCATCCTTACAAGGTCGTCTCTGCTGCACTCTGTGGAAATAGTGTGCTGCACCGCCCCCAGGTGGCAAAAAACAATGCATGCTTTGTTTATTTTTAGATCATTTCCTTGAGAAAGTTTTCCTCTGATGGTTTTCTTTGTCATTTAATAGGTGGGTGAAATTCAGAATGAGTGGTTACAGGAATTGTATAAGGTAAGTCTGGGTTTTCTGGATCTTGCATGAATAATTTGCAGATTTAAACATTTTACATAGTTGGTTCTGGCATCATTAGTGACATCCTAACATAGACAACGACTCCTCTGGAAGACAGATACTGTAGACGTAGACACACCAGAAATTCAATCACACAGAAACACCAGAACATGACCCCTAATGGAAAGTTCACTTCATCCTGTGACAGTGTTGACCGCCTTCACCTCTCATTACTCTGTAAGGTAAAACCTGCAGACTAAGACATGTTTGTGCTGCTTTGTTGCAGACTATCCACAGCCACAAGCCGCAGTTCATCGCCCTGCACTTCCAAGAGGTGGGAGGGAAAGACTACATGGCCAACATGGGACACGCCGAAAACTTCTTCTGGTAGGATTAATGTACAGTGATGGGAAAATAAAAGTAAAAGTATGAATACCACACTTTGAAAATACTTCTCTGGAAGTTAAGTCCCCATATAAAAAACCTTACTTGTACTAAAGTAAAAGTATTTAAGTATTATCAGCAGAATACAATTTCTGATAAATATTGCTACTGCATGAATGTGTGTGTTGCATTTTACTGCTGTAGATGTTTAAGGTAGTGCCAATTTTCTTTGAGAAGAAAAAATAAAAAGTGGGATGCTGTGTAAAATGTAAATGAAATGCATCAAATTCAGAATGACTGTATATATTAAAATAAACAAACGTTCCCACTTTGAGGCTTAGATATGTTTTTCAGGTGACTGTAGGTGGGAAAGGGTTTTGTTTGTTTTTCACTGTGTCCCAACTTTTTTGGAATTGCAGTTGTGTTTTATATATTGTGAATAGTTTAATCTACAGCAGTGCATCATATTCTATAAGGTCATATATTTGTAGCATCCATGTCCTGTGAGAAACATCCACAAAAAAGTCAACTTTTCATGAGAAAAACAGCCCTGTTTTCAGTTTGGTGATGTATTTTCCAGCTGACCCAAGAGGGGTTATTTTTAGTCTAAGAAGTAGGAAAACTTCCTCAAATTAAGGGAACATCTCGCCTTTTCATTAATCAGAAGAAAAAACAATTTCGGAATCATCAAATTTGGAAATACATGGTTTTGACTGGACAGGAAAAAAAAGTAACTAAAACAGAAGTGAGATGAAAGAAGTGGAGCGAAACCTGCAATATCTGATGTGATATGTAGTGAAGTAGAACCATAGATTTACATTAAAGGGAAATACTCAAGTAAAGTACAAAGAGCTCCACATTGTATTTAAGTACAGTACTTGAGTAAATGTGCTTAGTTACATTCCACCATCTTAAAATAAAGTCCTTTCACTTCTTCTTTATTCAAAATAACCAATAAACCAAATATTTTCAATACTGAATCTGCCCAATGAATTTCTCTGTTTGGACCACACACAAAGAAAAAAACAGAGAAAAAGCTGTTTTTTCAATTTAAAATCACAGAAAATCCAACAAACATTCACATTTAAGAAGCTTAAGTCAGTTCAGTTCTTGCCAGTTACATTTCTATCCACAATCAAATGAATTAATTGACTTATCTGCGTCAGAGAGAACACATTTTTATCTCTAATGCCTGATGGTATCTCTGCTGTTTCCAGGAGCATCGAGTCCAGTGAGGAGATGAAAGACTTCGACAGGGTCTGCATCTACGTGGACAACCAGTTCCAAGCAGAAGACAGCTTCACGGTAAGAAACACACAGAGCAGTTCAGCCGTGCTGCCACTAGATGGAGCTCTCCTCCATGTTAGCGCTCAGAGGTGGGTGGAGGTGTTGGATGACATCTGCTGATACTGAACAGCAGGAGCTGGTGGCTGGTTTACAGTTTATAAAGCTCAGTGGAGAAAGATTTTGAATATTGCACTTGAAAAATATGAGATTAGAGTAAATTTCATTATAAAACATCTTAAATCTAACCACAAAGCAAACCGACTGTAAAAACAATAAAAGGGGAAAAAAAAGAAAACGTGAGGTTGTTGACAAAGGCTGTCATCAGATGTTTCCGCCAAACAAAGAATGTTCTGTATGTCAAATTTTCCTTTCCTGATTGAGATAAGAGAAAAATGTGTCACTTTTGTCCTCCTTTAGCAGAGTGTGAAACATACATAAAAACAGAATGCATCAAATTCAGACAATATTTAGAAAAATATGAAGTTTTATTAGTTTTACTAACATCATATATATTTTGTCTTTGTACAGTTTTCAGTTAAATATATGTAAAAAAAAAAACAAAAAACAACAACATTCTGTTTTATGTGGTTTTAGACAAACATTTTGTATAATCGGTGGCTGCATGTTCAGGTTTCTGATTCGGGTTTCATGCATCAAGGTTCACTGCACAGTCTCGGGCGTGGCTTATGTAAATGGCACAGATCTCAAGGTTTCAGCATGAAACGTACATGCTGCTGCATCTTCTTAAAGACAGGTCTGATGAGTGACTCATGCCTCTACCTGCATCTGTAGATGACCTGCTTCTCATCAAGGACGGAGCCTCAAACCCAAACATCTGCTGTTTTTTTTTTTTGTCCTAACTTCCTCTTTTAGTGAGCTCACACAGTTGCTCACACAATGTGGTTTTCTGTCTTATCTTTGGTGTTGAAATGTGTTGTGAGGTTCTTTTTTTGGGTCAGATGTACTTGTCCAAAGTCAATTTTCACTTGCTCCTATACACATTGTTTTAGTTATTAATGAGTATTAATTATGTTAATTATTGAATCTTCAGCGGAGCCGACTTGGCTTGCAAGCGAGACGCTGCCGGCTCTTTTTATGGCACCTCAGGGACGTTATCTGCAAACTTGATGTGCCTTTGAAAAACAACCCTTGCAGCAGACTTCGAACGCCACCCAACAAACTAACTCTTCTGTTTCGTGCTTTAGCTTGTAAACTTTACCCTTTTCTCGCCTGGCGCCTGGTCGGTACTGAGCATGTGCAGCTCCAACAGGAATGAAAGGGAAACCAGACGGCTCACTCTTTAGGAACTTCCATCATCACCTCTCAAAAGTTCCTAGAATCACTTGTCGGACGTGGCGTTTTACGTGCCCCAGGAAATTAGGCAATCCTTTGTGTTAAGCCCTGGCTCCTAACAGGTTCTTCAGCATTAGTTTGTCTGATTATCTGCCCTGGTTGGGACTGAACACCTCCTGGGTTGAGAAAAGTGGCTGAGTATTTCTTAAACTATTAACCCTTACTCCTCCCATGTGATCCCCCCACACTGGACGCCTGACAGTAGGGGTCAATGGCTGCATCTGTAGACTGAAGGTGTGCGAAGTAAAAAGGAGAAAGTCAATGGCCAGGTGTGGGGGAGACAGGCCAAAGTCAATACATTTAACTCTAGATTAAAACTATTGATCCCAGCCTATTTGTGCACGATAAATAAAGTGTGAGGGGGGGTGTGGAAGACAGCTGGGACTAAGTTTCCCCTGCGCTTGAGTGTTCGCACCCTCCACTGTTTGCCCTGAGAGGGTTGCAGCCCCCCCACCCCTCCTAATGCCTCATTCTCATTTCGTCGGTGCCACCCGCATTGATTTTCAATTTGTTTCCCCCTGGCTGCGGATCATCAGTTATATGGCCAAGAGAGAGTTTGGGGGGTTCTCCTTTCAGAGGGGCTGCAGGAGTAGAGGGGGCAGACTCGCAGGCATTCCCAGTACAAATGGTGTTTTGATAAAAAATCACTTGTAAGTCAATATTTTTTTATTAAACTGTGCACAAACCTGATTGATGAAGATAGGTGTTTGGCAGAGTATGTGGAGGAGAATGTGTATCTGTGTTTGAGTGTGTGTGTGTGTGTGTGTGTGTGTGTGTGTGTGCGCGTTGCAGTACAGCTAAAACATGACATTATCACTGATCCAACATAAACTAAGCCAAATGAAGCATAGTTTTCTTGAGCTAATTATCAGAATATAGTCCTTAAATCCTCTGTTAGAATCTGATTTTTCACCTAATTTCCTAAAATAACTACGTCAGCTTTTAGTTTTAGCATTAAGTAAACAACTCTATCACACTCGTCCGGATAACTCCCCGACTCAGACCTGAGTTTGGACAAGTTGGTCACTAATTGCCGCTCACTGGAGCCGGAGACACTTCCATTTTGTTAAATGAGGATGACTTTGGCACTGAAGATAAACGATCTCTTCAGGGAGAGATCTCTCATGCTACGGCTGGATGTTTGTGTGTGTGTGTGTGTGTGTGTGTGGTGGGGGGGGTTGCACATCGGTCCGTCACGCCCCGAGCCCTCTGAGCGCCGGCTGATTTTTCTTCGGCCCCCAGTCACAGCGGCAGCGCTGGCAGACAGCAGGCCTACTGCTTAATACCTTTTAAATTGTTTTAATTTTCTGTCTTTATTGATCTCACAGGGCATGATTAATCAGATCAGTGGAGCAGGCAGTTAGTACATTAAAAATTGTCAGCCCCATGTCAGGGATGATTGGGTGCTGAAGTGTGTGTGGGGGGGGCAGTATGTGGATGTGTCGTGCAGTTATGTGTTCACTTTGAACGTCTCTATTCTTTAAAGTTTCATGGAGAGTAACAATATACTGTGTCGCCCTGGATCGTTCAATACGAGGCTCACATGATGGGGAAATGAACCATTCAATTCATCATCTCAGAGGAGTTGAGATGATGATTTTGATGTTTAGGTTTCATTGTGGAGCGCTGATGTGAGACGGCTTTAAATGGATCAGACGGAGCTCCAACGTTCCATTGAAAAAGCTTAAATCTTTTATAAAGTTTAATGCTGTGATTTAGAAGGAAAAAAAGAAGAAAAAATAACTTCAGGTTGTTTTCTTGTGTTCTTTGCAGCAAGTGTCTGAATCTAAATGTGTCTGCAGCAACATTTAAAGGGACAGTTCACCCCCAAATCAAAATAAACATATTTTTTTCTCTTGCAGCTTCATGTAGAAACTATTTATAGTTATTATAGTTCCTACATGAAACTGCTCACGACAAGATCTGGCAATTATTTTTTTTACTAATCTTGGATGGGTCATGATTTCTGGGAAGAAAGATTGCAGTTTAGTTTTTTCAAAAGTACACTCCAAAACATCTAGACTGATTAATAGAACTACAAGTAAAACAATTTTCATTTTGGGTGAACTGTCCCTTTAAAGTGTTATTTTAGCAATTCTTGCTGAAATCCTTATCAAAGCTGACAATTCCTGCACTTTTGTGATGTTTGTGTTTTTCTAACACTTGTTTATTTCTGTCTCTCCACAGGCTTTGGGGAGCATGTACTTCATCCACAAGACACTGAAAAACATCCATCAGTATGACTTTAACGGTAAAAACTTCACTCATATAGATGGAGATTATTTAGGTCTCAACGTAAACCTCTTACATCCTGTACTGTTTTTGTAATGACTCATACATAGAGCCAGACAGATATGGGATTTTTGAGACCAAACTGAAAATTTACCCATATCCAATATGGCAGTGAATTTTGGAGCTGGATTGAATATTGACCTTTTTTATGTGGATTTTGCACAGATTTGCACCGATATGACTATACAAAGGTTCTCAGAAGGAAATAACTTTATTAAAGAATATTTAACATTATTCTTGTTATTGGCAACCGATTCTAGAAATAATGGATAAATAAGAATCAAATAAATAGCTGAATAGATATCAGCACTGTATGTGCAGTATTAGTCAATTGCCAACAATGTAAATGAAAACAAAATAAATAGCTAACATCATTTTCAACGATTGCTTTCTGCAGTAAAAAATACTTTTAATATCTGACGACATACAGGCCGATACCGAGAGAGGAATCTGTTCGGCTCTGCTCATA